>VXAC01007453.1:239030-361637 GCA_013399225.1 Rhipidura dahli | reverse complement strand
GTGGCTCCACAGCAGCTGCCCAGCTCCGCTGTCACAGACAGGGTCACCCTGCAGCCCAGCACTGCTATCGGGCAGAGCACCTGGTCCCAGGTGGCAGCAGGGACACCTCCTTTCAGGCTCTGCTCCCATGGGCTCACAGAGATGTGTGTGAGTCCTTCCAAAGGCAGCCTGGGTGCTCCTGCTCAGAGCGCGGCGTGGCCGCTGTGCTGTGGCCTGGCTGAGCAGGATCCCACCTGGAGCAGGGACTCAGCAGTGCAGGGTCAGGGGCCTGGCTGGGATTTTCCCAGAGCTGCTGCCTGGCTGGCTGTGGCCTAGATCACAGCAGTGCTGCCTACTTGGTCTGCTCTCCTTCTTACTCTCCCTGCCTCACTTTCGTCTCTTTAAGTGGGCTTTCTCTCTTACCTGTCATGAGCAAAACCTGCTCTAGGAAGAGTCATTTTAGGATGGGATTTCATATTTATCTTGCAGTTTCTCCTCTATGTAGGATTGAGGTGATCTCCCTGCTTCTGTCAGGATTTCCCCTCTTGTTAGAGAAAAAAAAAAGGATGGGGGTGGGGGGAGCTTTAGGTATGAGATGCTGCAGCTCACACAAATTTGTGTTTTCTAAAACACTGCCAAGAATTAGGTAGGTGTTTGTGTGCAGCTGGCAATAACTTTGTAGAAAATACTTGCCAAGTAAGTTTATACTTTTTAAGTAAGTTGATACTTTTTTTCTCAAATTAACGTCAGATTATCCACAAAGCAGTGGCTATGTGCTTGTAGAGCCTGTAAAAGTGTGGTTTAGCACTAGAACACAAAGCCTTAGTTGGCTACAAAAGGGGGCTGCATTTAAGAAACTCTGTAGAGTACTGAAGAAAAACTGGTTTTTTTTTTCGCCAGCAAAATGAAGTCAATTATTCTGAGTATGTTCTGGATCAGTTTACTTCTGTTTCAGGCTTATGGTGCTTGATGAACTAATATTAATTTGTTAATTTGAAGGTGGCTTTTAAAAGGCGTACTGGCCATGTTTGGCTTGGAGACATGAGCGGAAAGCAGAATTTGTCCATAATTAAATGGGTGTTTGTGTAAACCTTTTACCCTCAAAGATAATGGCTTGTTTGTTATTAGCAGGAGAATTCATTTTTACCTTGCCATTCTGCAGGCATGGCTTTCAGACAAGATGTGAAGTTGCCTGTGATGGCTTGGGCCTCCTTGATGTGTTCTGTGGAATTGCTGCCCAAGGTGCTTAGCTGTTTTTGCCACCCTTCTGCTTGAATGTGGCACCCCCAGCAGAGCAAGCTGTGCTGGTGGCATGGCTGTCACCCCAAAATCCTTCCTGCTGGTTCTTCCCATGCTGCTGACAGTGCTTCTGACAGGCAGCATCTAATTTGCCTCAGGCAGAGTCAGATGGGTACCATGATGCCCAGGGAGTAGTGGGAGCCTGCACGGGGAGGACTTCCATGGCCTGCACTGGGAATGCCCAGCTCCTGCAAGGGGGAGGGAGGGAGAAGGTGCTGGACACTGCTGGTTTGAGAGAGGAGCCCCAGCTGGTGTGCCTGGGACAGCTTTCACCTTCTGGGGAGGTGGTGGGACTGGAATTGTTCCATTGGGCACAAATGGAGAGCCTTGCCTCAATTTCTCTAACAGAGAAGGGAAAGAGGAAAATATCTGTGCCAGAAAAAAAAGGAAGGAATTATCAGGAAAGTGTGTATGTTTTATAAAGTGGTGTATGACTGCCTTCAAAATGTTTTTTTATTCCCAGTGATTTGAGCATGACTAAAGAGTAGTAAACTCATACATGTTGTGGGAGGATCTTCGCTGAGGAACAGAGGAAAACTGATTACTTTAGCTTTGAACACTGTCTTTAAAAACTTAGGGCATTTGAAAATTTACTTAAGAGCTTTTTCTTAGCTGTCCTTCTTAGTGGTGTGTGTGAGACAGCTGTTTTGCTTTTCTGCACTGAGAAAAGGGGTCGGCCTGTGAGATGTCACGAGGTCACATCTATCTGCTGCAAAACATCTCTCTCCAGATTTCTCACCTGCAGGTAGGTGTGTTAACATGGGCTGTTCAGTCAGGACTTTGTTTCTCTGCACAGCTCAGTGGCAAAGAGTAAGGGCAGGTTTGCACCCCCCCACAAGGAGCAAATAGCATCCCTGGTGTCCCAACAGCAGGGTGAGGAAAACACCCTGGAGAACCAGGAAAACCTGGTCTGGGGAGGGAAGGGAACCACTGCCCTCCCCCCAAGCTCCCAGTTCAGCTGTAACTGCAAAGAGATGGAAGGTGGCTGCTGAACTTTTTCAAATAAATGTACCCTTCAAGCTCACTTGGTGTGAGTCTTTATTTGGTCTTGCTTCAAACAGAAGATTTATTTTTCCTTTTAGCTCTGTGCCTCTGGGTTGCCTCTGGCAAGCAGGGATGCAGCAGCAAAATGAGAGTTGTAATCTGGACAAGGTGTGATACAGACCTCTGCTGCAGCTGCATTGAGCAGCTTGTATTGATTTGTCAGCAGACCCTGTAGGGTTTGTTAATGACAATTTGCCTGTCTGTCTTGCTCTGAAGGATTAATGTTTGGATTGAATCAATTTCTAAGTTTGTGACTTCTTGCAGAAAAGATGGAGAAGGAACACTTCCAGATATTTTTAGGATGGGGAGAAGGAAAATGAAGTGTGGTTGATTTTTTTATTTTTTTATTTTTTAAAATTTCTTCCACAGGAAAAGGGAAAATCTGAGAGGATAAGTCTGCAGTAACTATGTGGACCTAATATCTTTTCTAAGGAAACCTTTAAAGTGAGATTATGCAATCTCTTTAGCACATGGAATTACTATATTGCATTCATAGGAGCATTGTAAATTTGTTACTACAGAGTGATCATAAAAATATATATTTTTTTATAGATTCAACTTGCTGCCCATTAGTATGTACAAATGTGTACTTTGGTTGCTGATATAGCTGCAAAATAAAAAAAAAATCCCTGGAAGTAGAAAATATTAATACTACTAACTTTTAGGCAAAGTATCTGGAAAATTGTATCCAGAGTGCTCAGGAAGCATATGTAAAATGAAATCTAATGTTCTAGTGCAGATAGAGAAGGAATTCGTATTTCTTGAGAGAAACAAAAGAAAAATAAGCATAACAACCTTGTATGTGTATATACCTTTTTATTATAAAGTAATTTAAAATAAGATGGTATTAAAGACCAGCTATAAATTTCCCCTGCAGTATATGAGAGGTAATTGCCTTGAGCTACAGGTTGAAAAATAAAGAAACTAAGAACTTCATTAATAAACTGAAAGCATTTGGGAAGATTAAAGTGCACTATCACTCCAACATTATCTGTTGTTCAGGCAGAAAAATATTTATAGTGTAAGTGGGTTTCACTTTTTTTTCCCCTTATGGTTTTCTTCATTACAGATTTCTTCCTCCCTCCTTTTTCACACTGTTGGTTTTCCCCTGGGAAGTTTTTTTTTTTGTTGTTGCCCACTGCATGATATGTGTGGTCATTTATTTCTTTTGTACAATCTAAAATTTGGATGGAAATCCTGAAAATTTCACATTTCCCTCCAAAGCCCATATTTCTGCTGGAGAATCTTCACAAGACAATCACCCTCCACTCATTGCTAGCATTTGGAAATGCTGCAGGTTTTTTTATTGTGTGAACCTATTTATCCAACTTGCTAATTCCCATTGTCATTGCCCAGATGAAAAATACCTCCCAGCCTGAGAATGTCACAGAGCAGCGTTTCCTCCTTTTTATACCCAACAGCTGTACCCATCTTTGGGTAGCTTCTTGTTGAAGGGAGGGTGCAGAGGTGTGCTGCTCTCTCGGCTTGGGGCTGCCTATCTGTGTGTCAGGGCTGAGCCAGGCTGCAGTAGGGTTACAGGAGGCAGGTTTATGATCCAGAGCAGGAGCTCCAGGGCAGGATGCACTGTGGCAGCTCATCAGGAGGCTGTAGTGCTTTCCAGAGAGTGAGGTAGCAGCAGTGCCCACTGGGAGTGAAAAGAGATGTGCCTTGCTCCTGGGCTGATGGAGGGGTCAGAAGTGCAACCTTGACCTGGTTCCCCATTAAAAACAAAAACTGTGATGAACAGTAAGGGAATCATCTCTGACTACTGTGGGCTACCCTGACAGTGAGTCCTTTCAGAGAGGCAGAAGGCCTTACTCCCTATCAGTATGATCTCTGTACCTTTTAGGATGCAGTAGTAGTGTGTTATGTGGGGGTTGCAGTGCCTTTCTCTGGGATTCTCAGAACTTTTTAGAATAACTGACTCACCTAGTGCTGTTGGGAGAACAAAAAGGCAGGTGTTGCTTTTGCACCATTGTTTGGGGAAGTGGGAACAAAAGCTGATCAGGTATTTGGATGTCCTGAACTGCAAACAGGCATATTGATACCTTGATCTGTCTGGTCCATGAGAGTTGAGTTTGTCTAGAAAGACCAGGTCCTGCCAGTTCTTCTGCAGCTTGGCACTGCATACTGACATGATCCAGCAGCTTCATGCAAAAAGAATGGCCTCATGGAAAGACAATAGGTGGGAATAGAGAAGTAGGTGTTAAGGAACTGAATTTGGCGTGCTATGCAGTTAGGCAAGCAATGAGCAAGGGCAAAAAGAGGAAAGAGTGGGATATTTTTGTAGCATTTGACTCTTTGATCACCTCCATCATGTAATTGAAGTATAGCTTATGTGGCTGCACTGTTATGGTAAGAACCATTTTGTTTTCCTGACTCCCTCCCTGTGGCTCTTCCCATTTCTGGGAGATGTTTCATCTGGGAGATGCTGTGTCTGTTGCATTCTCATGTCTAGCTGAGCAAGAGGAGGTTAAGGAATATGTAGCACTCACACTGAGACCAGTGCTGGAAGAAGGTGCTACAACATGACTAAACTTAAGATAAATGCATGCAAAGTAGATAGCATCTGACAAAAATGTACTCTTGCATGTTTGTTATAAATAAATAAATAAAAGGCAAATGCCTGTCTCTTTTTTTCTCTTGGCAGAACCAGCTCCTTGCGAAAGGCTTGCTGTTTATGGAGGAGAAGGTCAAGCTGTGTGAAGGTAAGTATAGTAGGAAACCTGTTTTGGAAGGGAGCTGTGCTTTGATGTTTGGTCAGACAAAATAATTTGCATGTCTGGAAAGCATACAGCCCTTTCTGGTGCTGTCCTGGGGTGTCACACAACCCCTCAGGAGCCCTTGTGAGGCTGAAGAGAGGGCAGGCTGTTTGAATAGCCACAGAGCTACGATGCTCCCACCAGCCATAAGTGAATCACAAAAGCAGGAATGTGGTCTTGTGTGGCAGCTGGACCTGGGCTCAAAGCAGTTCTGGTCTGGACATGGATCCCGTTGCAAAACTGCTTGGAACTGCCTTCTGCCTTTTATTTCTCAATGTGATTTGCAGCTTGATGTAAGCACAATTTTAGTTTCTCTGTCATGCTTTTGAGAGCTGAATTATCAAGCTTTGTGTAAATTTAAACAAAAAAACAGTCCTTTGGGTGAGAATGAAATCCTTCTGTAAAGCTGATCACGCACGGAGTTGTGGTCAAACTACTGCTGCAGAGCCTGTGGACCAAGGCAAGTGTGGTGTGGAGCTGGTCACATTTAGTAACTGCTCAAGCGAAGCCAGCACGTCTTTATTCAAAACCAGGGTGCTGTTTGGTTTGACCCAGTTTTGTAGCCTGCAGGGAAGATCTCTTGCTAATCACCAGTGTGTTGTATGTGGGTCATTAAATGCCAATAGACGCTTATAATCTCACGTCATTGCTGGTCCTGGATTGCTCCACACCATTCTGCACCAAGGGACTTCACCCAGCTGGCAGGCTGGAGGATTTGGGCCCCAGAGGAGATAAGGGGTTACCAGCCTCCTGCTTGGTGTCTGCTTCTTCAGCACTGGCCCTGTGAGGAAGGAAAAAGGGCAGACTTCTGCCTTTTCCAAAATGTGGAAACTGCCAGCTCTTCAGAATGAATGCTGCCCAGCTTACCTGGGGCTTTGGTTTCTGTGTTCATATAAAACCATTCTGGTATCTGCTTTGGCATTATAAAAATTGAGTTTGAGTCTGTAATAAGCTGAGAGCTGCCCAGGACCATTTTGCAGATGCTCAGGTAGTTTGGGTCAGGTGAAATTTCCCAGGCAGGTAGGCAAAACACCTTCTCTGCCTTATTTTTCTGTCCCTAGTTTGAAGTGACACTGGAGCCACTTTGCCTGTGCAGGCTGGCATCCCTGCAGGAGATGACTCACGGGCACCTTTCTTTTATGAAGTGTGGGTTTGTTGCAGATCTTGTGGTCACAGCAATGAGGATTTCTTGTACACGCTTCTCAGTGAGCTCTGTCTTCCTGGAAAGCTTACACTGCCCCAGCACTCAGACAGAGTGGCTGCAGGGCATGGCAGTGTTTTATCTGTGGCTATTTTTCAATCTCAGCCAGTTACTTTAACATGATTTTTCTTTATACAGTCTGTCAGAATCTCTTTCAGTGCCATCAGGATTTATGATTTCTTGAAGAAACAAACCATTCCTGCTTCCCCTTCAGAAGGAGAAGTGATCTCTGACATTTCGTTCTGTCTCCACACAGCAAAGCATTGCAGTCCTGGGTAGGAGGCAGAGGAGGGAAAATTTTAAACATTCAATTAATCTGTTTCCTGTTGTCTTTTTTGCTTCCACTCGGCTGTTGCTGGTAAAGGGTAGCTGTTGTGGGGGTGTTGGGTACTTTGTCTGCCTGCAGTTCCAGTTTTGAAGCCAGAGTCATACCCGACCCAGTGAAGCATCTCTTTGAACCTTTCTCCGGTTGTTAGTGGGCGGGCTCTCTGCTCAGAGGGAAATGTCTGCAGGATCTAGTCCTGCTGGCTCTCTGCTCTCTGGCTGGATCCTAAACAGCACAACCCATGGGCAGGCACAGTGAAAGCCTGTGTGGAAGCCTGCAGATGAGGGAAGCACTTCAGTACAGAGTGATAAGGCTCCTTTGAGTTGCAATTTTACGTATATTCCAGTTCCTCATGGTAGGGCCTTTAGTGATCTCGAGCCTTCAAACTTGTCTTGGGTGGCCATCTTCCATTACTGCTCCTCGAGCCTTCACTGCTTGTGAGCTCCAGCTCAGGCTCTGAGGGAGGTGTCCTGGAAAAGTCTTTTGTCAGAAACTTGTGGTTTTAAACCTGAGTCTGTATTTGCACCTGAGATTTCCAGGGATGTATCTAAAACTTGAAATAAACATTGCAAACCTGTAGCTAAAAGCTTTGAGGTTTTGGGCCCAAATGCTGAGGAGTACACAGCTCTGTGAGTCAAACCTATAAGCATAATTTGATCACAGTTGTATTTCTCTTATGGGAATCCCAAGATGCATAATGTAGTCTGCCTTCATTTTAAGTACCCAGGTACACGTAGGGATATTTTTTCAAACTGGAGTCATACATGGGGTGGCCTCAAGTGGATTTTGTTTGGGACCCTTCACAAGGGCCACATTTGTCATTAGTGCCTTTGTCAGGATTCCTGATAGGTGCCTGACTGCTGCTTGCTACTGAGTGGGTGCTGGAGGGGGCACAGGCTCTCCCTGGCTCTGCTGCAGGATGATGTTGGATGATCAGCTGATGTTGGCTGTGACCTGCTGGTCTTCAGATTCAGCCCTTCTTGTGTGGCCTCTCCCCTGCTAGTCATGTATCTGTGAGCTGTGCAACTGCACAATCCTGTGCTGTGGAGTTAAAGACTCTGGTTGAAGAGGGGTCCACTCTTTTGTTGGAATTGGCCTCTTGTTTTGCACAGAACCGTGTTCTTTGCACCAAGTGACAGAGCAATTTATGTGCCAGCCTTGTGCCTCTGTCAGTTAAGGGGAAGCTTAGCTGGGTGATGTCCGGTTTTGGGCAGAAATTGGGAAAGTGAAGTCTCTTATTTGGGGAATTAGAGAGTACTTGTAAAATAAATCCAGCTTGCTTTTAGTGTCCCTGTCACTAAAGCTCTTGCTCTCAATCTCTCTTTCCGTAGGTGAGGATCGCATTGATGTCCTGTCTGAAATCTGGGATCACTATTTTACAGAGACTCTTCCTACTCTCCAGGCAATATTCTACCCAGTCCAGGTAATCTTAATTACAGTTCAGTCAGGTGAAGCAATGTAACTGCAATGCCTGCTAATGGCAGGTGGAAGCTTCTTTGCCAGCAGTGCTGTTAGGCCAGTGGCTAAATACATGTCCAAGCCTTTAAACTAAATCTGGGAGGAAGTAGAGTTTATCCAAGTATTAACTGTAAGAAGGACTGCTAAAATCTACTGGACAAGCACAGTGTTTTGGGCTGAATTTGTTCCCAGTTGTCTACTCTGTGCTTAGCTAAGCTTGCACACTGAAACTGTTGGACTATACCTTGTCTAGACTGAAGCTCTGGGCTATTGGTATTTATAGTTCCTTCTTTTTTAAGTAGCTGGGACTGTTGGTGCAGATGACAACACTGACACCTTGTCTTAAATGCATAAATCTGAAGACTAGATCAGGAGAAAATGTGTTCAATTCACCCTAATGACTTTTGAAGGGCTTATATCCCATTTGTGCTTTTGGGAAATCCTCAGTTGGGTGTTTTTAGTCTTTAGTAAGGGGACACATAAGTCTGTGGGGTAGAGGATGAATGAAGACTTAATGTAAGACCTTTTTACACTGGGTATTTTGAAAGCTGAGTATCCCACCAGAAGTGTTGAGCTGTATGAGTTTTTAATGTAGTTTTAGTCAGGGTTTCCATATGAGCAGCCTGATTAAATCCCCAGCCTATTTTGAACTTTCCTGCCATCACAGGAAAAGAAAAATGTACCTCATGTGGAGAATGGCGTTCTTGGAAATGCTAGCCTCCTCCCCTTGACTTTTGCCTCTTCTGGAAGACATTATTTCCAGAGCCTTTTAAAATTATTTTTCCCTTGTATTGTTTGAAAGGCAGCAGGTAAAGCTCAAAGCTTGCCCTTTTCCTCTAATCCTATTAAAGCTGGCATTTCCTAAAAGAGAAAGAACTTCTGCAAAGACAGATGCTAACCTTTCTTCTGTGTTTATTTTTGTTCTTTCCTTGCTGCAGATGCTTGAAGGTAGGTCTTTGCCAGGTAAAACTGTGCAATAGTAATAGCCTCCCTTTTTCTCCTTCTGCAACTAGCTCTCAGTGAGGGAGTGACCTATTTAAGCAGGGGTTTGTCTGCACTGCAGCTACCTGTGTACTGTGTAAATAGTTGAGCTGACTGTGTGTCATACCCCCACTGATGATAATAATTCTGCCACTTTGCAGAAAAATCGACTCCCCTGCTATTAAATGTCTCTGATGAGAAGTGGGACAGAAGTTACAGCACTGTGGGTACAGCTTTTGGAAGTAACTTGGTTATAGTGGTGAAAGTGTGACTATGGGATGTTGAGATTCTTTGAAAGCATAACTTTTTTGCTGTATTTGTCTCGTCGTGGTATCTGAGTCACTCAAAATATATCATCAGAGCTGTGAAGTTTGGGAAGTATTGCCACTTTCTGGATGAGGAACTGAAACGTAAACAGACAAGATATTTGAAGCTTTGTAGGCACCTAAGTACTAGACAAATGTATGGATTAAACTGCCTAGGTACATCCAAGAATTTGGCTCAAACTGCTCTAGGCTCCCACAGAGAGAGTTGCTGGTGCAGCAAGAAATAGAAGTTGCTCTTATGCCAGGCCACTGTCCTAATAACAAGACTGGGCTTTTCCTAGAAATAGGGAACTGTTTGTAACCATTTATACAGTGTGTCACAGCATGTGAGGAGAGCTCATCCAGTGAGTGCCTTCCTTCCCTCAAGCTGCAGTTCTTTGTGTGCTGCTCTGGTAGATGGGAAAGCCAATTTGTTCTTGATTCCCATCCTTTCCTGCAAATATGAGCAGGGTTAGTTAGCTGTGCTCATCTGTGATCCCAGCAGCTGCCTACTCAGAATGAAACTGAGTCAGCCACATGTGTGAGTGTATCTCACCAAAGCAGTAACTCACACTAACCCCCTGTCTCGGCTGAGTTTAACCCCAAGGCTCATAGCTGCTGCAGAAATATGACCTTTAAGCAGCCAAGTTGGTTAAATTGCTGTACAGAGGGGAACTATGTAAACAGGTCACTGGCTTTCATATAGTTGCAGCTGTTGATGTGACTATTGGTGTGGAAAAAAGAATAGCAAATCTTGTTTTGCTTGGCACAGAAACATGTTTGCATTTTGAAACGGGGTATGAAGTTAATGGGACTAAACTGCATGATATAAATAAAAAGTTTGCAGCTGCTGAAATAGACTTTCAAGATAGGTACTGCTCTTTCCTACACCTTTTTTTTCCTACACAGTGATGGTTTAAAACAGCAAACTGCTTTTTTTATGGCCAAGCTGCCCTCCAGAGTATTGGTTTTAATTCATATTTACATATTGATAATGCTGTTAATTATGACATGAAACCTGTTATGAATTAATGATTAACTGCTGTTAATTCCTTTCAGCTAAATATTTGCTATGTTGAGTGTATTATGGAGATCATAAAATGATTCCCAAGCAGACCATGGGGCAGAGATTAACATACTGAGAAGAGCAAGGCAAAATTCTCAGGCTGGAAAGTGCTGGGCAGGGCTGGGAAGAATATTTGCACTATTGATTTGCAGTGGGGCAAGAGAAAGTCATGCAGATATTAAACACAGCAGGAGGGAAAGGTGGTAACACCAGAATGCCAAATGGAGTTAGCCTGTGTTTAAATATGCTGAGAAATATCATCTGTTAAGCCTGCTCACTTGTGTTGTTGATATAAAATAGTATCTGGGAGGACATGGACTGTCTTGCAGAGGATATTAAAGCTGTTGGCTTTTTAAAGTGATGTTTGGTTCAAGCAGTCTTGCTAGCTTTGCTCCTGCCTAAATCCTAAAATCTGAAATGGACTAAGTTCTATATTTTTGTCATGTCAGCAAAGTCTAAAGTACAGATGTTGAGCAAAAGGAGGGTACAATATAGAACAGAGGTAGGTTTAGTTAAGAAATATTCTGTAATAACTTTGTTCCCTACCAGACCTTCTCTGGTTTCTCAGCTCCAAGTGCCAGAAGCACAAGCTACTTTTGTGCACAAATTGGGTGGCAAGTGGGTTTTATGAATACATACACAGTCATTTGGTGAACTACAGGCCCATTTCTGGCTTCACTCCAAACCTAGTGGTGCCACAGATGAGAGGATGCCCATTTCAGAATTTGTGTGAGACCGAGAGGGAGGAAATTGAAGAGTGTCACAAATCCTCAATGTGAATGACCCGGGGGGTGTTTTGCCACCTCAGCAATGGGCAGAATAGACCCTGCTGCCTGTGTGCTCATGTGTTGGTGTGATTCTCACACATCCCTTTATCTAAACTTGGATTTTGCCTTCTTTGTTTCTTTAGGGTCAGGAGTTGACTATCCGTCAGATTGCTCTTCTTGGCTTCAGAGACTTGGTCTTGCTAAAAGTAAAGTTGGAAGAAATCCTTCCCCTGGTCCAGACAAAGCTTCCAGCTTCCATTGTCCAGATGCTGTTAATTCTGCAGGTGGGAAGCCTCTGCTCTTCTTCCTCTGACTCCACTTGGGTATCTTGACCTCACTGAACTCATAGAAGCACTGGAGGGAAAGTGGGGAGGGTAGAGGGTCTGATGAAGGGGATGTGATGTGATGTGTGCTTATTTGGGAGCAGTCGGTGTTAAAATGAGACCTGGATGTGGGTGCCCTGAGCTTTCCTGGGAACAGGCAAAGATGTTGCCTTCAAAGAGCCAGGTTTTTGTATTTTTTTGGTAGTTCTCCCCATCTAGGAACAGTCCGAGGACATTTTTTTTTTTTTCACACAAATTTTCATCTTCTAACTTGTCTGAATGCCTCTTTGTGCCCTAGTTTTCCTGATTTCTCAGCTTTGCAAGGACAGGGCAAGTCTCCATCACAGCAGATAATGGAATTTGAATGAGCTGTGGCTTCTGGCTGCTTGACACCAGATCCTTGGCTGGCTGGGATGCTGAGTAGTGCCCATTAGAGGAGGAATGCCTTTTGGGAGCAGGCAAAATGAGAGGCCATCTTCAAAGGCCTCTCCCAAGAGGTCCAGAATGCTATGGTAACTATCCTCTGTATCCAGATCTCAACAGAATACTTTCCAAGCATGCCAAATACAGCTAGTTCTGGGGGTTTTTTTAATATTGCCCAGCCTGACAGTCCTGAAAAATGCCATATTACACGTTTGGGTTGATAGAATCATAGAATGGTTTGGGTTGGAAGGGATCCTAAAGATCATCTAGTTCCAAACTCCCTGCCATGGGCAGGGACAGCTTCGACTAGACCAGGTTGCCCAGAGTCCCATCCAACCTTCCCCTGAACCACATGCAGGACCTTTCATTTTACCTTATTGATTATCATGAGGTTTGCACAGGCCCAGCTCTCAAGCCTGCCAGAGTCCCTCTGGGTGGCATCCCTTCCCTCCACACAGCCTGGTGGCTTCTATTTCTTCTCCAACATAATGAATGTCTGAGAATGAAACTTTCTGAAGCAAACATAAATTGCACAGTGGCTAAGCTGGAAGTTCTGTATGAGTTCTCACTGTTCTGATGTTCCAGTGACCCAGACTGGAACAGCAGGTGATACTCAATTTCCCTAAAATATTTTTTTAATACTAGAATCTTGAGAGCAAAGAGGATCACAAAGCAATGCATTTGAGGAAAAAAGCTCATTGAGGCTTTGCAGGAAGTTAAGTCTGAACGGTTTCTGAAATTACTGTTAAATTGGTTGGTGTTATCTGCCATCTTCACAGCTGTAAGCTGAACCACAGAGGGTGCTTTGCCTGCAGTCCTGCCTAGGAGAAGAGCTGTGCTTTGCCCAAGGCGTGTTAAGGCTTTTCTACAAAGAGAAGTGCTCTGCTGGAACCACCCTGCTGTAATTACACTGCTGTAGCACGGTGTGCACATCCTCAGCTGAGCACACTTTGTACCTTCTTAGAAAAAAGAACTGTCTGCTCAATGTCCGTAGGGCGTGACTGGGACTTGAACAAGGAGACTGACCTGAAAGGCACCCAAACCTCCATCAGCTCCAAAAGCTTGACTGATACTGTTGGGATATTCCAGTGCAGAGAGAACTGACAGACCACAGGCTTGACTCAGAAACCTTTTAAGGGTAATGTTGACTTCTTGTGTTTGATTTTCAGAGTGTCCATGAGCCTACTGGCCCCACTGAGGGCTACCTTCAGCTGGAAGAACTGGTCAAGCAGGTGGTATCACCATTCTTAGGTTTGTGTGAGGATCACAGCTCCTCTGGTAGCACCTGCTTGCTTGGTAAGACATGCACATTGTACTGAAGCTATCATTGGGGTATGCAGGTTGGGTAATGGGAAGCATTTGTGCTGGAAAAGGAAACAGTTCATGACTCTGTGAGAGACAGAAAGCAATGGCTAAAACACCCCTGAGAAGGTCCTGATAAATGTTTCTGAATGTTGATTTTTGTGACAGGCTTTTTCTTTTCCATCACCTAGTGAACTGTGAGTGCCCCATCACTGCACACAGACACCTCCTCACACACACCCACAAAGTCTCCCCTCTCTCTGGAGATGGACTGGGTTTTAAAACCCCTAGGCCCATGCCTGGTGTGCTGCTTTCACTGCAGTTAGAGACTGTACCTGGTCCTTGCTCTCTGTCCCTGCTTGCTAGCCTGCTTCAGCTGCTGCATCAACCAGCTTTGCAAAAGCAGAAATGTTGCATGTTAATTCTGAGGGATGACAGGGATTTTGCATGAAGTCTTCCTTCCATCTGAGGATTCTATTAAAAAACCCCCAAAATTCTGTGTTTAAAGTATGGATAAACATGTGTAGGTGAGAGAACGGGCACCTGACTTTAGGAAGAGCATACTTATTCTGGGAAACTTCTTTGCACATGACCCAGGAGCTCTGCTTACATGTGTGGCCAGCCAGAAGAGATTGGCTAGCTGATGGGCATAGTGTTACTGATTTGATAGTCAAGAAGATTTAAATAGAACAAGTGAAGAAAGCTCCAGTCTTTTTTTATAAGCTTGTTTTTATAAGCTGTTTTTATAAGCTTTAGCCTTTGCTTTGATGCAAAATTGTAGCAAGCTGGAGACCCACAACTTGTCTTGTATTACACTTCAGCAGCATATGGGAAAAGATGGGTTTGTGGTAGAAGAGCTTACCAGGACTCCGACAATCTGTGCCTGTAATAAACTCATGGCATTGCTTCAGGAAAACTGTGGCTCAGGGTTTTTGTTCTTGAGGTTGCTGGGCCATCAGATGCCTTCTGTGCAAGTGAACATGGTTGCACTGTTCAGTGTGGATTTGCACATCTGATCCTGAGGTTCAGTCTAGACCAAAATCCCTTGTAAAAGTTGGACTTTGACAAATTTGATAGCTTTGCTGTTTACAGACATCTGCATGCTGCTGGGATAGTTGGAAAGGTAGCTGCCTGACCTGGACTGAAGTTTCTAGGCATCCTGGATTTCTGCCAGCTGAACAAGGCATTTGTGCCATTTAAAAAGAAAGAACACTACACAAACTGGCCTTGTAAAGTTTATATGATTTTAGTTGTCATTTATTTGTGTGTATTTCCAAGGTGGCCTTTTGCCCCTGCTCCACCCTGTGCTGAGCATGAGGAAAGAAGAACCTTGTGTTTGCAGTACAAGACATGAACTGCAAAACAGAGCTTTCCTGCAAATAATCATGGTATTTTCAAAGGGCTGCTGTGGAGGTGGCTTCTTTTCCTTAACTTTTGCTTGTAATCAGACTTCTTTCTCTTCCTCTCTCCCTTATTCATTCACCTTTCTGTTTTCTCAGAACTAGTTCCTTCTCTCACTGGGTTGCCTGTAAGGATGATGAAGCTCAGTAGGGTCCCTGTAGTAGCTTTTGGGAAGTGCACTGTTGGGCTTTGGGTGTGCTTGTGTTCTACACATCTGCTCTGGAGGCCAAGCTGCCCTCTGGACTGAAGCCTTCAGGGTAAATGAGTGTTGAGAAATGTGACTGAAGGTGTCTGATCCCAGCTGTGAGTACACATAAGGCTTCAGCCTGCAAGGCTGCTGTATCTTAAGTTGATTTAAAGTGAGAGAGGTGTGAAAGGGGACAGGACTGCTCACAGAAGGGAGTTGCAGATGGCAGCATTCCCACCTGCTCTTCTGTTAGCACCCTTCTTGCTCTGTCCGTGTAAATTAGCCATAATCTGCATGGTAAGGATGGAGTATGCCAAAGGGATCCACCTGGCTGAGAAATGGTTTATACTGGGGGTAGGAGAGAAGATAAAACATCCACACATCACTGCTGATCTGAGGTTGCTTGCAAAAAAATCCCAGAAAAACTTCTCCCAGTTTATATTCCTGGTCATGAGGCACCAAAATAGAAATAAAATTTGTAGTCAAACTATGCATGCCAACTCCCTTAAGAGACTGTCTTTTGTGGCCAAGAAAGTGAAGGGGGAAACGTAGAGCAATAAATGCATGTTCCGAGTTTAGCCTAATTTCACCTAATATTTTTCTCAAAAGAGTCAGATCCCAATGCCCTTTAAAAGTACAGTTTACTATGGCTTGAGCTGCAGGTGAAACCTAAAGAGTATATTTGCTGTGACCAGTCTCCAAAATGATTTTTGCATACTCTTAAGCACGAAATGAACCATTTTGAATTGATGCATTACTGGCAGTAGCAGGGTGAGGTGTTGGCTGCTCACCTCCCTGCACCAATATAGAGTTTGTTTTCTGCTTTTCTTCCTTGTACAAGCTTCCAAAACTCTGATAACTTCAGTGATGAGTACTTTGCTTTTCATTTTGTTGCTCTCTCTCTCTCTGATGCTCTGCAGTCTTGGTTGGAAGCCTTTTATGTAGTTTAAAGGCTTCCGACTTTATGAAAAGAGACCTTGCACTTCAGTGAAGTTTGTGAGAAACAAAGAGGCAGGTAGGGAATGGCTCAGTGAGGACAGACCCACAGGAGGTGTCCAGCATTGCAGGCCAGCAGGGGAGCAGGAATAGTGCCTGATCCAGCATGCTGGGGGGATTACCACGAGCCACAGCACTAACTCTGACCCCTGCCTCGCGTCAGGCTTTCAGAATTGAAATGTGCTTCATGATACTGGCCTGGGAACTGTGCCTTGGGTCTGTGCTTCAGACCAGGCGTGTTCCCCCTGAATGTTTTTGCTGAGCAGATTGTAGAGCCCACACCCACGCAGTCTGTGTCACTGCCTGTTCCTCGTGCCCCTTTTCCCCAGGCTGTTGTGGACTGTTCCTGTGCACTGTTAGGTGTTTTCTGTGTCTAGCCTCCAAACCACACCTGGTGCAAAGTGGATGACATGTTCTTTTTCTGGCATGGTCTTTAAAAATTACAGTGGGGCTAATGCCAACAGAATGGCCTTTTCCTAGGCATATGGAGAGACAGTGCAATGTAAGCAGCAGGAATTCCACACTGACAACAGCTAATGATGCTTCCTGGGAGAAATTTTTCAGAGAAAGGGATGGCAATTCAAATCCCCCCTGAATGTTTTTTTTTGGAGACTTGTACCACTTTAGTGTCACTCATTTTAGTGAACCTGCATTTGAGAGTACCTACCCCTTGATAAAAGAGGAGAACACCAGGATGCTAAAGAGAGTCTCTTGGCTGCACTGGTGACTTTTTGGCTCCTTCCTCAGGCAGCAGCACCTACAGCAGGATGGGAGGTCTCTCCTTGCTGTGGCAGAGGCAGATCTTTCCCAGCACCTAGCAGTATGAACTAGTGAGCTCCTGACTGTTTTCCAGTACTAACAAGGTGGGACCCTCTGCAGCTGCACACGGAATTCTCTCAGTTCCCCAAGGCCAGCCTAGCAGTGTGGGCAATGCTTTGTTTGTGTGCTGTTGACCATTCCCACTTCCTTCTTCTCTTGCAGAGAGACGGTACTCCAGATCCCGTGCCAAGGCCCTGACCCCGCTGACAGAGCAGGAGGGCGAGGCTTACCTGGAGAAATGTGGCAGCATCCGCCGCCACACCGTTGCCAACGCTCCCTCGGACATCCAGCTCCTGGCCATGGCCTCCATGATGCACACGGGGATGGTCATCGAGGAGGTGGACACTGCAGACAAATGCCTCCTGCTGCAGCCCAGCTGCTTCAGCCACAGGCAGTGCTCCAGCGAGCCCAGCATTGCTGACGGCCCCGAGGGAGTCGTGGCAGCAGGCAGCAGGCAGGACCCTGCCGAGCTGAACTGCACCTCTGTCAGCTAGGAGGAGTCTGGCTGAGGAGGGGAGAACTGCAGGCACTAAGCTGGACAAAGTGCTGTGTCGTCCCTGCTGGGAATAAAAGAGAAAAATGGGACTTTTGCTCACGTCGTTGAAATGGCCTCAAGGGTTCCTATGGCTGAGAATGCTCTCTGGATATGTTCTTTAACCAGTCTGGGGTCACTGTTGATGCAGGTACCAGGCTGCTCCCAAATGACCACTGAGGACTGCAGAGGTTTTGCTGTTGAACAGCACAGTCTGCCTTCTGTAAGCCTTCTCCCTCTACTTGTATAAACCTTCTGGCATCAGGTTTCCTTCTTTTTCTTTGGTATGATACAAACTGGGCTCTTTCTGCTTTTCTCCATCTTTTCTAGTTGTGCTTCTCCTTTCCTCTTTGTCCCTCCAGTGGAGACCATTATGCTTAATGTTCTCTTTGCTTTTGGTGCCAGTGTGGTGAATGCTGAGCGCTGCATTTCTCTTTTAAAGTGGAACTCAGGGATGAAACCATTTGCATCCTGCAGAAAGATCTGCTGAGGTGGCTTGTGAGGGAAGGAGATCCTTCACTTTGCTTCCCACAGGGATGGATCAAAAGTCCAAATCAGAATAAATCAGACTCACTTTTTTTCCCAGACCTGAAGAGAACTGAGTGTATGTGGAGTCTGAGCTGAGTACTTCATATGTGCCTTATTTGGTTCCAGTCATATCTTGGGGCTTTTGGTATAAATTGGCTGCAAAGGATGGCTGGGGTGTATAAATTGGGTGCAAAATATAATATTGAGCATCCTGGTAATTGCCATCAATTTGCTCTCAAAATTTCAGTGATGATAGGGCTATGATGAAAGAGAAAATCAAATGTGAAGGAGATGCGGCATTGGTGTGGGAGGTGTAAAGGTGCTTCTCAGCACTGGGCCATAGTAACTCCAGACCAGGAGGTGATGATCAGGATTTCATCCTGGGCCTGCCCTGGTACTTTCAGCACTTGCAGATTTCTTGAGATGGAGCAATAATCAGCAGGGTGTGGAAAGGAGTCCTGTCTCAGTGTATTCATGAAGTGCTCCTGACCTCCAGTGGTATCTGACTCAGTGCAGTATTGCATTTGAGATGAAATGAGGGCTCTTTGCAGTCTTTGGTTTTGTTTTTATTGTGAAGATCAGGAGTGGGTCCAGTTTGCAGGTGTCTGTGTCTGCTTTGTAGCATCACTTGGTACTCCAATGCTGCTCCTGTGGGAACAGGTCCAATCTGTTTGAGCTGTCCCCTGAGATTCTCTGCTGTTGTCTTGCTGAGCAGATTTTCAAGTGTAATTATAAGCTTAGAGGTGAACTGAAATGCTGCTTTAAATGTCAAATCCCATTAAAAATATGGACAACTACCACTTGAATCTACTCCTGGTGGTACTGACTGTAAATAAATATGTCTTGACAAGGAAACAGGTTAGGATGAGCCTTTGGAATGGTTTTTTTGCACGCTATGACATTAACTTCAGAATTTGCCCTGCTTCTGTTGGGCATAAACATCTTCTGCTCCACTGGTGGTACTGAAAGTGCAGCTCCAGCCTGCCAGGATTTGGCCTTAGTAGCATGTACAGCAAAAGGAAAGCAGATTATTATTATTTGGCAACAAAGCATCAGAAATACCAGCTATGAGCACAAGCCACTCTGCCTCGATAAATGAGGGTGTTGCTTTGTCTACTGTGGTTTGCAAATGTTGGAAGAGATACTTGGAAGAGCCTCCCTTTCCCTGCCATCACCTGAGCCTTTTGGGAAGGGCTGAGTGTTTGGATCCCAAGCTGTGCTTTCCATGTCAGGGAAAGAGGTTCAGTTCTGCTGGCTGCCTCCTCCTCCTCAGAGCATGCACAGTCCAGCAGAGGCCAGGAAGACATGTCTTTCAGCAGTGTTCCCTTCAGGTGGGTTATAGGATAAATTGCTCTCCTGTCCATGAATTGGACTGGCCAGGCCATCAGTGTTGTGTGCCCCAGGGCAGCCTTGGGGTGGTGGTGGAGCTGCAGAATCTCTGGTGGCAGCCAAGCCATGCTGCTCTTACCCTGGCACAGTCTCTCCAGCGTGGGGCAGGTGATGGTGTCCCGCTCACAGTTGATTTCTTTAGCCCCTTGCTGTGATTTAAAGCCTTCTCTTAGTCACGCTGAGGTGTGTGGGGAGGGGGTCACCCTGCAGCATTTCAGTTCACTCCTATGAATGCTTTTCTTCTTTCTGTTCTTCCTGTAACCCATTTGCCTTCTGTAAATACCCAAACCATTTCGATTAGAGAGCAGTAACCTCTTTTATGGTGAAAACTAGAATGATTTATTTATTTCCTGACGTATCCTTGGATCATCTCTAGGGCTAATAGGAGTTAGTCCTGGTTTTAACTTGAATTTCTTTTGTTTTACACATATGTATAATTTTAATTATTTTGGTTTTGTATCTGTTACTTTGCAAAAATTTGCACCAAGCCCTCTGAATCATGCACTTCCCCCGTTGTTTTGTTTTTAAGGAGAATTAAATCTGGTGGCTTTACTTTGTAAAGTGAACACAACTTGTTCTGTAAACCACACCGAGCGTTTGGTCGTGAGCACCACATTTGCAGCCACTGAGGTTGCACAAGCCTCTGCAAGTGCATTTCTTTTACAGGCAGGGTGAACCTGAAGGTATCTGGAAAGCTGTGCCATAGTGGCAGTGTGAGACTGGCCTGGAAGGGCCCTGGGAGCAGCTCTGAGGGGCAGTGCTGAGTAGCTGCTCTCTGCTGAGGAAGCTTCCAGTCCCCTGGGAGCAGAGACTCTGTCCCTGTGCTGCAGCATGAGAAGCGCTTGCATTTTAGATCCAGGGCTCTGGTCTGGTTTGCACTGTGTTGCTCATCATGTCACACAGCTGTGACAGGGCCATAGGGTGGTTCTTTTCTACCCTCATGGTCACCAGCTTGAGACAACCTCCTGGAGGAGCTGTCAGAATGGGAAGAAGGAATTTCTCTAACCACCTCCTAAAGTCTTGTTATCTTTTACTTCGATAATGACCTAGACTGAGTCACTTCTCAACACACCGAATCTGTCTTCCCTTTTACCCTGTCTCCTTCCTAAGGTAAGTGATTTATTCTGTGTCCCTGCAATTCTGTCATAAACTTATTGATGGGGCCTTAGCAGAAAGCTATTCTTAGTACCACTGGCCTTTTTCCTGATACTCCCCATAGCCAAGCACATTTTTGTTGCCAGAAAGCAGAGCTGCTTCTGGCCCCAGTCTGGTGGGCAGCAACTTGGGGTTTTTTTTTTTTTTTTTTTTTTTTTTTTTTCAATCAGAAGACTTGCAGTAGATCTTGCTGCTGGCACTGATGGCAGCAGGGTGAACACTGCAGGGTTTGGATTGCCCTTTCTTTTTAAGTCCAAATGGGCAATGGGTTCACCTGGAAGGAATGGCCTTTTGGCACTTGCCACTGAGTCAGCAGATGGAAAACATTTGGCTCTTAGAAGCAGCCTAATGTGTGTCTCAGAGAGGAGAAACTGCAGGTCTAGTGAGAAACAAATTTTGGTATTTATGGTGTTCTTACTTAGGTGAACCCCTTAATTCTGCTGTAGACTCAGAGTAGCAGACTTTCCTAACTGTATTCCCCGTTCCTTCCCATCCTGGCTCCTTCCCCATGCAGGACTCCTGGGCCTGGCAGATTGCACCTGCCTGGCCCTGAAGGAAAGGTGTGCATCAGACAAAGCCACCAAGTGGGTGTCTAACCTCCTGAAAGGGGCCAGGCTGGCTGTGTTCCCTGGCTGCCCCTTCCCCACCTGGGACAGGTCTGCACAGAGCCAGCAATGCTTCCCACTCAGGAAAGCAGGTGAGTGGGAAGCAAGACCCAGCCTGGCAGGAATTCCCAGCAGTGCCCAGGGAGTTTCCCAGGGGTGCATGAGCTGGAAATGCAGCCCACAGTCAACATTCTCTGTAGGGAAGTCACGGCAAATTTTCCTGTTAGTTAAAAGTGTCAAAAGTGGGGTGTTTGGTATTTCCCTGAGCAAAGAGGAGGTGGTAATTAGTCATCCTATTCATATTGCAAATATGGAAGGTGGATCTGGCAGTACAAGAATAGGTTAAAGGGGATGTTCTTGCTTGTCCACACATTTGGAGAGTGCTTTCTCTTCCCCTTGCTATCCCAACAGCTCCAGGTAAGGACACCAAGCACTCAGCTACATAAACAAAAGCTTTAAAACAGAGGTAGCAGCTTTTAAAGCAACTGAGCAGCAAAGGTACAGCTCATTCTCATCCATATGGTGCTCAAAACTGTATGCTGAAAAATAGCTGCCACTTGCCACCCGAGTATTGGCTGCCCTTTGTTCATTGCTTGCATCTGAAGATATCTGGAGTACCCTTGTTTGTTATATCCACTTGGGAGAGCAAATGATGGGTAATTGCTGTGCCAGTTTACATCTCTCCTGTGTGTAAGTTCATCCCTTCCAGGGAGGCTAATCCTGCTCCAAGCACTTCTCTGGGTCTTGTGAAAACTGTCTTAAGTGCACAAGGAGTGGCAGCTCAGAGGTTTGAATAGTTTGGGTGCATTTCTCCAAACCAAGCGATGGAAAGAAGTGACAGCTCCAGTGCATAAGTAAGTGAACTGAAAATTGTCATTGTTTATCAATAGTTGCTTGCTGTGCATGGCCAACACACTCTTGGGGCCACAGATATGGGCATGTGTGTAGGAGACTCACCTGTATGGGAGAGAGCAGTGAGGAAGAGATATATGCAGGTAAAGGAAATAGCTGGCTAGATTAATCTTCACCTGAATAATTGGTGTAACAGAAGGTAGAGGCTTAATTATAGTCTGCTCACCAGACTGCAATGAGCAAAAGGAAAGTAAACTCCTTAAACAAAAAGATGATGGCTTGAAGGGTCCCACCTACCCTAAACTGCTGCCACAGTACAGAGCAGATTTTCAGTAGCTGTGAATTGCAGGAGTATTCAGGGAGTTGCTGCTTGAAGTGTCTCTCATTTGGCTTCAAAGCTAATTCCCACTTGTGCCAGGAGATAGTTGGTAATTCTTGTGGCATAATTATTATAGACTGTGCAGTAACAACCTCTGTTACATTGGAAAATAGGTTGGAGTCAAAGAATTATTCTTTCTGACCTTGAAATTTATGAAGATGGCTGCATTGGCTCACACACAGGAGTTTTCGGTGGTTGCTAAAATAATTGATTTTTTTTTTTTTTTAAACCTGAAAGAGTGAATTCTGTGAGAATTGCTTGGGCTTCTCAAGAAGCAGACAGACCAGTTATAAGACACTCAGGGTTCAAGTCAGTACTGCAACAGGACTACCTAGAAAGTGACATAATTTATTTATATTAAATGTCAGTAAGAAACCACAGACCCTGTGCCATAAATCACCTGCCCTGCAGGCCTCTGAGACTGATTTATACCCATCACTGTTAAGCCAGCCCTCTTTTTAGTCCTCTTCACACTAAAGGCTTACTGACTAACATACCAATGGTTCTTGGAGTAGAAGCTTGTACACCCTTGTCCCCCATATATCTGTCTCATGGCTTCGCTGTGACAAGTGCTGAACATGTCTCTCTTCAGGCACATCTGAGGCCGATGGATTGTGTGTTTGCTGTGTGGTTGGATAGAAGAGATGATAGGCTGGGAGAGGCTGTTCTGCAGATGGGAACTGAGTGTGTGTGTGAAAAGTAGTCTTAAGTAGTATATGCACTACATCTACAGAAAACGCTGTTATAAATTTTTTCCTTTTTTTCTTTTTTATTTTTTTTTGTTGTGGGAGAGGAGTACGATGTGCATTTTGGGACTTTGAATCTCAGAGATTCAAACCCCCTGTCCATTACAAGTTTGAGTGAGTGTAGAGGATTTCTTGTGATTTTTCCCCCATCCTGTTGTTTTTTCAGGAGACGGTGGTGATTATGTGCTGAGCATCACTGCATTTGGTAGTGCAGATGGAGCTCCTCTGAGCTCCTCCATTCAGCCTGTCACTGAATGTTATCAGTCTCTCTTCTGGCTCTTTAATGTTACACATCTCTCTTCCCTGAGAGCCCTGCAGCAAACTGGAGAGATGCTGCCCACTGGATCCATAGTACTGGTTAAATTCAGAGTTGAGTTAAATTCTCAACAGCACTGTGTGAAAGAACCTTTCCTGTCTGACCATCCAGGAGCTGCTCTGGCAGTCCCACCCCTTGCATGTGGGAAACCCAGGGCTGAGCTGGAGAGGAAACCCTGTCTGACTCTGTGTGTGTGGGGTGTGCAGGGAGCCAAGTGGGGCACCCATGGGGTCACTGGAGCCACCCACTGTAAAGGGGTTTCAGTCTCAGCTCACGTGGTGGGACTATGACTGCCACAGTGGCTCCTGGATGGTCAGACAGGAAAGTTTCCTTAAAAACTTCAGGGAAAAGTAGCTGCCACCATTCCCTGTCAAAGAGTGTCCTGTAGTCTTTAGAAGTCCTGCTCTTTGAAATCAAAGTAAATGCTGCAGTAAATGAGACCTGAGAGCATTTGCCACGAGCCTCCTCCTACCTTACTGCAATGTATGAGCTGGTGTGAACAAGATACCCATGCTTGTCAGGCAAACAGACAAAAAGCCCATTTTCAAAAGCTTCTTTCTTTGGCTTTACCCAATGCTTAATCTAATCCACTGTTTGTCTGCATCAACGTAGCTGTCCAGATACCTTTGCCTGGGGTTTACAGTGTGGAGAGGAAATTGTTCAAGATCTGAACCTCTCTCATCTCATATCTTTTTTTCCTGACTAATTGTTGTGGTTCGCTGATGGACTCGCAGAGCTGGTGATGCCTTCAGAGGGCAGCAGCAGCCTCTCTCTGCCCCTCCTCAGGCTTGGCAGGGCTTACAAAGGCTCAGCTCTGTATGAAACAGCAAGAATCCGTTCAGCAGCAGACACTGCTGTTTGCAGGGGCTGTAGAGAGACCAGCAGAGCAGGATTAGGCCTTTGAGGGAGGGAATATTTGCTTTGCAGATGTGTTGTTCCTACATTGTTTGGGGTTGCCCTTACTGGGGGAGCCTCCAATGGGCTTTTGAGAGTCTTAGAGGAAAGCAAACTTGTCCCTGTCTCTTACCCTGCAAGCCTGCCCTCCCTGCCCCTGGCTGTGCCTGGGACAGTGGCACCCCTTGCCTCTGTACCCGCTGTGGGGCCTCTGGCCTGGGCTGTACCAGGGCTTACTGCAGGAATTGTGGGTTTGGGAGGAGGAGAGCAGAACCCAGGGGCCAAGCCCTCAAAGTCTTTCTTGCAGCGAGGGGTCCAAAACTGAACACAGTATTAGAGATGCAGCTCAAAGGAACTATGAGGAAGGACAATTCCATGGGAGAAAGGCTTACCCACGCTTTTACCATTTCTGATTTTGGTTAGGAGGTGTGATAGTGTTGGATGCAGAGCTCTGGCTCAGAAACCTGGATTCAGTGGAACTGGAGTGGGGCTATTTTCAATAGTTTATTTTTCTCATCTTTATACAGATACATAGTGTATTATACCTGATCTATTTATAACATACATTACATTTGTATATATTTAATACAGTTCATCAATATTATGCTACATTTAATTATTTAAAACGTCTTTTTAGGTATATAATATACTTTTTAATTATTGTATTGAGTTTGTTATAACTTTACTTATCTGAGACTAATACAATTGGACTGAAAATATATAGGAATCAGAAACAGGCAGAGGTTAAAATATGGGTCCTTTGCCTTCCCACCCTGGTTTCCACTGCTGTCTGAAAGCAGTGTACAAGGAACCAAGAAACCCAGTGTGGCTGTTCATTGCTGCCCTGGGTGTCTGGTGGTCTGACCTTCCTTTTCCCAACAGTACTGACTTTCCTTTCAGGATCATTATGTTGCTACACATATAAAGTCTAAACCCCTTCCATTCCGAGAGGATCCAAAAGCACGCACTGATCACCGAGATGAATTTAAAGTATTCAGTCCCTGCTTTTTATCTGGAAGGATGAGTACAGGCACATGCCTATATAAAGGACTTCTGCATGAAGAAAGCTCAGGGAGTTGTTTCTAGGAGGTGAATCACACTGGAGGCACTTGCTTAGGCAAGTCTGAACTGTGAAGTTTATCACACCTGGGTGTGATACTGAAACTAGGAACACTTGTATGTGTCACTTTTCTCTGGCAGTACCTTCACTCCTTAACATCCAGTTAGCAAAGGCCCAGGTCATACCTGGCTGAAACTATTTGCCTTTAATAAAGGCAGCAACAGAAGCGAAGTTAAATCTTGGGAAGAAACAAGTCCATGCATGCAGGAACACCAGAATGGAAACACAAATGCTAACTCAAGCAGCCTGTCGTAGGATTTACACAGGCCAAACTCCTGGACTTCACACCTTCACCTGACACCTACTGTGTGAGCATGCAGTGAGAGGAGCAGCTGCTGCTAAAGACAGACGGGAAAACCAGCAAGTTACTAATGCTGGTCTGTAGCAGGAGTCAGGACTCTGCACAACAGGTGAGACAAAGAAAGGTTTGTGTTGTTGCCTTTTCTTCTTCTTTTTTTTTTTTTTTTTTCTTCTCCAGTGTGT
The DNA here is from genome assembly GCA_013399225.1 of Rhipidura dahli. Lineage (NCBI taxonomy): Eukaryota > Metazoa > Chordata > Aves > Passeriformes > Rhipiduridae > Rhipidura > Rhipidura dahli. Next base: position 336,000 of record VXAC01007453.1, on the reverse strand, counting down.
CAAGTATCAGTTGAGTTTCATGGAAATCTTATTCTGTCTGGAAGGATAAGAAACTGAAACCTCACATTTTTGGACAGTTTATCATAGGGCTTTTAACAAGATAACACCCCTGCTTCTAATCAGCTGGAAGAAAAGGGAGGAGGGTTTATTTTTCAAAATTGTCAGTACCCAACTGCTATGTTTATGCCTAGTTCCCTTCCCTTTTGAGTGGGATAAGTCTCTGGACAAAAGCCACCAGAAAATATGGCCTATGAATCTATTCTGCCCTGGGCCAGCCCGTCAGGTCAACCCTGCTGGTACCTCAGTGAGAAACTCTCAGCTGGGATCTTTGGGACCAGGGGGACCAGGGCTTTTTCCCTGCTCCATCAGTGGGTGCCTGGCTGCAATAATCATCTCCCCTAGCGTGGCAGAGCAGCCAGCTCCAGGAGGCAACAAGGAGCTGACTGGAACCAAGGGGCAGCATGAAATCACCAAACTCAGGAACAGTCAGTGGCTGCATGCCCTCAGAGATCAGTCAGAGCACAAACCAAAAGGAAAAGAAGGCTCATTGGCTGAGGCTGGGAGTGCAGCTAATAAGGAAATTATTTTCCTGTTGCACAATCTCCTCCTTGCACACAGTTTCATGAATTTTCCAATTCCATCAGAGAGGAAAACCCCCAGCCAAAACGAGCCTTTCAGAGCTGTGAAACACAAGTGGTTGTTTCAGTGGAGCAAACAGGCTCAGAAAACACCATCACTAGAAGACCAGGTAGTGAAGCAGGGCCCCAGCATTTGAGCAGAAAGATTAACTTCATGATGCTGTAGCTCAGTCTTTATCTGCTCTGCATTCAGCATGCACTAGCAAGGTAAAGGCTTTTTTACCATTTTATTTTTTGAAACAGAAAATTGCTGTCCTATAGGGGGGTGGAGAAGTAGTGTTAACAGTTCCACTTGGGATAAAACATGAAGGAGGAGGACTCAAGATCTGACCACTACTACAGAACCTTTCTGCTTCTGTGCAGACAAGAGGAACTGAAAAAAGGAGAGGACAGGAGAAACAAGGACAGTTCTGGTGGTGCGTTGGCTTTTTTTTATTGCTGTTGCAAACTGGAAAGGACTGCAGAACTAAGGACTGCAGAACTAGCATGAACTCTTCACCCATTCTGAGCCCTAACAAGCTTAAAATAGCTTAAATAACTTAAGCACATATCTTCCTGTGCGTTTAGAGACATGTATTTTTATCAAAGTGGTTAAATTTAATCATAAAAAGCTTAAAAACCAGTAAAGGAAAAAGACCTGAAGGCCCCAGCTCCTGCCATTTGGTACTTCAAGATCACTAAGACTGTCAGGTCCTGTAAGAGTGGTCATGGCACAATGGTCAGCTCAGGGCTGTGTGGTCAGCTGCCCCTTCCAGATGGAATGGGCAAAGGCTCAGTGGTGGCAAAGGATGAGGGTGAAACTGGTGCCAGTGAAGTGTTTCCTTTGGTAATTTTTTGTGCTAGCATAAAAAATTCCTGTTTGAGTGGTATGAGGTTTTTTTGGTTTTTTTTTTTTTTTTTTTTTTTTTTTTAAACCCAAGATGAGTAACAGGCACAATTCATCAGCCCTCTTACTCATTTCATCCAGACAGGCCTAGACTCCCTTCTCACCATTTTTGGTCCATTAACCTCCCCTTATATTGCCTTGTATTTGCTGCATATGTCAATAACACACTGGACCCTTCTGGGGCTAATTCAGGAAGCTTTGTTGACTTCTGTAAATGCTGTCCTGGCACAGGCTAAATAGTCACAGCTCCTAAATGAGAGACAGCACAGAAGAGCTGAAGTCTAGCACTGTGTGTTTCTCCCAGCACAGTGTAGTAAGGAATGGCACAGGGAGTTTCTCTTTCCAGATGAACAGCTGGAGTGGTGGGCTCACACTTTCTGGGGATGAGGAAGAGGCAGCAAAGCACCTGGTTTGGTACTAGTGGAAGATTTTAGCTAAAACAAACCCATTCTTCTTGTGAAGTCACTGCAGTCAACTGGTATTTGCCCAGGCAAAGATCCAGTCAGAATATCCAGGTCCATATCTAGTTTAGCCTTTTTTTTTTCAGAAAGGTACAGGTACATGTACATTTGTATTTACATGGGTGTGAACATGCTCCTATATTGCTGCTCTTCTGCTTCTGCTCGTGGACTTTCCATTCCTCGGGCAGCTCCAACTGCCAGCTTCTTCTGCTTAAAAAAAATCATTATTACTCCATCTCATCAAAAGAAGATTTTAGTGCACTTAAAATGTGGACAATTAAAAATGGATTAACACAACAGATAACCAATGTTTGAGCAGGCCTTCCTATCCATTACTCATGGAAGCTATTAGGACCAACCTGGATGAAAGACAAAGTCATAATTAACTTGATATTAACTGCACATTACTGTAATACCATTGAATTTACTCAGAGGAATCGTGAAGTTTTGAATATCCCTTCATGCAGATGCTATTAAAAAACAGATCCAGGCTGAGATTATCAGAGACTGCAATAAAGGCCACACTTCTCTTACTGACAGAGGAAGTCCCTCTGGTTTCTGATCTGTGTACCCTGCAACAAAGCTTCAGCCCATAGTTGCTTTTCTGACAAATAAATCAAGCAAGCAGATGTGGCCAGAGAGGTGACAGTGTGCAGCTTTTTTGAGTTACATCTTGTATTACAGGATGATTATGAGAACCCTTAGTTTATTATCTATTACATGAGCTGTATCTTCTAGTAACAAATAAAACGATCAATACCCTTTATAAATGCCAGAAGGTTTTTATCTTGAAATATATTCTTTGCCTTCTTGGTGCTCTATGATAGCAGCCACCTCTGAAACCCACAAAACAGACAAACTACCACAGCAGTCCTCTATCAGTTAATATTTTTGAATAGCCCTCCATATGAATAAAGATGCAACATGCAGTGCACAGTTTAATAAGTTTATTTTTTAAAGTTCTGTCAGAAATATAGCTGTGCATTAATTACAAAATATATTAAACTATCAATCAATACATCCAAGGGAACAGGAGTACTTTCATTTTGTTCAAATGCTAACCAATACAAACCTTTAACATTGACACAGAATAATCTACTGCATCCATCATCAATGTATTTGGTCTGCTGCCATCTCTAAGTAAGAACAGAAGGTCTTCCTGATTTCATTTCATTAACAAGTATAATCCCTTGACAGCAAACATGACCAGACATATCATGAGATCACTTAAAAACCAGCTCTATACATCTCAAATTATCTGAGCTCCCACATATACATTACATACCAACGTTTTTAGCAAAATAACTTCCCCTGCCCTGCAGGGGAACATGTTCAGAGGCAAAGAGATAACACATTCATTATATATTATAATTAGAAAATTTGTGCCATAGCAGCTTTGCAAATATGCATACTAAGAATTGGTGACTTAAAACATGTTGAAGACAACAGAAATTTGGAAGATAAAAGAAGCTAAGCCACTTCATAAACCACCTTGAGATCTAGCAATGCTGCAAAGCATGAAGTTACGGAACTAAACCCCATTGCTGAACAAGTCGCACGGGACATGGGTTAAATCCCCACGCTTCTTTGTATCTGTTTCAGAGACAACTCTGCAGACCTTTCTCTTTCCATTCAAATAGTTCTAGCAATTATACCTCAGTCCACCATGATAAAAAAAATTCTCAAAAGTAGAGATTTGGAGAAAGGGGAAAGAGGAAAATGGAACAAAGTACATGAATAAATATTTTGTTAACACTTATGATCTTTTCATGACAGTAAGATTTAACTGATACTTAGCAAATTAGCTCTAAGGGTCTCTCATATAGTACTCTGACATTACAGTAATTTGGTATCACTTAGCATTCTAGTTGGTAATATAAAAATACAAAACCTGTAGAACAGCAGAAGTGAATAAAGCATCCATATTACTATGGCCAATACAGTATTATACATGCACTAGCCTTCTATTGCCTTCTACTCCCTATTGGCTTGTGCTATTGTAGAATTTCAACCTGAATAATTTAAACCCTGCCACCACAAGGAGTCTCATTCTCAGAGGCACAAGTACAAGCCTTATCAGATCTAGCAGATAAGGCTCAAAGCAAAAATTCCATTCAGAATGCAGGTCTTCAAAAGCAAAGAAAGTGTTAGTGCATTTAAGTGGGTCTTGGGTATAAATTATTTGAACAGAGAATAAGGACATTTTTCTTATTGCTAGGGTTGAGAAAGGATCTGGAGCAGGAAGTAGCTCTCAAATGACAAGTGTTCTGACTGCTTCCCCCTCCTGCCACCCAAAAAACAAGAAGGGGAACAAAAGAGTATGGCAGTTCTTAAGCATCCTGAAAAAAACATGGATGGATAACACAACTTGAACATGGAGTACACTGTACTCATTTACAGTGCCTCCTGTGTAGAGTGGCTCTGTGCACTGCCATGGACACTGACAGCTCTTGGCTAAGAATGGCTGAACTACTGGAGTACTCCAAGTGAAGACACTCCGGAACAATGCTGCTGATAGGATGAGGCTATTCATTATAAAATCTGCTTTGATTTTAAAGCTGAGATCTTTCCACAGTTTGAGTAATATTTGTTCACCTGTCCCCTAATGACAGAGATACACTAAAGTCACCAGCAATTAACTGCATTTACCATTAGCCAGGAAGTCCATGTTTCAGTAGTGGCAGTAGTCCATTGACCACAATCCCTCTTCCATCTAATAGGTTCTCCTTGCAGAAGAAATTTTACTCATCTGGATATGATGACCAAAGTGGTAAGCTGGGTCCTGGAACTTTTACCTCTCACGCAGGCAGGCAGAGTATCCTCCCAAACCACTGAAGTACAGTAGTCTTTCTTTGGTCTTGTACATATAAGCAAGGTGCCCTTTCCCCACTGGTATTGCTCTGATGAGGCCACATAGTTGGAACACTCTTCAGTATCTCTTAAGCTGCAGTGTCTCAAGTCTTTAGGTTGTTTCACTAGCTTGGATAAATAATAGACATAAGCTCGTGCATTGCTTAGTTCTTTCTTCAGTATGGGAATGTGTACTTAGGTTATGGGGTGAACAAAACGTTTTTCTTCCCTCCTTTTAAATACAGGATTCAGAACTCTATCAGCACCATGATAAGTTAAATTTTTTAGCACCAGTGAACTTGAACTATTCAGCTTTGACTGGTCAAAATGAACATTTACATGCCATACAATCAGCCTGTACAGAAAACAATAATGCACACAGCATTAGGAACCTCACGAATCCTTGAATATAGTGTTTGATAAATGAGTAACTGTGGAAGCCAGATTTTCTTCCTAAAAGCAAAAAGGATTACACTTTTTCCTCACACTACTGAATTAACAGGCTTTCCTTATCGTCTGAATTGCTGAGTTGGCCCAACTCCTATTGTCTAAAGGGACAGGAAATATAGACAGCAGCTGGATGCTGATATGGCCAGCAGCCCATGGAGAATTCATAGGGGATGACATGGGTTGTACATCACCCACAAATCCAAGAGATGACTTCAACAGATGCAGGTCACAAGTTCAGCTTTGGTACAAATTCAGGTTTCAACAACAGTAAAACAAATTCTTCATCACCCTCTCTAGTGCATCCCTTTGCTCATGTGTCCACACAATCTGAAACATGTCCAGCACTAGGAGATCCCATCAGCAGAAAGGAATTTCATTCAAATGCTGAACTTTTATATCTCTTGATGATTGTGGTTGACATTCTGGGCCTAGAGCATACACTACAGAAAGATTTATCGAAATAAAGAGAATTAGGGAGGCACTTTAAGACCACATTACAAATATTTCTTCAGTGAATGCAGCTCATAGTCATTTAGCCTTCTCCACAACACTACCTCATGTCTTCTGGAATTACCAGCATCAACTCTGCATCAAACTTTACATCAACATGCAACTTCCTGAAGGAGGAAAGGGTCAAAGCATACCTGAACCCCTGGTGACAAGAACAAAGTCTTAACCCTAACTTCAAACTTCAAGAGACACATAGCCAATGCAAAATTCTATGTAACTCAATATAGAAACTCTCTCAACTTTCCCAAGCTCTGCGAAAAAACAAATGAAAAAATCCCTCATCTTTATTTGCTACTTCCTTCCAACAGCATCTATTCCAAGGCTCTGAGGTGAAGACTTACAGGTCTATTTGATATGACTGAAGTTTTACCACACTGAGATGCACAGGTTCTGCAATAGGATTTTCCTGTAGGCAGTTAAGTTTTGATTTACACTTCATTTAGTTAGCTTGCTACATAAGCAGCTTATTAAGAGAGAACCTTACCAAATATTTAAACATATGACCTCACAGAGAAAAAAAATATACCAGCAACATCAAAGTTCCATTCAGGTGAAGATCAACTACGATGGCAACACAGCCTTTGGGGACAATGAAGCACTAGAACATCACTTTCGTGATCTGTGTGGAACATGAGTAAGGCTCCATTCCCCTGGTTAAGACTTGCAGGCTACATGGCTCCATCAGTACTGCGGGCCTGGAACCCTTCTCTGCGGACACTGTTCAAGTCCAGGCGCGTTAGAACCTCGCAGCGCACCAGCAGCGTGTCATCCTTGATGAAGGTTCTCTGTTTCAAGTTCTGCAGGTGCATGAAAGTCACGTAACCAAAACCTTTTGGATTGCGGTGAATTGTCGGTCTCTGGAAAGCCAGTAGCTCTGGCTTGGCTTCCATCACCTCTTCATGGTTCTGCCTTTCCGGGCCTTCTGATTGATCCAAAATAGAAAGTCGTATGGTGCCTTGGAAAGGCCAGGGCAGGTGGCTGTCATATTCCCCTTGCATAGTGTGGACAAACAGAGAGATAAAATTAGCGCAGCGCTGAGCATTTGGTAACTGGATATGCAGGCGCAAGCACAACTTGTAGCCAGGCTTCCCCGTATAGAAGCCAGGACTGTGCATCACTACAGGTCTCTCTTCTTCCTGGGCTTTCTGCAGTCCACTGAAGTTCTCAATCTTCCAGATATAAATACCATTACATTGCTGTGCCTCCATTTCAGTAATCTTTCCCTCCAAGTTTCGGATAGTACGTTTGAGTTCTGCCATGTGAGTGTTCTGAGTCTCCATTTTAGCAATGAGTTCCCTGATTTGGTGATCTTGTCTTACCAGACGACCTTCCAACTGCTGAATAGTTTCCTTGAAGTTTTCAACTTCTGGATTGCAGTCATATGCAGCATGTGGCACGTGTGAGAAGAGGGCAGGCTCGAAGGGTAGGCCATTGATGAAGGGTACAGGATTTGCAGCAGTGACACTAATGTTCTGGAAACTCTGAGCCATCATTCTCATGTGAACCTGAGTGAACTCTTGCATATGTCGTGCCAATTCATTCCTTTGCATCTAGGATTTAAGAGGTATGGCATTAGGAACACATCACAGATGTGATTAAATGTGGCTCTGAAGAAAATCAAACAAGTAGTTGCTTTTGTCATGTGAGAAAAACTGCAGTGTGAATCAAGGACAAGGTGTGACAATAGGACACTACCAATGGAGAGCTCCAAATTTATAATCACTGTTAGGAAAAATGAAAAAAGAAGTTCAAATACCAGTGGACAAATTGCACAATCTTTAAGGCTGGAAAAGACCTTTAAGATCTTTGTGTCTTTGCCATGATTCTTGATACAGCTGGGGTTCAACAAAAGTATATATATGAGGTGGTTTCAGCATAGAATTGTTAACCTGGGAACTTAAGACAAAACTGACATAAATGACTGCAATATGAATCAGATATGTGCATTATTGTTTTTGTCAGCTTGGGACTTTGGGATGTCAGAAAAATATTCCTGTTAGAGTATTTATCATTAGTAATAGCGTACTGTTGCATAATGCTATGTGATGTTTAATAAGGGAGCCTCTGATTGTTTTTTTACAGAAGCTGCAACATCTCCAGGAAAACAACAAAATTTAAATTCTCCAGAAGAAACTGAGAACAGCTTCTTAGTAAAGGCCGAGACCCACACTTCAAATGGAAGCAATTTTGAGTGAAAGACAGCAAGTATTTCAGTAGTACATAAAATGAGAAGTAGGAATAGTATATTTCAAACTGTGCACCTGAAAGTAAAAACAAGATATGAAGAAATATGGAATATTTTATACTGAAAGCATTCTTGTCAAATATTCCAAAGGCAAGCACTGTGTGTATATTCAGGGTCACCTTCTTGTTAATGAGTATTCCTGATAAAAAAATTCAGGTTTTGTAGGAGCAATAATTTCCCTACAAAACCATCATTAATTATGGTGTACACCTTCAGTTACACTGTTCAACTCAAAATAAAGATATGGTGAAAGACTGTTAGGGATAAATATATCTAGAATTCTTCCTGTGTTCTAAATCAGCACTGTACTCTCTTCATTGATTTGATAAAATGCTCCACAGTACCAAATAGTGTATTAAAACTGATGCAGAAATGAAGGGGAAAGACCCATTTTTACAAAGAGGTATTAAAAAAACCTAGAAATAAGAGTATCTAGATTAATAATTTTAGAATTTAATAAATTTGATTTTCTTTATGGAACTCTAAGACTCATATGTGTATTTGGCCACACCTTTGGAAGAGATGCTAGAAGCTACTTTATTGACATGAAGGCTAAGAAAACATGAAATAATTAAAGCAAGGTCATCAAGCAAATTGTTCACAGAGCTTTTTAAATTTGAAAAGGCAATTTTGAAATGCAACCTATCAACATGTAGGTTTCAGAATTAAGATACCTCAGAACAAAAAACCCACAACCACAAATCATTGAAGATTTTGGGCTGGTGAATGAGACATGAATAGGAAAACACATTAAAAAAGCAGTAGACAAAATCATGCAGAAGGTCTGCAATTCATGGTACTGATAAAAGGCTTACCTTTTCAGGACACCCAAAGGCACTGTAAAAACATGGTACCGGGGCAGTAGGACAATCATTGTCGTAATGGTTAGGCATCTAGAACAAATCAGATTTGATATTACTTCTTCATCAAGAGTATTCTCTTACAACATCCAAAAACAATACAGCTGTATGGAATCTGAAGAGGTACCTAAAGTCAGATCAGCTTATACCTACCAAATTTCTTAAGGGAATATGGAAGTTTTGAACAAAAATGTTAGCTCATGATAAAAATTCTACATCCTACGTGTATGTACTTTAACAATTTATTGACTTTATCCTTTTATTAGGCCTCAGAAGACATTCAGGTTTCCTTGCTAGACTGAACACTTTTTGTTTCCAGCCTATCCTCCAGCCAGATCAAGTCCATTTCCTTCCCTTCTGAGTGACTACTTGCACATGCTTATTGTGGCTCTCTTAAATTTTTTTTGTGGTCCATGTTTTCCAGATCCAGATCAGTCATCTCACTGCTCTGGATCCTCTCTGTCCACCCTCCCTCGAAAGCATGACAACTTCACCTTACGAGCCCTAAAGAGAGCAAAGGATAGTTGTGTGTTTCCCAGGCAGAATCCCTGTTTATATAACCCCAGGTGTTTGCCTTGATTCAATATCACGATGAAGCACAACACAAGGCTAATACAGGTCAGCTATTATTAAGAATGTTTAGCGTTCTCTGTTCCCCACTTCTGCAGTTCATACCTAACAACAGACCTTTTCCTTTGTCATTACTAAGCTCAATTCTGTTTTTCAGAGTACTTGTGCAATTTTACAAGATCATTCTTTATTTTAGCCCAGGCCATCAACATAGTTGCCATCCCAAATTAAATAAATCAACATTTATCATTTTCCTGCCAATGAAGTTATTATTGAATAGAAGAAATAATAATGGCTATTACAACAGTAATGGACAAGCAGAATTCCAGCTAGCATCTGCAGTTTCATAGTGAATTTACTTATAGCTACTTTCCAACAGTGGCTTTCAAGTACAAATGCTCTCCCTCTCTGCCCAAATCAAAGCCTCCTCTTGTAATGTCAGCCATAACCACCGGCAGTTGTTGGTATTTTTTAAGTTCCATCCAAGATCAAAGACACGCACCATGGCCCCCGTCAAGAAGCAGTACAGCTGAACAATGTGATGTGCAGACAAAATACTACAGAGGTTTGCCAGACTGCAACTGCAAGCTGGAGCAGCATTTAAGGGAGGATCACACCTGCGCTGGACGCTTTCAGAGAGGCAGGTAGTGATTTATTAGCTAGTACACAAACTGTATCTCTAAGTTTAACTTAAGATTAAAGAAGCCATGTAAATTTGAAACATCTGACTCAGAATAAACAGAGAAAAAGGGAGTCTCTTACCTGCTCTCTGATGAGCACCGTGTTGCAATATTCGCAAAATACATTGGCAAGTGGGCAGGTTTGGTCATGAAGCTTAGGGATCAAACAGAAGAAAGAAAGGGCAGAAGGCATCAATAAAGTTACCCAATTTAAGAAAAGGGCTAATCACCCATGATCAGACATTAGATTTTTATTTATATTCCAAATTTTGCATTTAGCTGTATGCAACTGTGAAACAAAGAAAACCCCTTTACCCTGAACAGTATGTTTTCTATTACTGTTTTTTCCTGGACTTACACAAGAGATTCATAAAGCTGCAGCTACTTTATTTCCTAAAGCTCTTATGCTCCAAAGAAGTCTGAATTTAACTATAAGTTTCTAAAATTCACATTCAACTGTACTGGAACTATATGAAAGCTTTTTTTTGTTTGTTTTTTATTTGTATTGTTGGACTATATGAAGAACATTTGATTGACAATTCACAATATTAATATTATGACACTTAATAGTCCTTGAGATAGAACACATCCATACATAGATAAAGAAACGGTAACAGCAAAAGGAAAGTATTATTCTCAGTATCACCCAAGTGAAAAATGCACAGCCAGAAGAAGAATTCAGAAATTATCTTGGTGTTGTATGGTAGCAGATATCCTCAAAAGATTTATCTCCTGATACATCCTCTCTCCCAGGCATAAAATTTGCAAATGTAAATACTGCTTTTTGTATTCTATTGGCAGTAGATACTGGCCTGTCTGATGGTAAGGTCAGAGATCAATGGTTCTTACATAAGTCTCCTCACATCACATGGTTCCCAGTAAGTTTGTATTTAAGGACAGTATCTCCCCAGCTTTTGCCTGTTCTAGGCTCATGTCCTAAGTTGGTAGCTTCTCAGCTGTGAAGCAGCAGAAAGAGCTCTTCTAGACCAAAACCAGACCTAGATCTTCTAGGTTGTTTGGGTTTTTTGTTTTTTTAACTGCTGTTGCCTTTCCAAGCAAACCCATGTGAATGCAGGCTGACCAACTGAGACTCCTGCTAAGTACCTCTTTATCTTCATAGGCCATAGACGTGGCACAGTTTGGGCAACACACTTGACGCCTTGGACACTCTTGGGTCATGTGCTCCTTCAGATGGTTCTTTGGGAAGGTTCCTTGGCACTGTGGGCATTCCACAGTGGAAAAATCACACTGCAGCTGGTGGTCCTGCAGAACGGCAGAAGAGGGATTTGATACCTCAAACAAGAGCCATCATCTCATCCGTTTGCAAGAGAAAGCACAGTGCAAAACAAATCACAATCATTCCTTCAAGCAAGGAAATCCTTATACACTTATGTTGACTCTACCAGAAGCTTGTTACTGTCCCATTACTACGGTCAGGGTTTCATGTATTCAGAGCTTTAAGAAAGCTCTCTGTAAAAACTTAGTTTTATATTTATCCTTTTAACTGCATATTTTATTTTCCAAAACAATTATTTTAACTCATGTATGTAGCTACTTCAAGAGACTATTGACCTGACTGTAAGAAACTCGCGTGAAGTACAGACATAGCTGATCAAAAGACATGAATGATCCTCAACAAAAAGCTGCATTAGTAGAATTGTCATGCACTGTGATGTTCACTTGAGAATCACCTAACTACAATTAAATACTCATCAAAAAACAAATACGTGTAGCTATAGTCTTGGAAGAAAAATGCACTGAATCAGCATAAATGAGAACCAGGTATGACCGTTATTTGTAATTTTTACTTCTCCATGAAGACAAGGTTTGGTATTTTCAAAACTAATTCTCACCTCTAAGTGCCTGAGCTCCATCTTCATACTGCAGCCCTTGTTGGGACACTTAACCATTAATGAAAGGATTTCCCGTTTGGCGAAGTTGTCAGGAAAAAGTTGATTTTCAAGCAGAATTTCGTTATCCACAGGGCATTTGTGACCTGCATCTCTACAATGCAGAAAAGCAAGGAAAGGTATTCCAGTATTACCAACAGATTTCCAAGCCCTTAATTTAAAATATTTTTATACCAGCAAGACATTAGTGGCCAAATAATAACACAGTAAGAAGATCTCTGAAAACAATGATACTTATGTGGCAATGACCAGAAAATATGGAAAGTATTTCAGAAAAATTGAAAACACAGTTTCACTGGAGGGGGCATGATTAGGGTTGCAGCACTTTTCAAACACAAACACATATTTGTACAAATGCCATGTCAAATACTCTGGAAACAAACTTGAGGAATATGTAAAGACACTAAGAACTTACAGTCGTGTTTCTGTAAGTACTTCATACAGCTCAAACATGAAAGACTATTTCACATACACCTGCAAAACAATTCTTTAAACTTTCTTGGACCTCCTCTCATTTCCTTCTCATTTTATAAACAGCCAAGCTGATCACAGCTGAGAAAAAAAGCAAAATTGTCTTTTTCTCCAGTTTCACTTCATCTGTTTGTCATTACATCACACACTGCTCAGTTTGCTGGTTTTGTTATACAGCCATTTGATCAGTTGGTCATCAATTTGATTATACAGCAAACGGTGAAAAACTCCAGACAAAAATTATTAGTAACTACAAAAATTACACTGGATTTGGAACTGGGTGTTGCATCTGAAACCATTTTAACAGCAAACAGACTGGAAGTCAGTGCTAACTGGCAAAGGTTTGGAATCTGCTGGAACATGAATGCATGCAACCTGTACAAGAGAACTAACAGCCTGTTCCAGTTCATCAGGTTCTGTCTACCTGCATTTACATACAAAATTCATTAGAAATGGAGTAAAAAAGGGGATCATCTCCATCAAATTTTCCATTATCAGCTCATTCTGAAATCAGTAGGCCAACATATTGATTCACAATTAAGTAATGCAGTTAAAGAGGCATGAGGGATCAAAGCTCCTGAGTGCTAATGGAAACAGCAACAAATGGAAAAATACATGGGGCGGAAAAATGTCAGAGAGCACTTGTGGTGCAAGGATCAAAGGCCAGATCATTGTCACTGCCTGCAAGCATGAGGGGAAGTAGAACCTAGTGGGCTGTGGAGACCAGGAGGGAATTTATGTTCTTTGTTGGAAAAGGAAATAATTGCTCAGCAACTCCATCAGCAACACTGCTAGAGGAAGTGGAGGTAAAGTTGTGACTTCAAATAGAGGCAATGAACTTCCTGTCACAGCTTTTGCTTGCAGAGCAAGCTCACCATATGCCTGAGTCATACTCCTAAACAAGTGGAAGAAAGAAAACACTTAGCTTGCCTTGTTTCAAGAGCTCCCTGAGCTATGATCAGTGTGATCTTTGTCACAAGCCAGAAATGTTCCCTCGCTTCACAACCTACAGGAAATCAGTTTTCACAGGTATAACTTGGTTACAAAAACCCTGTTTAGAAGAGTATAGAGACAGCTCAGTAGGTCAGCAGCTTTATTTCTACAAAGAAAAGATAAACATGAATAAGAGCAGCCAACAACAAATTAATTTGAAATCAGGATTACCAAATCTCCAGTTTAAAAAACTAGCAGATAAAGGACAAAATAAGTACGAATTGCAATTTTCCAAAGCAGGAAAGTGTAATAACGAAAAAGCAATAACCCATTGCAGGATATTAAACAGAGTTCAAATACTATTTACAAGGATCAGGATTGTGTCTAAAACATTTCTTAGATCCATCTACAGACAAAGATGTTGCTATACATTTCCTGTGACAACTGAGTTTATGCATCTTGGTTCTAACTTACATTACAGTGAAGGCTTTCCTGTGCTGGAATTATTTATCACATTGCACTCTGCCACTTGCAACAGTACCTGGGAAACTATGGTCATGTGCTACAAAGTACAATGAATGTTCTTATAATTTCCCTGAGATTAAAATACAGGTATCAAGAGTAAAGGCAGAATAATTTTGAAAGAAAAGCCTGCTGCATGATTTGAACAAGTGAGCTAAGGTTTAGCTGAGAGAGTTGGTAGAGACTTTAAACACAGCCATGCCAGACGCTGGATGAACTGCCAGCACCCAGAGTGCCCTGCTGCCCCTTGCTACCTCACAACTCTGCTTTTCCAATAAACAGAGGTTCTGATATTTGGCAAGCTCTACTACAAACCCCAAGTCAGCTTTGCCCTAAAATACAGGAGAAGACTGGAGTGAAATTGAATTAGCTACAGCACCTGAAGTTAGTTCTTCTAAACTTTCCAGTAATGTATTTTGTTGACCAGTAACGTTTGTAAACTCATTTGTAGTTACTTAGGTAGATAAGCTTCTCCTCTTCCATGAGTTATAGCACTTCAAAGCCCTTCAGACAGATTTATTTAAAAAGCTGCCAAGACTTTCTGGGAGGCAAACATTTACTGTGATCAAATCTCACCTAATCGTGTCCTTCACACTGTAAAATCGAAGAGTCCAGGTTTTAAAAGGTTTTCAAATTTTTTTCTAGTTGCAGCCACAACTTTTTCAACATGAACAACTACAATTGTTTGTGAAAGTCACAAGAAGCAATCACTCAAAAAATGCTTGTCCATCCTTCATAATTTTAAATCCTTAATCTCTGTGTTCACTTGAGCTAAGACACTGGGGAAATGAGGAATAAAGAGAAGCAATTTCTTCATGATCATATGAAGGCTGCGACAATCACTTAGTGAAAAAATCCCAGTAGTTAGAGAATGTAAAATATCACTTTCCATTTTCATTTTAGTTCTGTAGAAGCTTCTCAATACCTCAATCAATTTGGTACTGTACACTGCAAATCAATACTGTACTGGAGACACTACATAATTCAAATCAATAGCTTGATCCACGGATACCAATTAAGGATGTAGTTCAGCACTTCAGTGATTCTGAGAGGTCTGGCACTTCAAGCTGTCCTCCCTGCTTTCACAAGCTTTGACTCAAACTGTCCTCCAAAGGCAGAGTTCATTGTGGAATGAAGTAAACCTTTTACTGTCAATGAAACATCTGAAATATTACACTGGTAATCTATAGTCTTGAAGGAAAAAATGCTTTCCACCTTGTTCAGTATTCACAGCAACAGTTATCACTATTCATAGAGAAGGGGTATAAAAGAAACAAAAGCTTCTGGTCATTGAAACTGTTCGCAGACCTAAAACTTTGAGCAGAGGAAATGTTCTGTTAATTTAAAAAGGAAGAGAAACCATTTCCCATGCCTGGGGTTTAAGAAGGAAGTTTCTCTACCTGTTCTGAGCTTGAGTTCACCGCAGTTTCTCACCCAGTATTGCTGTAAATTCTAACCAATTACTGTAACTGTGCAGCTCACCAGCAGAAGCATAAAGATTAAAAAAGATCACCATAGCTTTTAAAGATATGAAAAACTGGAAATGAGACACCCATTTTTAGTAATTTTGAATAATTTCCCCCTCAGTTTTCAACCTAAGAATTCTGTTGTCTTTGATGAGTAGACATTTCTAAAGCTCACTACATTTAAGTACTAATTTACCTTCAAAATTTATAGACATCATAATCCCATGAGAAAGTTTAAAGACTTATTTTCTTCCTCACAGAAATCCTCAAGTTAAAGAAGAGTATAAAACTGCTACTGCCAACAAACAGAGCAAGCTCATACAAAACAAGTAAGGAATTCCAAAATTAAATGGCCTTTATCAGTACAACTGCCTTGTAATACATACAGGCATGCATGAAGTTATGTACATTAACCTCTTGAAAGACTTTGGGTTGGCATCTGCGAAGCAAAGGCCAGAAAGTGAAGCCAGCTCCTTGTGCCAAGGGAACTGGATTATAGTCAAAGCTGACAGTTTTAGGTTTGGGGCTTTTTGCCTTCCCCCAGGCACTTGGATAACTTGAATACCACTGAGTGATGCAGTTGGGTAAAGCTTGATGTACTCTGCTCACAGAGATAGGAAGACAATGAACAAGGCAAGGGACCAAGGGAGCAGGGGATCTCATGGTACAGTTAATGGAGAACTGAGTATCTCTCAGCAGCTTCGGCAGAATCAGTTCTCGGGGGTGAACACTGGTGGTGTTCTGCATTTTCTGGATCCATTTCTCAGAAATATTAATGAAACTAATGCTAACAAGAACTGTGCTGTAAATACACAAATTTCTGTGCCGGCTAGAAGGAATCTGATATAGTAAGTAGGAAATGCAAAACTAAATTTGTCTTCTCATTCTCAGCTCCAACATTTCATTCCTTGTTCCAATAGGAATGCCATGACAAAATACAGCAGCATATGCTACAACAGTGACAGAATCAGAGAATTGTTCAGATGGAAAAGATCATTGAGCAGAACCTTTCACTGATCACCACCTTGTCAACTAGAGCATGGCATTAAGTGCCACATCGAGTTGTTTTCTGAACACCACTGGGGATGGTGACTCCATCACCCCTCTGGGCAGCCCATTCCAGTGCTTGACAACCCTTTCCATGGAGAAATTCTTCCTGAGAATTTATGTAGCAGAAACTACAGAGAAGCCCACAAAACACACAAAATACTGTATTTAGAGGACATCATTGCTGGCACTCTATTCATTTAGTGAGCTACAAATGATGGACAATGAAGAAAAAGAAATGGAATAGAACTATAGAAAAATGGCATGAAAAACCAATCAAGAAATCACTGTCCATTTTGCATGCTAAAAGTAAATACCAGGGAAAAACTCAGTAACAGTGAACACAGTTTAATGATTTCTACACAAAAGTGTGCAAAGTAAGGTCAAAAATGAGACAATTCTCCATATGGGTCACACAGAATTGAATATATAAATTCCTATCAAAGTGACATTTGAGCTAAGTGAGAAATTGCTAAGAAAAAAATTTGGCATATGCTGAGAAGGAAAAATCCTACAGCACAGTATCTATCAATGCAATCCAACACTAACTGATGACTTCATTCCAGGTTTAAGGGAAGTACTCTCTACAAGGTATTCCCTGCCTTTTCTTGTTCCTTCCATCATCCATTTTTATAAGCCCAGCCTGCTTGTGCCTCCGTATCTTATACTCGCTCCCTCATATGCTACCTGGTTTCCTCTCTCACTGCCTTGTTCCAGACTATTCCCTCATCACATTCTCTCTTCCAGTTCACCAAGGAAGCAGCTAATTTCAAGTGAAGAACTGAAAGCCTGAATTGCCTTACCTGCACCAAGAAATCAGGTTGTATGTAGTTTCCTGTAGTTATCAAGATAAACAACCATTGGCAAAAGACAGGTTTTATAATCCTGGGCTGGAAATGGAATTTATTTGGGGGAGTTGTCTCCTTTTTTTTTTTACATTAGTATTTGAAGTTTAATCAATTTTTTAGATTCATAACCTGGGTAAATTTGTAAAAATGGTAAAATATCTAAAGCTCATAAAACCTCCCAATTTGTGACATTCTGGCCATATATAGCGCTTATTAGAAAGCACCTTAAATGAATCATGAATTTCCAGAGTCCTATTAGCATTCACTGGTAATGCACCTTGGGCAGCTCGATGCAGTTTAGATTGACCTTTAGACTGAACCGCTCTGGTACCTGAATTTCTTCTTCAAAGCAGCATCCATAAATGTTCCTTTACCTTATTGATTTGACAATGCAGCCTTTGCAGAAACGGTGGCCACACGGGGTCTGCACTGCCTCCCGGAGAGCCATCAGACAGATGGGACACTCATATTTGCTTTCCAGGGGCGGATCGAACTCCACGTCGTATCCTTGCGTCTCCTCTGTGAAGGAGCTGGGGGGGTAGCCGGTGCTGCTGCCGACGCTGGAGCTCTCCTCCTTGGAGGCCGCGCTGCAGGAGCTGGCCATGGCTGTGCAGCAGCCGCTGTCCCCGTCTCGGGCTCCACAGCTGCTGTCACTGTGCAGCAAGCTCATGGTAGCTGATCAAGGGCTACACAGGAGTGTGCTGTAACAGGGCACAAAGATGTATTAATTTAAAATATTTCAAGACCCCCCCACCTCCCCAGGCAAGAACAAAATTTATTTCCAACCAGAAACACTGGAACAATTACAGATTTGGTTCTACTCAAAATCAATGGTTTTGTTTTGTACCCTTATCTTTTTTTACTTATCTTGTGATATGTAGGAAAGGACACTTCATCCTGTCAGCACAGTTCTAACACACACCCCCGTCTATAATCTTCTTCATCTGACTATCTGATTTCTGTAAAAAGAGGAATCCTCTTTGTCCTTGCTGTGTCCTGACTACTGAAGATGTTTCTTTACCCCTTCTGTATTATTTACGTCTAAGGCATTCAAATTGGTTTTGCACAAAAAATGCCGCACAGAATCAGGTTTTATTGGAGGGCAACAGTTCAATTCCATATTTTCCTTGCAGTGTATATATGGTAGTTAGCATCTTCTGTATAGAGCAATTCACAATATAGATTCCAAACCAACTTAGCTGCAGGACCACAAATAAAATAGAAGTCCAAGTACCTAAACCAAGCACCTGTTGTGCTGTAAATGAAATTCAAATATACAGCACTGCTGATAACATTTTAGAACTGCCAGTAGGACTTTAAATTGAGTAAGAAGCTACACATGAGATAAGGATAATAATTCCACAGCTCAAAAGCTATCTACAAATTACTAGTACTCAAACAGAGCTCTTGCTCTCCTTTCCCTCTTCCAGGCTAGCTGGCAGGGAGGACAAGGGACATGACTGTAAGAACACAAGATAAAAGTCGCCTTTCCCTGAAGAGTGGTGGATGGCATACTAAAGCCTGCTTTTACAACACTCCTCCAAAGCAGGGTGAACTCATAGGTATGAAATAAAAAAGTGCTGGTATTCCCAAAAGAATGCTAATGTTTCTACACTGAATGAGAGAACCTTAAAAAAAGGTCTTAACAACAAACACAAATTCTAAAGACCAACAAAACTTCCTCTCCTGTGATTTTTTTAATGGTTACAATAATTTTCTTAGAATCCTACTGTGGTTAGTTTTCAATGAATGACATTTCTTTGAAAAACAGAGATTATCACCAGGTGCAAGGCAGTAGTCTGGGTTAGGGAGACAGGCATGCAAAACAAGCCTAATAAGCCTGGATTTCACAATCTTTTGCACAGCAGCATGGGCAAAAGTCTCTTACAGTGTTCACCTAATGAGCTCCCTGTAATACCATTAAGACATTTAAAATATATTAGGGATAAAAATTCAATCAAGAGACAAATTGTAAGAGTTGTTTATCTGCATCACTACTGCAGATGCTGGGAGCAGCAGAATGAATAGGATTACCATGACTACAAGCTCACAAAACTGAAAATTTTCTTGCTTACATCCGAATTCGCATATCACAACTCATTTTTACAAAATGTTCATGGATAGGAGGAGGACATAGGGGTAGTTTTATCTGTTTTATCTGGGTACTTATTTTATGACACCTGAAGATTACATCAAAAGAAGTACTAATCACACAAGGCCTCAACTAGCATTTATGGGAAATATATTTTGAACACATAAAACATCGCAGAAATGTGCTTTAGGCCATCCACATGATAAACAACTGGCAATACTGCCCATGCTAACACTCTATGAGCTATTTTTTTTCCAGCTGTCCAGACCAAAAAGAAGGCAGATCTATCTAAACAAAACCAAAGTTATCATATTTTGGTTACATATAGTTAAAATAACCAAAACAGAACTTTTATTCTGTTGTATAAATATGTGATTTTCCATCTTGTTGGGGTATGCAGAGGTATGAGAAGTATCTGAAGAGTAGCATTCTTGCCATTTCCAAAATACCATTAAGGTGCAGAGCCTCAAGGCACGGGCTGACAGTTCTGAGTTGTACTGAACTGGTCAGCAATGCTCACTTTCTGCAGAAATAACTCCAGAGCTGTCTGGAACTGCACCCAAAGAGCGCTGCTCACTTCCACTCTTGTTTTCCACCCCAAGGTATCGCCCCTTTATGTTATCTACCACAACTGGCTTTAAAACTAAGGCTCCTAAACACAACATCAGTACAAACTAAACACCAAGAATGCTCTCAGCAGCTGCTCCAGCCACAGTCCAGACACGACCAGTTTAATCCCACAAAGGCACCAGCTCCCCCAATGACTTAGAATGGAAGCAGAAGAATCAATGCTTAGAAAGATGCTCTGTGACAGATCTTTTTTTTAGACTGCCATCAGTAGATCTCCTCTCTGGAGAAAAAACCCAGGCTTGTTTCCACTGTTAACTAACATAATTAATTTGACAACTGCTGCAAAGGATGATCAGTCCATGGGCCACATTTCATGAAAAATCACAGGAACTAAATTGGGTCAATGGAGTGGGAATGTTGGTATGCAAGATATTAGAATCCACAGGCCAGCCTAGGACTGAAAAATTCACATTACTCCAAGCCACAGGGGTATATTTAGTGAGACTAAGAAAGGGAAGAGGAACATACATCCCTTTAGCAATGTCACAAAGGAATTCAGGAAGTCGCAAGAAGAAATATATAACAGCTTTACTCAAATTCAGCTGTCGCATTAATTGCAAAGAAGTGCATGACTCTGCTCTTGGGCTGTTCCTAGGAAAAAAATCCCATACTATTTAAAATACTGTTCTTGTAAAGAAGAAAGCAGGATCTGACTTGATATAATCTCACTAGTTGAACACTTTGTAGATTTAAGTGCTGTGCAAGCAGTTTTCTCTTTGCCCATCTGAATTGTTTCTACAGACACAGCAGGTATGTATATTCAGTTTACAGAAACAAAACTCCCTTAGCACAGTCAGTTTAATGAGTCACTGCAATCAGTCAACATCCCAATCTCACACAAAAAGCCCCTTATTCAGTGACATACTCCACTGGATCCATGGAGCTTTTAATCTGTATATGACCAAGTGGTTCACAAAAAAAGAAGTGCAAGTATCAGGCACAAAGAGGCAACTTAAACAAGGTGATTAAGAGCCAGATTTTAAACTTTATTCATATTTTACCTAAGATAAGATGAAATAGATAAGAGTAGTAGGAGGAATCCTATCTCTGAGCAAAATCCTCCTTCTTCCACACACGTTTTAGGTGTGGGGCAAGGTATAATTTTCCAAATCAAAATCCACACTGCTGTTACTCAGACAATTAATCAAGGCTTTATTATTTCACCATAGTTTAAACTAATTTCTCTATAACTTGTAACTTCTGTACTAGGAATCAGATCTGTTTCTTGTGGAAGTTACTGTACCCTCCCAGACCAGAACATAGGTTTAATCTTTTTGGACAGGGCAGTGCTAGGACAAAAACAGCTACAGGAAAGCATACTTTGAATGGTATTGACAGGTCTTTTCCCCAGTGAAGGTAGAACAGACCATCTGTGAGCCTACTGTAGCAGTTTTTCACCCTCCTGTCCTGGGGAATTAAAAAAATGCTGAGGCTGGAAGAGGATGGATTTTAGCCCTCAAACTAGGATACATCCCAAAATTCAAATCAAGTTGCTATCCTTTCTTTTTGATTATGAAACAGATTTCTAATGAAATAAAAGCCAAGATCTCCTAAAAACCACATAACTTTTTCTTCTTATTGATAATAGTTGCTAGTCTTCCTCTGTGCTGAATGAAACTAAATAAAATGCAAGTACAACAATATCCAAATAATAATTTATAATACCTTGTGTACACCACAGCCTTGTGAACTTACCCTTTTTTTAAGGTTAGTTGTTTAATATATTACAGTTCTCTACATTGCTCTCTATACCTTTTTGGCTTGCACAACATCCAGCTTTCAGATCCAGGAACAACTGCAATTAAACTGGATCATTACATGGTAATTCTTGCTTTTGCTAGCTTGAAGTTTTTCAGGCAGAGAAAGTCTTAAACTACATTTGGTAATGTACCTGAAATGGCCTTTTCTACAGCTAGGAAGTGCTGCCAGACCTGCTGACTCTGGAGATAATGGGCTTTAGCTTGGGCACAGAGGTATTCAGGCCTTGGGCTGGCAAAAGTTGATTTCGCTCTCCAAGGCAACAGCTATACTGTTTGCCAACAGAAAGGAAGGTGCTTTCCATGCCAAATGGTAATGGACAGAACTTGTTTGATAATTACCTGTGCTGCAGAAGTCTGGGAATGCCCTAAGGATGAAACTTTCACACCCCAGAAAAGACAGTTAAGACTACAGGAGTCCCCATCCCACTCTTCCAACTTTAAACCATAATGGAACCTTTCTTCACTAAGTAAGCCGTGCTCTGTTGCTATTTACACTGCTACATTACAAAGTGATTAGGCTGATGTGAGATAGCACAGTCAGACCAGAAGAGCCAACTCCTGCAAGAATAATGTACCTTATGATCCACAAAAACTATTTCAAAACAGAATTTAAACTGCCCATATTTTAAATCAATGCATGCAACAAAGCTCAGTACTCTGATTTTTCAAGTCCCATAATATAATGAAGTTTAGGTAGGACTTCTATATATTTTTGAGCGCCAAACTTCTCTAAATCAAAAAAATCACTGGTACCAGAAAATATCTTCAGACTGCCTGTAAAATCCCACTATCCTTTTAAGAGTATTAGGGAGGAAGTAAAAGTAGACATTGTATACTATTTACACTGAAATATGAAACATTTTCAAGCATGTGTCAAACTTAAGGAATACTGTGCATGGAAGTATCAGCTGCTATAAGAGAAAATGTTTATTATGAATCAGGAAGTACTTAAAACAAATAATTTCCACATGACTTTTCTTGGAAAATTGACACTGATTACCCATATTAATAAGGAATCAATAGAGAGAACTATTCCAGATCCATTTTCTTACGCAAAGTTCACAAATATAATTAATTTGCTTGCAGCCTGGCCAGGACACATCCAGCAAGACAAATGCCTTTGACACCGCATTGACAGCAAAATGGTCAAACTCTTCTATTTTCTTCCTCTGCTCTGTATATGTATGTACAGATTTCTGGGTCATGAGACTGACAGACCAGTGGAGTGACTTTGGATAATTTGTTTATGGAATAATACTTGCAAAACCTATTCCCAGGTACATTAATCAATGGTCTACTGATAACTGATAAGCACCATGTCTTTCCACTATGAGGTTTGTAGCTATCATCACTATGGACTCATCCAGGCAGAACACATGAAATTATGCTAATGCCTTTTAATTAATACCTATAAAACACTTTCATTTCAAAGCTATCAGATGGCTAGACAAGCCGAAGCAACAGGAGTTTAGGGCAGAACTTGTAACTGCTAAATTCTGGTTTCTTGTAAAACTCTACAAGCATGTTGCAAATATTTTGTTGAGATACGAATTTTCTTTTTTGCTAATAGCAGTAACTGTTATGACATCCAAGTCTTTAGGATAACCACCATACTCATGCCATTTTAACATGTGAACCTGAAGACTTGAAAGAAAAATTTTGTTTGAGGCAAACACAATCAAACAACATTCGGAGCTCATCAGACTATCAAGAGCTCCTGACTAGAGCAGAGCAGCCCTTGGGGGTTTCTAAAGCTTTCCAGGTGATTTCTCTTTATTTGTAAAGAATGCTGTCAGGCTTTAATCACATAAGTATTTTCATGCTCGAATGTTACTTAGGAGACTAGATGGTGGTACACTCACAGTTACATTCATGTTTTATTCTACTTAAGTATGTCTAAATAAATTTAATTTTAGTGAGCAGTAGAAGCATACTGTAGTCTATTTAACACCAAGATATTCTATGGGTTTTTCCATAACCAAAAAACAAACCAAAGCCAAATTTCCCTGAAACTTCTTTCAATTTCTCAATTTTTAGATAGAATTTACTGGGAACTGTTCAGAATAACAAATACAGGGAAAGTACTGGTAGTGAGAAGAACAGTACTATTTAACTCTTGACTTTGGCAGTGGCTCTGGCTTCTGTTCCCCCCTTGCACACTGAGAGCACACTGAATTATGCGTTATGCCTTTCTATACCTCTCAGTAGATCTACAGAGCATGTAAGATGCTGCCCTATTGGGGACAAAGTAAACACCCATGAAACACTTCAAAAAGAGGCAGGAAGAGGTATGGCTGTGAACAAATGTCATTTCTGCAAGGCACAGCCTCCAGGCTACATGTAATTGCCAGCCACCTCTACAGGCATAAGGCCTGTGACATGAGCAAAACGATCTGAGACCCTGGCAAAGCAAACAAGGAATTAAACACACATTCTGAAACAATTAAAACATTTCACCTTTTCACTCCACCTTACATTTACTTTTATTATCTTTTTGACACACTTTATGCCCGGAATCTTTTATGGTCAGTTTTCATAGTCTTGATCTAAACTTTTTTTTTTTTTACATCTACTTAGCTGATCTGTGCTACTGAGATACAAAAGTTACTCTTGACATAGTAAACTCATGGAAGTTCAAAGGGTGAAGAAAAGCCTGAGTGTTCACCTCAGATATTTTTTCATGCTGAAGTTCTATCAGCATAAGTACCTATTGTGTGCCTTGTCTTTCTAAAGAGCAGCAATTTTTAAGATAGAAAGCACTACTGCAGTGTGGCAATACTAGAAAACTGAAAAAGCCATTTATGTTTTGACAAGTTCTCATTTAACAGAGTCTGACTGAGATCCATAAATCTTCACCTGGGAAAAGCAGATGGTACTGTGGAATATGCAAAAGAATTATGCCCAGAGTGATACCACAAAAATAATCCAAGTGCTTTTATCAGCATACTTCTGGGACATTTTTTCCTCTTTCACTAGAAGCACAACTTTTACAGCTTTTTCATTCTATAGGAAGACAAAGCCGTTTGCTTGCAAGCTTTTTAACAGCTGGGGAACACAGAGCAAAATGCATGCAAAGTTTCAATATACTTTTTTAATATACTTTTTTAATCGTTTACAGTGGTATCTAAGACACAACAAAATCCACATAGCTGAGAGGTAGTGCTGCACAAAGTGTCAGAGGCAAACATGGGAGAATACTTTCGGCAAGCTTTAACGACTAGGTCTAAGGGATATAATTAGAACATTTTCCTCCCACCTACAGCTGAGATTTCCGTTTAAGTGCGAAAAGACTCAGCGTGACCTATCTGAGCCAGATGAAATTGATGGAAATTACTACCGAAGTTATAATTTATTACTCGTGTTAATAAAGTTACCGTAAATATTGAACACTGCCCGTCTCTGCTAGAAAACAAGAGCTATCGGGTTTAGAAACTGTAACTACCTTGCAAACTACTCTTTAAGGTGTTCTCGGAGAATTTACCGAGTATCTCCATGTCACAGTGGGAAACACAGAGCCCAAGTTCAGCTGATGTGCTCGAGACAAGCGGGACCGCATCTCGAGAGCCACCCGCACGCTCCCCGCGCTGTCCGATGGCACCCCCGGGGCAGAGGCAGGATAAAGTCACTGCAGCCGGGCTCCCAGCCGGCAGGCCAAGCAGCGTGACTGCGAGCCGCGGGCAGAGCGGCACGGCCGGGCTCGGCCCCGCTGCGCTGCTTTCAATTCCACAGCAGCGCAGGCCGGCGCGCCCCAGCCCCAGCAGCGCCCTGCCCCAGCGCGGGCCTCNCCCCGCCCTCCCGGCCGCCCCCCGCGTTCCGCCGGACTCACCGCGACCCGCGGCCACTCGCCGCTCCCCGCTCGCCGCCGCTTCCGCTTCTCCTCGGGAAGCACCGGAGAGGCGTGCGGGAAGGAGCGTAGCCCCCGAGGTGCCACGGCCGCTGCAGCGCCCTCTGCCGCCTCGGAAGGGCAGCGCCGCCGGAGCGGGGCGGGGCGGGGCGGGGCGGGGCAGGGCAGAGCGGGTTCGCAGAGCCGCGGGGTCACTGTCGCCCGTCCCCAAGGTGCGCAAAGCTGTCGCCAGCAGTGACTGTGGCAGCGCTGGGCCGGTGTTCGCTCCCCGCTGCTTTTATGAAGAGCCATCCGGATATGCTCAGCTCTTCTCCGTCCTGAGCGCTGTTAGAAACGAGGCACTGAAAGCCGGGGGGTGGTGATGTGTGTTGGGAGTCAAAAGAAAGCCGTTCCTCAATGCAAACCAAATGCTTGTTAGTATTTTGCAATTAGCAAATTTGTTAGCAATTTGCCGTCCTCCCTCAGCTGTCCCGTGGGGACTCCTGCAGGCACCGCTGCCTCCCCCAAGGCGAGCGCAGAGGGGAACCTCTCCCGGTGGCTTGAGACAGCGGGCAATTTTAAGGAAGTGAAATACCGGCCCAATGTGAACACAGACAGCTTCATTTCCTTAGGAACGAACGAGGGAAATTTGGTTGGTTGCATTAGGGAGTTTTCTTGGCAAGAATCTCTGATTAACACACATTTAAATCCAACAAACGCTTCTGTTCACAATTTTGGGGGGATATAAGGTGGGGGGGCTGAAGGCCACTGAATTTTCCACTGATTTTCAGTGTTTCTGTCTGCATGCCATGATCCCTGGGAGCTGGAAATCAGTGGATTGTTCCATGGCTGGAGTGCCTATCTCCCTCTGCAGGGTGCTGTTCCCGGAGCCAAGGCCATGCCAGACCCTAACACACCCCTCAGAGCACTGCCTGTCCCCAAAACATACTTAAGTTTTTTGTTAGGACCTGCCAGGAAGCTAAAGAGTCAGGGGAGAGAGATAGCTGAGCCATCAGATAGGGCTCCAAAGTATCACAACAAAGAAATAACAACATTAAGGATAAATAAATCAGTCAATAAATAGAAACTTTTTGGACCCACTCCTGGACAACTGGCTGACTTTCAGAGCTATCCTTTTTCTCCTGCTAAGTGAACATACTGTATGCTACTTTCATTAGTTGTAAAACAAGGAAATTTAACATTGCATGGCTTTGTTAAACAGATACCCTTAGTTGGAGGGTTTTGCATGTCTGAAGAATACTATTTTTAGTAATCTGCAAGGTGTCAAGGGCACTGATGTCCAGCCTATTTTAACTGAGAATCCAAGGAACTCATCTGGAGTTTGTATTCCAAAAATAAATGAATTATTTTATTCAGAAGTTTCCAAATCTGTACGGTGTAGGCTCATGATCATGTATTAATGCCTATGCTGTTAACAGAAAAGAATGCAAAAATGATTTTCTCCACTCGGTGGTGCCAGCTGCACAGGTAAAGAATTTTCTAGTACTGGCTCTGTGCAGCTCAAACTGTTCAGCAATTGTGCTCTTAGACATAAAACACACCCAAAGCTGTAGCAATTTGAGATCAATTAAAATCTTTAGTTGCCTGCTGTATCCCTACGAGACAATATTTTTCCAAGGTGATTTCCTGGGTACTTGGAAGAAAAGCACTTGACTAGGCTTATGTATGCTCATGTGGTTCCTTTGATAAGGAAGCTGATGTCCATGCAGTGCAGTTTTGCATGGGAACTCAGGCTCCTGGGGGGATGGGACAGGCAGACAGCTACCTGGGTGAAGTTTTGAATAAGCACCCCAGAGGCAGAAATCTGCTAAACTTCTCAAAGAGCCTCAAATTCCTCAATGCTAACAATGCATATTGTCAAAGAATAGTGCCTGCCATTTCAGGGTAAGAGAGGAAATCAGTATGTGACTGCAGAGAGCGATTTTGATTGATATCTGGTGTTGCAGCTTGACTTTATATTTTGTTTTTGAAAAGGTCTCTCTAAATGCTAGGGAGTGAATAATAAAAATAGGTAGGTTGTTAGGAAGTCCAAGCAAAACAGCAGAGTAGTGAACTCAGCCATGTAATGTTCTCAGAGGTCTAGAAATGCCTCAGCCATGACACCCTTGTCCCACACTGCCTTGGCCTGGAATGACATCTATGACTTCTGTTCTACTTTATCCTGACACTCCCATTCAGATGTTTCTGACTGAGATTTATTTCACATTAGGGTTTTGTATGTGTCAGAATGTGAGCAAGGATATCAACATTTTGTCTCTGAACCTTTTTACCTTCTCCATGCATTGCATATTCAATGAATACTTTGTTTCCCTTCTCCGTACATTACTTGCTCTGGCATGAATCATTACACTGGTTTGTAGGTGCTGTAGCCTCTTGTGTGGCACAAAGACTCAGGACTCACAATTTCTCCAAGACATCATCTAACAAGAATAGCTTGAGTCAGAATGGCTGGAAAAGGACCTGGTTGACAGTCAGCTCAAAATGAGCCAGCAGTGCCCAGGTGGCCAAGAAGGCCAATGGCATCCTGGCCTGGATCAGCAACAGTGAGGCCAGCAGGACCAGGGAAGTGATTGTTGCTCTGTTTTGGGCACTGGTGAGGCCACACCTTAAATCCTGTGTTCAGTTTTGGACCTCTCACTTCAAGAAAGACATTGAAGTGCTGGGGCAATGAGAGTTGTGAAAGATCTAGAAAACAGGTCTGATGCAGCTGGGCTTGTTTAACCTGGAGAAAAGGCTCAGGGTAGACCTTACTCCTCTCTAGAACTGCCTTTCTTTCAAGGACATTGCACCAAAGTTGGGCTGGGCTATTTCCCAAGTAACAAGTGATAGGACAAGAGGAAACGGCCTCAAGTTGCACTATGGGAGGTTTAGATTGGATATTAGGAAAAATTTCTCCACTAAAAGGGTTGAAAAATATTGGAACAGGCTGGCCACAGAAGTTGTTGCATCACCATCCCAAGGGGATATTCAAAAGATGTGTAGATGTGGCACTTAAGGGAAAAGATTTAGTGGTGGAGTTGGCTGTGTTAGGTTTGTGGTTAGCCCTGATCATCTTAAGAGCCTTTTCCAACCTAAAGGCTTCTATGATTCTAAGAATTGAAAGTGTTGTAAGATCAGAGTAGATAAAAGACCGTAAGTCCTCTCACCTATTTTAGCTATAGCAAATATCATGTATTACAACTTTTGCTGATTTTTCCTCTGGCTGACATCAGATGCTGTCAGGTAAGAGGTGCATTAATTGGGAGATCCTGAGCTGCAATGTAAGTGTAGTGGCCTCCTTCAGCCACCTTCTCAGGGAAGACTGTGCAAGTCAGAAATTTTGAGTCCTGCAGGATCAGGAGTGTCTGGAAAAAGGGAAATGCCTGGGTGTTTATGTAGTCTTGCTGCTATTGCAAATTCCTGCTTCTGGAGTGTGAACTTACATTGACATTTGAAAGGACTTGATGGATCACTAGAATTTTTACACAATGTTATGTGTGGAGACTGAAAACTTTCAGGGTGCTGTTGGACCTGAAATCTTTCCACTTTGAGTCAGTTTTTGAGATAGTTGCTCTGTGGAAACTAAGCATGGGTTTCCTTCTTGGGCTTTCAGGAAAAAGACTCTACTGGCCACTGTTTGTGGCCACCTATGGCCCATACCTCGTGTAATACCTACCAGTTACTCAATAACTATATAACTAACTTTTATACTATTGATTTGTCCTGCCTGCCCAGGGCCTTCAAGACCCAAGATACACATTACTAAAGAGGTAATATCCATGAAAATGAAATACTGGTATCAGAAGCAAGGACATTTTGTGATCCCTGTTGACATTTGCCCAACAGAAGCTTGGCTGGAGAAGTGGGACATTGGCCTTCAATGAAATAGCTTTGGCGTGTGACCAAGACCAGGTTCTCCTCTCAGAGAGTTAACAGTGAAGAATCCAGTTATGAAACCGTAAAGACAAAAGCTAAATGCAAACTTTGTGTTAAAAAACAGTGCAGGTGCTCCTCAGAGAGAGTCTGCATACTTATCTCAGAGCCCAGGAGTCTCACACAAGACGACCTTGTTTATATGAATTTTGTGGTTAAGCCTCATAAATTGCCAGGTGCCACCTGGATTTGAGAGTTCTGTATTGTGTTCAGTTCAAATAAACTGTGGTTAGCACCAGTGTTGTACGGGGAGCTCACAGGGAGAGGGATAAGTGAGATAAACAGCACTGCAGTGTCTTTAAAAAGCAGAGGGAACACAGAAAGGGTGAGAGCATGCATGAGAGAGAGCAAACAAGCTTGACATTTGGAACAAACTGGGCAGACATAGCAGCAGCTCTACAATCTGACAGCGAGCTGAAGGTAGGCTAGCAGTATTTATGACAGCATCCCAGATGCTTGTAGGACATCCCAGTGTTGGTTCCTTGTCCTGGTTTAATGGGCAGCTCAATGATTTTATATGTGCTTCCTCACTTCAGAGGTTGTTCTCTTCATTTTGGTGAGCCTTTATAAAAAGCAAAGTCTTCCTTGATGTGAACAAAAGTATTGCAAACTTGCTTGTCTTCAGAAATGTATGAAATGCTATGATGTGGGGAAAAAAAAGGGATTTCTTTTCCCTTTTCAAGAGAAAGAGAGGCAATACTGAACTCAGCTCTTTGAGTTGATTAAATAACCATGGCTGGAAATTCATGCCTGGAGTCCCCTCTGTAAGAATCTGAGTGGGGTAGGCAAGGTGAAAAAAGATTATTCAGCATGACCCCCAACTAGAATAACAGAACACAGGCACATTCTGCATGAGTAGCAGGAAATATTTGTAGCACTGGGAATATTTCTTGCTCTCCCAAGAGAGCTGCTGTAATCTCCACTGCCTGGGAGCTAGACAATTCAAAAGCATTTGATGAGAAGCCTGTTGGCAACAATTAACTACTGCAGAAGGTGAAGGTCTGATAACCTGAGAGGGCTTCTTTGTCATTCATTTCTTCCAGGACATGTTCAATGAAAGAGGAAAAAGAAAAAAAATGCTTGACCTTTCTTTTAGCACAGGTAAACCCTGTGTGATTCATTTGAGTATGTGATTAGTAGCAAGAGTCAGGTCACGGGTTTGGAGATGAGTATGGCACTGCAGTGGCACTTACTCTAAGGGTTAGAAGAGCAGATAAAGTATTAAATATTTTGCATTAAATGTGCTCCATGCTGGCTGTTTCTTTACAATGACTTAGATATCATCCTGAAGAGGCATTACTCATGGCTTAAGAGATTCTGAAGGTGCTGCAGGTGATGGTGAAATTACACAAAACTGCATAGGTTGTTATGTAGAAAGAAGGATCTGTGGGCAGTATAGGGCAACTAGGTATTCAATTATTCTGCAGGTGATAGGAACACAGAACTATTCAGGGGAAATGGGTTACTGCTCAGAGCATAAATTTCACCAAGTCTGTCACAAGATGCAGACAAGAAAGTGAGACAGTAGTAATGCTCTGAATACATCTGTGCACAGCTGCACCTCACAGATCTGTGAACAGCAGAATACAAGCATGCATGAGGCCAGGATGGATCAGCAATGGGCCATGGGGGACTGCAGTGCAGACAGAGATATTTAGCAGTACAGGCAGCTGGACGGCGCAATGTGGGCAGATGGGGACAGTGGGATGGGCAGCTTGTTCTCAGTGGGATGGAATGAAGAGAAGCTGGGAAGAAAACAAACCTAAATTTTAGTTGCCAAGCTTAATGAATGATTTTAAAGTAAAATTCAGCTCTTCAGAAAAGAGCTAATCAGACTGGTATGTTATTTTGGATGTGGAATTTAATTAACACATGCAGTCCTCTCCCAACAGACTCTGAAGGGCTGTATTGAAATAATGCTTTATTGAAAGGTTATAGATGAAATAATCTCAGAAACCCTGGGCGCTTTGGACCATGACTTGGATGTATTTCTTTATGAAGGACATCTTCTGAAAAGACTTCAAACTGAGATTTCTAGCAAGTTATTGGATTGCTAAATGATGATATAATCAGTTAAAGAAACCACAGCCATGCCATTTCTAGTTCTAATACATTTTCTTAAGGTATAGTGTTCCTCATTTTTATTACTCATACCAATCAGATCAGTAAAACCAAAATAAGTCAGAAAACAAAACTGAATTTTCTCTATACTGTTTGTTTACCTTGTGCACTTCTCATAGCCAGGTAATGAAAAATAGGTTAGTCACTCTTGTTGTTTCTATACAATTTTATATTCTGAGTCTGATGCAGTAGCAAAAAGTTTCTGTGTTTGAGGTGAAAGTCTTGTATTTATTTTTATACACACCATATTTCCATGGAAACCACATTGGTATTACTTTTGGCTTCGCCTCTATGAAAGCTAAATCTGGGGTCAAATTTAAACAGACATTTTCAGATTTCCAGTACCTAGTAATTCTTACAGATAGAGTTCCCAGCAAGGTACTTAACCAGACGACTAATGTACAGTGTATAAATATTCTCTCTTGATCAAATCTGCAGCCAGTATGCATTGCAGTATCTCCTTTGGAGTTCAGGGAACTGTAGTGCTTTGCATCAACAGAGGATATACTCCTACTGTTTTAATGGAGGTGCTCATATTCATTAAGCACATGCTAAAGTACCTTACAAAGCTGAAGCCTGAATAAAGTCTACACTGGGATTGAGTGGTATGTGCTGCTCTGCTCACGTGGAATGCTATGGATGAAACACTTCTGACCAGGTGCAGAATTAACAAGTAGCATGAGAGCAGTGGTTTTGCTGTTTTAGATAACATGGCATGAACACACAAAATTCTACCTTTCAAACACCAATTGAGTTCAGTTTCATATGAAAAAAATCACCAACTTTCAGAAGGCAATACTGTTGTCTATAGTAGCTTTACTTAGGGGAAGCTCAGTCGAGCATAAGAAGGAAGGTGCAGATTTGGATGTTTACTACCAGATGACTAATGGCTTCATGTAAGGTGCACAGGTGATCAAATAAATATGTGATGCCTCAGGATCAAAGTCAAAATACATTTGGGAATTTGGAATACATCTGACATATTGAGTGGACAGCCTTTTCTGGGCCTCTTCATTCAGCAGATGTGTTGGATGAGTAATGCACTTTCAGAGTATTTCTCAGTTGAAGTGATCAGAACTGTTCTATTAAAAATAACTGTTCTATAAAATTATTAATTTTGGAAAATAAGCTAACTTACATTTTGCTATTTCTCAGGTGATCTGGTTTCTGTGAGATTGCAGATGTCAGTATCATCACAAATGGATCTACCTGAAGAACTTGAGCATCCATATACAAAATTTTCTGAATGGAAATTCAAGCTCTTTAAATTGCGATCATTTGAAAAAACACCCTCTGATGACAGCCAGCACATAAACAAAGATCAGGCAGAAGAGGCTGTTTCTTCAAACAAAGAATTCATCCTGCATAAAGATGAAGCAGTGCCAAGAGGAGAAAAGATGGAGTTAACAGGCAGTAGGCAGGGACCTGAGGAAGATGCCCATGCCGTGCAAACACAAGCCAATAGAGCTCATCAGAATAACTTGAAGGAACTCTGCCGCATCTGTGGAGTTTCATTTAAAACTGATTGTTACAAGAGGACTTACCCAGTGCATGGGCCAGTGGATGATGAAACTCTTTGGCTTCTGAGAAAGAAAGAAAAAACAGCAACCTCTTGGCCAGACCTTATTGCTAAGGTTTTCAAGATTGATGTGCGAGGGGATGTTGATACTATCCATCCCACTCAGTTTTGTCACAACTGTCGGAGTATTATACATAGAAAATTCAGTAATACTCTGTGTGAAATATATTTTCCTAGGAACAGCACAATGGAGTGGCAGCCACACTCCCCAGACTGTGATGTGTGCCACAGTATCAGACGAGGAGTCAAGAGAAAAAGCCAGCCCCCAAGTGTACAACGTGTCAAACGTGTGAAAACCACTGGGGAACGTGCTCGGCTGAACAGAAGTGTGAAGAACCAAGCACAGATAAACAACAAAAATTTAATGAAGGAGATTGTCAATTGCAAGGATATACATCTCAGCACCAAGCTGCTTGCAATTGATTACCCAGTAGATTTTATTAAATCCATTTCTTGCCAGATTTGCGATCATATTTTGGCAGATCCAGTGGAAACAACATGCAGACACTTGTTTTGCAGAACTTGCATTCTTAAATGTATCAGGGTTATGGGCAGCTATTGTCCCTCCTGCTGGTATCCTTGCTTTCCTACTGATCTGGTAACCCCAGTGAAATCCTTCCTGAACATCCTTGATAACCTGCGTATGAGATGCCCTGTAAAGGAATGTGATGAAGAGATCTTGCATGGAAAATATGGCCAACACCTCTCCAGCCACAAGGAGATGAAAGATAGAGAGCTCTACAGCTACATAAATAAAGGTGGCCGACCGAGGCAGCACCTCCTGTCTTTGACAAGGAGAGCTCAGAAACATCGTCTGAGGGAGCTGAAACGTCAAGTCAAGGCTTTTGCTGAGAAAGAAGAGGGCGGTGATATAAAGGCTGTATGCATGACTTTGTTCCTGCTAGCTTTGAGAGCAAAAAATGAACACAAACAAGCAGATGAACTGGAGGCTATAATGCAAGGGAAGGGATCTGGACTCCATCCTGCTGTCTGTCTGGCCATCAGAATCAACACGTTTCTCAGCTGTAGTCAGTATCATAAAATGTATAGAACAGTAAAAGCGGTCAGTGGGAGGCAGATCTTCCAGCCTTTGCATGCTCTTCGCACTGCTGAGAAAGCCCTCCTACCAGGTTATCACCCATTTGAGTGGAAGCCTCCCTTAAAAAATGTATCCACTAACACAGAAGTGGGAATTATAGATGGACTATCAGGACTGCCACTCTCAATTGATGACTACCCAGTAGACACAATTGCAAAGAGATTTCGATATGATGTGGCCTTGGTTTGTGCCTTAAAAGACATGGAGGAGGAGATCTTGGAAGGCATGAAAGCAAAAAACCTGGATGACTATTTGAATGGCCCCTTCACTGTGGTAGTAAAAGAGTCCTGTGATGGAATGGGAGATGTCAGTGAGAAGCATGGAAGCGGGCCTGCTGTCCCAGAGAAGGCTGTTCGCTTTTCTTTCACAGTCATGAACATTTCTATAGCACAGGGGAATGAAAGCAAGAGGATCTTTGAGGAAGTAAAGCCCAATTCAGAGTTGTGCTGCAAGCCCTTGTGCCTTATGCTGGCTGACGAATCCGATCATGAAACACTGACGGCAATCCTGAGCCCCCTCATAGCAGAACGAGAGGCTATGAAAAACAGTGAACTGCTGCTTGAAATGGGAGGCATCCTGAGAACATTTAGATTCGTCTTTAGGGGTACAGGATATGATGAGAAACTTGTGCGGGAAGTGGAAGGGCTGGAGGCTTCAGGTTCCACTTACATTTGTACCCTGTGTGATGCAACCCGCTTGGAGGCATCCCAGAATCTGGTCTTCCACTCCATAACCAGGAGCCATGCTGAAAACCTGGAGCGATATGAAATATGGAGGTCCAACCCATATCACGAATCTGTTGAAGAGCTCCGTGACAGAGTGAAGGGTGTTTCAGCCAAACCTTTTATTGAGACCGTTCCTTCCATAGATGCATTGCACTGTGACATTGGCAATGCAACAGAATTCTACAGGATTTTCCAGATGGAGATTGGTGAACTTTACAAGAATCCTGACGTGTCTAAAGAGGAGAGGAAGAGGTGGCAGCTGACTCTTGACAAACACCTCAGGAAGAAGATGAACTTGAAGCCTATGTTGAAGATGAGTGGAAATTTTGCTAGAAAGCTCATGTCCAAAGAGACCGTAGAGGCGGTATGTGAATTAATAAAGTGTGAGGAAAGGCATGAAGCCCTAAAAGAACTAATGGACCTTTATCTGAAGATGAAGCCAGTGTGGCGATCCTCATGCCCTGCCAAGGAGTGCCCAGAACTGCTGTGCCAGTATAGCTACAATTCACAGCGTTTTGCAGAGCTCTTATCTACAAAGTTCAAGTACAGATATGAGGGCAAGATTACAAATTATTTCCACAAAACACTTGCTCATGTTCCTGAAATCATTGAAAGAGATGGGTCTATTGGGGCCTGGGCAAGTGAAGGAAATGAATCTGGAAACAAACTGTTCAGGAGGTTCCGAAAAATGAATGCCAGGCAGTCTAAAGTCTATGAGATGGAGGATGTCTTGAAGCACCACTGGCTATATACCTCCAAGTACCTCCAGAAGTTCATGAATGCTCATAAAACATTAAAAAGCCAGAGCTTCACCATTGATTCAGGGGGCGGTTTAGGTGACTCGCCACTGGAGGTCCTGGAAAATAATGATTCAGCAGAACTCTAAATGCACAGCACCTTTGGTTGGGTTTGTGATGGTGTCTTCCTGCAAGGAAGCAGATTCTCTTTCAGACCTGTAGAGGTACAGAGAAGTCTGAAATTTACACTCCCTGTTAAGGTGCTGAGAGGAGTTTATTTAATAAATGCTGTGTGTGTTGGGACTTTCCAAGAAGCAATGCTCTGGTGCATTGCATCTCATACATGAGATGAAAGAAAAAACAAATTGCAGAGAAAGGTCTTTGTTTAGTTCTGGTTGTATTGTTTATAAGGAATAAAATGAAAGTAAGCAAGGTTTTATAGAAAGTCTTAGTTTGGAGGGAATATGATTCTGGAGAGTTGTGACAGTTGCAAAAAAGGGAGCATGGCTGTTTGTTTTGTTTGCATTTTTAGAACTATTTTGCTATTTACTTTTCAAGAGGGCTTGATTATTTTCTTGGTGGTTCTTTGGGTTTTATAAGTAAAGATTTGTCAGTGAGACACTCAGATAATTGTTTTGTAATTAAGTTCCGTTATTTTTGTATAAAATACTTACTAAAGATGCAAACTTTGATGTTGCATACTCTAGAAATATTATTATTTAACATATATATTATAGTACTGATCAGGAGCAGATGGTGGTATCATCATGCTAATTTGCTATATGAAGATATAGGAAAGGTAGCTGAAGTTTTTAAAAGATATTTTTATCATAGCTTGTTTGCTCTGAAATGCAAACTTGTACTTGTGCTCCTAAATCAGGATTTACAGTGCCTTGTGGTTATCTCATTATATAAAATACATTCAAGCTCTGCTGTGTAGTTTGTTGTTTCATGAGCATTTTAGACTTCTATGGTAACATCAGTATATAGTACAATTTGCATTAGTACAGTTTTATTGAATGAATTCCTGGCCTCACTGAAGGCACCAGTAAATCCTCATTAATACCAGTAGGTGCACAGTTTCACCAAGTGACTTTAGTCACAGCAGCCCCATTTCTCAGGAGATGGTTATTACCTTGATCAGATCAGCCAGTAGGATATTTCCCTGGCTGCTGCTGTATCTAAAACCAAACTTTTGCACACCTGGGATATACCACATGCACAGCCTCATTTTTGAAATCTGTAAAAGAAGGTTAATATTTATTAATCTCAAAGATAGTTGCTTACATGACTAGTTAATAAGCAATAAACTCTCTCGAAATTTCTGCCTACCATATTTTTCACTATTATATCAGTGTTTAGTTGGTATTTGTCTTTCTGAAGTGATATTTAGTATATTCATAATTCATAAAATTATGACTTTTATTCACTGACATATTCATAAAACATACTCAAGGACCTGAGATGCCTCCAAATCACCCAGCATTTCAGATTTGCATCTGTGGCTATGGTGTTACTGTGTTTGGAGTCATGTTTCTGAAACAAAGTTAAATGCGGAAACAATCAAAGCACAGATCTGAAAGAATACACTTTTTTTTCATTTTGATGTGGCAGAAGTTGGTTTCTGAGTGCAAGTGAACAACGAATTTAAAAGAATTAATGGTCTGAGGTTTGTTTTGTAGTATCTTGTTCATGTTGTTTACTATATTTCTAAAGGTCTGGCATTTACCATTTATGGACAATTAAAAAATAGAGTTAAGTGCTAGTAATTAGTACAAGTATTAATGTTATTTTAATTATGGCTTTCTTTTGGTTTCTATTAATTAGATCACTATTTTAAAAATAGTCTTTAATTTAGGTTTTTGGTTTAACATGATTTCTTTAAACATAATTTAACACAATGTCAAAATCTGCAGTTGTAAATAATGTCTTTTTTTCTAAGCAGTCATAATGACTGCAGCATCTTTTCTATGGTGTCCCATGTATACCTGCACTTACTAAGTGTTCATTTCCAGGTGAATTTTTTCTTAATTTCTTTGAAAACAAGTATTTCTTATATAGCATAAAAACCAGTATTACATAAGTATCATTCTTTACCAATAAATGTAGACCACAAATAGAGCTGTTTCCCAGGGAGTATAAATAGCAGGTATAAAGAACATTCTCTAGCAGTTACAGTTTTACAGATATAGTTTTCATATTTGGTCAGCATGTATTTCATTATACAAGTAGTTGCACACTTTTATTTTTTCTCTGTATGTGTATTTGGGACAGCTATTTTACCGTACATTGTATCCTTGACTTTGCTTGAATAATTCGGGGTCTCTAATCATCTTACGGTGATTTTCACTCCATTTAAGTGGTATATATGGTTTTCATTGCCTTTTGCACAGGAGTGAATTTCCACTCCAAATAATCCAAAGTCATCCATAGCAATGCATATATATCATGGAGTGAAGGACCAGACTGGTAATTTTGCACGTGTACTTTCAGGGACTCTAGCTGAAACACTGTCAAATTCCAAATTCAATTTAACGGACTGCCAATATAACAGCAACTGATTTGTCTCACTGTCTTTGTAAGGGCTAAGTAAGTTTTATCCTTGTGCATATGATTTCTTAAGACAAGCCTTATATCCTGGGGTAACTCATCGAAGTGAACAAAACCTGCATGGGAACAGAAAAATTCAGTGGCACGTGGCAGTATTCTTTTGTGAAATATTTTAAGCCATAAAGACACATTTCACACTCTACCAGCTCTGGGCAGGATAGCTGACACAGAGAAATACTACTATTTTTTTCCTTTTCTGTTTTTTCAGACTTGAATCCAGTTTAATCTTCTATTTCCCCATTGCTGACATCTTCTGTAAATCAGTTGAGAATTTTGAGCTCATTAGAACAAACAGAACTGAAGGGGTAGGTACCTGCAAGTGAAGCTTTTGTAAACAGAGCTGAAATAACAATGCTGCACACACAGAGCCATGCACTGGAAGGCAAACAAAGTCTGACTGCAGACAGGTGCATCATTTGCTTATGCAGCCTATTGTTAAGCTTTCTGACTTTGAAGAGGCTTTAGAAATACAGAAACACTTTTATTCATGGTACTCTTTCAATCCTTCACATTCTCTTTTTTACATTAACAATTGGTACAAATCCTTCAGTAATTCACAGTTAATAATTACCACCCTGTTCTGAAATTGTATTGACTGTAGTTTTTAAACAATCACATTATGTATTTTGTTTTGTCTTGTTTTATTCAAGGGCTTTGTATTGTGAATTGCCATGTTATAAACAATGTGAGCTATGTTAGAAGCCATGATTCTGCTATCACATTTATTTTTTCCTCACAGAAATAATTCTAATGTCTTTAGACAAATCAGCTCTGACTTGTAGTCAGGTAGTTCAAAAACAAACTCTACATATTTACAGGATCCTAATTTCTGCCTACACTGAGTTACTTGATTTGTTTCACTGCATGGCTTCATACTTTTACTATTTCTTACTGTATTACAGTTTTTTATTTCATTAAACCAGTTTAAAATAAAGGTCTTATAAATATTTAAGTTTCTGTGGTTTTATTTTTTACAGTTTTTAAACGATGCACATAATTTCCTGGTGGCAGTCTTACTTTCATTCAAATTGTGGATGCATTTCACAGTTAGACTGTTCTAATACCCAGAAGGCAGCTGCGATTCCAGCCCTGTTCTGGAAGTCACTAAATTAACACAAATGAAGATTACTCTCTGAATCTCAGCAGTCCTTTCAGCACCCTTCCTCACAGGCAAGTGTTTGACAGAACACTAAACTGATATAAAACCAGTTTTATTTAGTCTGTAAATGTCTTTTGCTTAATTTAAAAATACCATCCCAGATTTTATGTAAAATCAGCCTTGTAGTGTTATCACCATGCTAATACATCGTGTCTTTACTGGTTTCTGTGCAGCCTTTGCATCAAAGTTTGGCTCCTCACTAGAGGTTGAGCTGTAATGATTAGTTCCAATCTACCTTTCAGTCCATTATTTGTAGATTAGCTTTATTCTACTTCAAAAAAATCTTTCTTTCTTCCCTACAATAATATCTACAGGATAAAGTATTTATGTAAACCAACTGGTTTGAGTGGAACTAATGATGAGCAAATTAAGCTACCCAATTTTGTGTGTAATGAGATAACCAGACATCTAGTATCTGGACTTTATATCACCAACTTATCTTTTCATCTGACCTCAAGTAAAAAAAAAAAAGTTGGATGGAAAAAACCAGAGCCCATGCAATGCAAAAAACTAAGCCTCAGAGAGTTTTCTGGTAAATTAGGATGATTTAATTCCTTTATTCCTAAATCTGTAATAAGTGACTGAATTTTACTTTCCATGTACTCCTATGGGTTAAGATGAAGAATAATAATGCCTGTCACGGCTGTTCTTCAGAGTACTGTTTTAGGGGACTGAACATGGTGTAATTGTCAAGCAGCTGACCAGCTGCAACTCCTAAGTGTTTCCTTAAGTGTTTAAGGAATTTTTCTATCTTTTGCATCATGCTTAATATTGTCCATGATACAAAAGGACACATTAAAGAACATTTAATTAACAGCTTTTCTAGCAGCATCAGGAGAGAGGTCAAGAGGTGCATTTTTAATGCTCTTCCTCTGGAGATGGGCATTCTGTGCAAGCGGACAAGGAAATACACTGTAACTACCACCTCCACAAAGGAGGTCCTGCACATCTGTGGAGTGGCCAGTGCCCTGTTCTTCTTGTATATGTTATGAACCTGGAGAGATTATAGGGCTATTGTCTTGCTTTTTTTCAAAGGAAAAATGGGCTTTAGTGACACAGTTTTTGAAGCAGAGACAACAAATTGGAGTCTGATCTTCAAAGGCTCAAGCCATTCCCAAAAGTTAGTCTTGTTTGAAATGGAATAGGGTAGGAAATCAAATAAGGAGGGAGCTATAGCCACCAATCATGAAAAAAGTAAGCCAATCCTTCTGTCTTTAATACAAAGGTTCCAGCAGTAAATAACAAATTCCTTTTCAATCTGAATTCAATATTTTCCTTCTGCTTTGGGCTCTCAGTTGCGTTATTTCCACTCCTTTCAATGGTCTATTGGTGCAATGAGTCACTCTGAACTATAACACATTCTTTAGTGCTACTAGTAAAGTTTGTGCTGTGCCTTTCCTGTAAATTAATCAAGTACTTCAAGGTCCAAGCACCTTTCAATAGCAGTAAAATACATATATTATTTTCACAGAAGCTGATAATAGCAGTACAGTGTTACTAAAATGTGTCTGGGAACCATGATGCTGCTTATTGTGATTACAAAACACACAGGTCAGTTGGATGCAGATACAATAGAGACCTATTTCTGCACTCAAATCTACTTCATTTTATCTGTTAATGCCAACCTGCCTTGGCAAGAAACATCTTGTATTGATTAGCTGGTTTTAAAGACAATGAGTGTGCTTAAAGTACATGATTCAGGAAATTAGGTACTTTCTGTAGTCTTGAGTGCTATGTCAAGTGTCTTCTTTCCAGGCTGAAGTTTGTATACCTCTTTATGTTCAAGTCCTTTCAAATATTTTCTATTTTACTTACTATTTCTTTTTCCTGCAGTAGCTACAGTCTCTGAGCTGTGATTTAATGCTGCTTGTACAGCCTTTCACTGTGAAGCTGGGACATGGTTAAACCAAGCAATTTCCTGCTCCTACTCAAATAAACCATACATTTTAAAAAAGCACAGCTCAAATACACAATACACTAATGGTATGGGCCCAAAGAGGTATAACATAAAGTCTGACCATGAATTGCTTTTTTCATAGCCACAGTATTAAAGTAAAGAACAACAGCTCAGGTAAGAACTGGAAGGGGCCACAATGCGTGCTTGTCTCATGGTGAGCATCTGTTCTCAGCTCCCAGGGGCTCAGGGAGTCACTGCAGCTGCAGGAGTCAGTTTTGGAAATTCAGAGTTGCTCCCAACATACTGCAACCACACCACCAGTGCCATAAGGCTTTATCTCAGGCTGAATGTCACTCCTGCTAGGCCACTGTCAAGCCTTCCCTTTGCAAACTAGATCCACTGACCTCAAGTACTGCAGTAGCAGACAAATTTGTCATGTGGTGTGCTGTCCAGGGAACTTGAGATGACAACAGCAACTGAGAGAGGTAATGGGCAAAAACCCAGACTGGGTATTGCCAGGGAATTCAATAATTATGGGGAGCCCAATAATTATGGGGAGTCCTTTGTTGCTGTAAAATGGCAAAGTGGCAAGGGGTGGAGTTTTGTTGTGTGAGTATATTGTCCCTTTTTGTTGGTGCTGTGATGATGTGGCTTTAATGTTGGTGTGGATCTTTTTTTGTTGATGTAAATAAGTGCATGATGAAGATACATTTTAATGACAATTCAGATCCCTAAGATCTATGACTAACCTACAAAAGGGGATGTTGACTATGGAATTTCATCAGCTTTGAGGGACTTTACAGGAGCATGGTATTAACTTACTCCTTGGAAAAACACATAGCACTACATACTCTGAGCTTACATAAAGTAACATGACAAAGGAAATGGGAAGCTGGCATTCAAATCTATGAATTTATACCCATTATCAGGCTGTAGAGAGGGGAATCAGGGTGATATACTTTCCATTTAGAAGCTCAATCCAAACTTCAAGCTCCCTCAGCACGTGAAAAAGTTGTAAATGGAAATGTCGTATGGTTGCCCTTTAATTTGCTGTTGACTTGGGATGTAAGGTTTTAAGGGGAGTAGTGTGCAGATATGTCTATGTTGACCAGGAATACTGTGCTCCACACACTGCTTTGTAGAGGAGTGGCTGCTTAGGGTCTGCACATAGTGATCAAATAGCTGATAGCTGCTCCTGTTTTTCTTTTTTTTTTTATTCAGGGATCCAGCATGAGGGTTGGACTGTGAATACCGAGCTGTTATTGTTGGCTCACAAATGTTGAGCTGCTGGTATTGATTTTCTGAAAAGATGTTTGGAGCAGTAATAAAAATAAAAAATAAAGTCAAGAATGATGAGGCTTTACAAACAGCCAATAAAAGAATCCACAAAAAACTTAGTGAACTCTTGGGCTGTTCAACCTTGACAATGTCCTTTTCAATTTGAATCCAATCTTCTCCTCATGTTTCGAGCAGCCAACTGC
This sequence comes from Rhipidura dahli, assembly GCA_013399225.1. Taxonomy (NCBI): domain Eukaryota; kingdom Metazoa; phylum Chordata; class Aves; order Passeriformes; family Rhipiduridae; genus Rhipidura; species Rhipidura dahli. Next base: position 293,007 of record VXAC01007453.1, on the reverse strand, counting down.
ATTTGTTTCTACCCTCACAATGCTCCACTGGCTCAATGAATCACTCTGAGCTACAGTTTGCACTTCTAAGCTCTCACACTCTACACAGTCACCCTGGGTAAGCAGAGAAAGAAATGGGTAGTGGAGGACCTGCAGTAAATGATAAAAGTCCTGCTCATCAGAAGGAATTTCTTCTGAAGTCAAAGGGAGTTCACAGCATGGGGTGGCTGTGAAGCTAGACCCCTTATCAGGCTTCATATGGACCTGCCAAGCATCCATGCTGTCCTTTTGTAAAGTTTAGTTTACAGTGTTTGATTTACCCATGAATACATGAAAAAATGCAGTCATTTTTATTATAAACTTTTATTACCTTACTAAATTTTTAAAAATACAAACACAAAGCAGTTGATGATCACTGTAGTTTAAAAAAAAGCAGTTTAATTTTTGCTGTGAGATGATATTCCACAACTGTAGCCAAAACTGACATATAATCATTCCATAACATTCAAAATAAAAAATTAATTATCTAGAATTAAATGCTCCATATATAAGCTTTCCATAAAGGAAGTCCCTGAAGAAAACTGACCCTCAGTGTCTGAAAATTTCATTATTTCTGACACAAGGGACTTAAGCCACTACTTTTGTGTAAAAACAGATTAGTCTCATTTTATTTCATTATGCCAACATAAAACTGGAGTAATGCAGCTATAAATTAGGTCAAATATTTCTAGAACTACTGACTAAGATAAAAAATTAAAATTGGCAATATAATGTTCCTTATGGACAGATGGTAACAGCACTGACTACATGGGATAATGTCTTATCCTACCCGCAGTTCCATTAAACTTACTGGGGAGTAAGTTATAGCATAAAATACAGCTTTTACCAGTATCTGGCTGTGTGTTTGCACAGTGCCCTCTAGGACGAGGTCCCTGTCTGGATATTACAAAAACACACATAAGGGACAGAATAAATTAATGTGCTTTGAAATGTAACAAAACCATTGAGGTAACTGAAATAAGAACTCTCTGAGCTCCAACAGCCCACTTTGCTTCAGCCATTGTTGCCTTTGCCTGTGATTTCATTTCCTCCCAGGTGAATACAAATCAGCAGTGTAAATCTATTCAAACAGTCTCCGAAGAAAGGACTTTTTCGTTGACATTGATAACTTCATGGTTTTCTTTTTGCGCAATGGTTTCATGGGTTGCTTTTTCAGGCACATGCCCTTTTTGGGGGTCTGTAGCCCTTTATTAAGGTCAATGTGCTTGTTGCAGAAGTACTTGACATTTGCTTCTGAGAGACGGAGAAGCATGGTCTCTGAGAGATCCATACACTGTGCATGGACCCAGTGACCAGCCCCATTGGAACACAGGATCATTGCAGGCTTGTTGAGTTCTGTCGAATAGAAAGGGACCCAGGTGTTGATGTCAATATTGCAAGTGGCACAGCAGGTGATCCAGTAGCCCGTTTCTGATTCATCTTCTTCATCATCTTCATTATAAGTGTCGGCATCATCAACGTCAAAGCTATTGGCTTCAGCACTAAAACAAAACTCCTCCGAGTCTTCAAATGGCGTGGAGTCTCCAGGGTCTTCACTTGATGTCTGACTGCAAATTTGTGTTATCGATTCTTCTTCCTTGTCCTCTTCTGCTCCTTTGCATCTCAAAATGTAAAAGTAGTTTGCATCTGGGCTCAGTTGTTTGTTGGCCCCTGGAATGCCCAGCAAAACAGATCCTTTACCCATGTCACAGCCAAACCACGTTCTGCAGTGTTTAATATCTGGTGTCCACTCTGGGCTCACACTTTCAACAATCTCTATCTTATTCTCTTCCAGAACTATGGTGTTACACACCAACCGTTTCTGGTTGTCAGAGTGGTAGCCACCGACAAGGACAAATTCAGTATCACTGATCTGGGTCACTATAGCACTTGACACTGATACCCCTCCTGGCAGGATGGTGCAGGTCACAGCTGGGCTGCCCAGGGGCAGATCAATTTTTAGCTTGTACAAGTTGGGGGACCTGGTGTTATTTTGAAGTGAGTGACCACCCAAGATGTAGATTGTATCATCTCTGGCAACTGAAACGTGGAAAGAAAGTCCATCTTGAAGCTCTGGAAGGATGTATGATGTACAGCATCCAAACTCAAAATCAATGAGAAACACAGATGGCAAACAGTCAACTACACTGTTCCATTTTTCAGTGGTTCTTTGTGCAAGAGGAGTATACGACCTCCCTCCAAACAGAACACTCATGCTTTTCCCCCGGCTATGAACTACACTAATCGTATGCCCATATCTAGCTTCAGGGACATCTCCACCCAGGTCTTTCTCAATGCATTGGAACGTCATTTTCTTGCTAGTTTTGCTTACCAGACGCATAAAGTAAATCTTATCAGAAAGGTCATTGTTGGGTGTTTTACCACCATGGATGATATACTGGTACTCGTCAGCCTTTGCATCGCTTCTGAGCGTGCAAAGAGCGGGGTAGCGGAGAGGAGGAAGGTAACACGAATTTTTAGAGAAGAAGGCAGGTTTCATTTTCAGCTCATTCTGCTTTATATCGAGGAGGAAAACACCAGTGGGGCAGGATCTCTTTGGCCATCCTTTCTGACCAAAAAAGAAAACATGCCCATCAAAATTCAGGAGAGAGAAGCCCGGCTGAAGCAAGGATGAGTTATTGACGCTGGATACCATCTGCAGCAACATTTTGTCTGCTGAGTGCGCCATACTGTGGCTGAGAAAATAAAAAAAAAACAAAACAAACAGATCAAACACATTAGATCCTATCACAAGTATTTAACAGAACTTGAATAAATCGCATGGAAGTTGCGCTGCAGTTCACACTCTGAGATTCAAAAAGACACGCTTTTCTGTGGCCCAAGAGATGACTCAAGCAGGAGGTCCGCACCGGTGCCGCGGTGTTTCGGGGATTTTGTGCACACTACGGGCTGTCGGCACACGGAGCCCGCACACCGCGCGGCCGCCGCGCTGCGCTGCGCTGGAGCAGCCTCCCGGCCCGGCTCCCATGGGAACGCGGCCCCGCGGGCTGCTGGGGCCAGTAGTTCCTGCTGGGCTGGCTCGGCTCGGCTCGGCCCGGCCCGGCCGCGGGGAATCGGGACCGGCGGGCTCAGAGAGCCGGCGGCGGTGAGTGCGGCCGCGGGGCCGGAGCCGGTCTGCTGGCGACGGGGCTCGGCCCCGGGGCGGCCGGGGCGGAGGGAGCAGGGCCGGGGATGCCACAAGCCGGGATTTCCTGCCCGTTTGTCGCCCCGAGGCGGCCGGGAATGCCGGGCTGGAGCCTCCCGGATGCCTCAGGCCCGGGGCCCCTCGGGTGCGGGAGCAGCATCCGCCCGCGCCGCCCCTCGTCCCGCGGCGCTCGGGCTCGCCCGGGGCCGCAGGAGCCTCCCGCCCATCCGCTCCCGGCCGGGAACGCTCCCCCAGGCACCGCAGGGAGCGCGCTGGAGGGCGGCGTGCACCCAAATTCAGCTGGCACCTTTTGTTTACAGGGTAAATGCCAGGATGTGTTGAGTGCATTTAGAAGCAGGCGGTGCCTGCTGTGTCTCCAGGCGCGCAGGGCTGCCCGGAGCGGCACAGGCCGCGGGTGCCAGGGTGAATTCCCGCTTGTGCTTGTGCTGGGCAGCCCGCTCGGGATCGGGGGCTTGCAAGTGCCGCTGCTGCGGGTCTTCAGTGTGCCCGAGTGGGCTTTCACCTCTGCTCCTTGCTCATGCTTTCATGAGTAGGTTTCAAGGGATATCTGTTACTTTTCTAAACCTGTTTGTTTGAAGAGCGAAAGGAGATTATGCAATCAGCGTGGATATTGACTATGAAAGTGCTTTGGAGAGTACAGACAACACGGAGGGAAATAACTGGCTGATTCATTGGCACTGGCCTTTGGTGACAGCAGATGTGGCCCTTTAATAAATGTCCAAGTTCTCTGTCCCAGCCTTTGCCAAACCCCCAGAATTTAAAGGTGTGAACTAAATATTAGAAAAAAAACACTAAACCCTACTTTTTAAAATGCAATTACCGTTTTTTCTTTTATAAAAAATCTTTAGGATTCATATTTTCCTTGTTCCTGCTTTTAATTTTGTGGTAACATCAAAAACAAGACACACAGAATTTCTTTTTAAAGGGAGGATTGGTATTTTTTAGTTATGTGACATCAAAACCTGGGGGAATCTGAACAACATTCTGTACAGGAAGAGTTGCTGTAAAAACTGATGACACTGACTACATCAATTGCCATGTTGTACCATATTGCTGCACTGCCAGCCCTCAAACTGGTGTGCAAACTGCTGTGCAAACTGCTGTGCTGATAATAGGGATCTGCCATGGAATGTTTTTCGAAGGTGAGATGTTTTCAGGCCAGAGCACACAGACAGAGCAGGCATAGCCATTTCTGAGTCTGTTTGAAACACAGCATAAGAATGGCTGTCTTAGTTTGTGGAATCATCCAAAGATCATGGTTGAGTTCTGTTCACTGTGTAGCCTAATGCCTCTGCCCTGAAGGTGGGAGTTTTTTCTACATTTACATTTATTTTCAGAAGTACTGCACTGTAGGTGAAGTTCAGTTATAAGTTAATTAAATTAGTGAACCCTTTTCTAAGCATGTCAGTATACACAGCAGGTTTTGTCCTTATTATGCATGAAGAAAGACTCATGAAGTTATTTACCTTCAGGTGATATGCTAAACAGAAATCTGCTGCTTGTTTCTTACAACCATTCAAAAATTGCATTGTCAGAGGAGCTTGCACTAAGTTGGATTTACTGGATTAGATGCCATTTGTCTCTTCTTTCATACTCTCTGGTTACTTAGCTTCTTTGGTTTTACAAGATCTTTAGAAATGTACAGTGTCTTCCAGACTGAAGATGCCATGAGAAAATTTCTGTTCTATATGAGAAAATTAAAGTTCTTTGTTTTGTACAACTAGTGTTCTACATTTGACTGCTGGTTTATAGTTGAAGTCTAGCAAGAGTATTAAAAGTGGCAAACAATTTAATTGATATATTGGTATGCATTGTATATTTTTACATATTTTTAAAGAATCTCCAAATATGATAGTTATTAGTGTCCACAATGCCACAGATTGTTTCCCAAATGCTAAGCAGTACTCAGTTCTGAAGAGTTTACTGTCTGAAGAGTCTGCAGATACAGAGTGGAGAAAAGATCAGTGAAAAGGATTTGATTGATAAACACACAGAATGTACTGGTGAAGCACACTTGGACACACTTCCATGTCATCTCATAATATTTCTTGAACTTTACATAGGCAAGCAGTTCAGTAAGTATTGGAGGGAATATTTATCTGAGATTTTTGGACAGAAGTAGCTCCTTAGTCACTGACTGGAATTGCTTTGGCTTTCCATGTATTTTCATGCTAATTACAGTGTGTTAATACAGTGTGGTTGCTCTTTGGCTATGCTGACCTCCACCTCTAACCTTCCAATACCACTGATTCCTTTGGGCCACAACTCATCTAACCCTGAACAGCTTCAGGGAACCCAAAAGGTAAAGATCTAGCCTTGTAAGCAAAGAGTTCAAAGTGCTTTTTTGTGGCTTTATTCTCAAAACTGTCACTGTGGAGTTGGATTAGCATTACAGCTACTGCAGAGGGAAACAGACAAATGCCTTTGTTGTGGTGTGGCACAAGATGATGGGGAAGAGACACTACAAGGAGTAAAGATGAATAAAAAGAGAAGGGGGGAGTTGCATAAACAATTACCAGTTATGATGACTTGAGTCATGCTTCATCATATTTGATGTTTTTATAAAAGATTAAGCTGTAAGGATTATACAAATAAATGAGAATCTCATCATTACTTTCGTAAGCCCTCTATTTGGGAAGCAGTAGAGACCTGAGCTAGAAGCTAAGCTAACAGAAAGAAGAGAACTAATATTCTCCTGTGTTTATTTTGAAATCTAACAGTATTTTGAGCAGGGTTTTCAGGTAGGAGTTGTTTATATGTCAGTAAGAGATTATAAGGAATTCAGATTTAGATAGGTAGCTATGGGAGATACATGTCTAGAAGGATCAAATGAAGGGAGAAGGTGTTTTTAAAAAACACTAGCTAATGTAGTTTGAAATATGCTTACTGTGGAAATAGATGGACATAGTTACAATTCTGGGGGGTGTACCATTTCAGAAACCATATTAGGTGTTCACCCAGAAGTACAGGATGAACTTCTTTTAGAGACAAGGGGTAGCACTGAGTGACCTAAACAGCAAGTGACATTTCTTATACCTTTGGATATTCTTCTTTCTAGCTTCTATGTAACCCATTGGTTTTGTGTCCTAGGTTCTAGTAAATCTAAGCTTTATAAAAGGTCACTAGATGACCTTGTTTAGGCACTGCATCACTCCCAAACTGTGTTTATTACTTATTGTCATCTTTGACCGTATGCAGAAATTGTTTGTTCACCTATGTGCTTTGCCTGTTACCCAATTAGGCAACAAAAACATTCTAATCAGAAGAACAATGACTAATCAGTGCTACTGTTTAGTGTGACTTCTCATATTTTTCAACACTGAAAGTATTATTTGTAATAATTTCACAGTAATTTAATGCTACAAAATAATGATGAATGAGTTGATCTTATGAACTGTAGCAAACACAGAAAACCTTTTTTCATTTATACAAAAATATGATATTTCAGCTGTACTAATTGGACACTGAGAGAATGGAATGCAGGATAACATGGAGTCTTAGTTGGTGAGCACCCATTGCTGACCGTTAAATTAATTAGTTTGCAATTACTTTGGCATGAACACAGATATCTATGATGGAATTAAATTGATTTTGCAGTATTTTTTTTTCTCTGACACATCTGTTTTTTCATTTCCAAAACAGAAAAGCATACCCCTGAAAAGCAAGTACTGTTTCTAAATTCTCCACAATCAAAATCGTATCCCGACACACAGAGAGGTTTGAAGTCCTCCATAAAGAAGCTTAAGGATGGCATTTTTTTATACAGTTATTTCTCAAGAAATTTTCTAAGTGTATCAACCAAGTTTGCTTTGGGCAAAACAGTAATGTAGACATACCTGGCTGATAGCAGTTTTTTTGCGTCCTCCGTAATCTTTCTGTGTAATTGGGATTCAAATGTGAGCAATGTGAGGAGTCTTCTGTGACAGCACAGGGGGCTCGTGGCATGGAGAGACAGCCTGATGGAGGGGAATCTATCTGCTTAATTTGCAGATGTGCTCCTGAGAACTCGATCTACTGTGGCTAACTGGCTGTGACTGTTTTTTTTTTCCTTTCCTCTCCTGTGTTCAGATGGCACAACAAGAAACCCACCAGCCTCCAGAAGCTTTAACTCTTTGTGGTAGAACAAGCTCAGAGTGACAGCAGATGCCTCTTAGATTGTAAATATTGGCAGCATACTCTTCTTTATGGTTGCATTTTTTTACACTATTAAACCTATCAACCCTTGTGATCATGTTCACAATTTTTCAGTGCTATTTTAAAATGTAATTTAAAATAAATTTTGAGTTAAAAAATGATTTCAATAGGTGGTAAAAGAAGACAACTCTTGCTGATTGGCACACTACTTTCCCCAGGAATGCTCTGCTGCAAGTGGGCAATAACGCTGAAACGGTGCAAAGGAAATGACAAATGCATGCTGTTCACTGAGTGAGGGCTGACTAAAAGTTCATCTCAAAAGTCCACTGAAGTAATTAGAAATGTCTTTTTTTCTACTTCAGTGGCCTTCTGATCAGACCTTGAAAGACTGATAAAACTTTGCACCCTTCTGTGGCATTTTTCATCAGGTACGCAGTGCTTTTCTCCAACAAAAAATAATGAGACGCTGGGAAGTCCACTGGGAACATATCCTTTCAATAGCTAGCAGTGCTGGGGCACAGAGGATAAGCCACTTGCATAACACAGCACAACAAATAAACAGAAAAACCTGGAAAACAATTTACTCTTCATAGCTCCTGCTTTTGTTTTCCTGGCCCTACTTCACCCACTCCTGAGTTACAACATCTGCTGCACAGTATTTTAGAAATATCTCAACTCCCATTTGAAACTGCTGTGAGAATAGAAATAGAAGGAACTTGAAATGGAATTTGATTAGTACAGCAAAGCAAACATACCAAATGTTTGCAAGAATTGTCTTGAGACATTGAATAACTGTAATGCAGATAGGATATGGTGTTGTTTCTCATCTGAAATACAGCAGTGCTAAGGCACCGTGCCCTGTAGCATCCATATGGGCCTTTTACTTCTCTACTGAAACAAAGATAAAAAGAGACTGTAGAGCAGAGTTGAATGCTGAAGAACTTCCCCCAAATTTAAGGGCATTCAGATCACATTTTTTGTATTTTCAGCAGGGTCTCGATAATACTTGACAGCTTCTTATCTAAGTGTTTGACATATTCTGACCGTTGTTTGGGTCTGCAATTAAAGATCTACTGGCAAAAAAGATACAAATATTTAAGTGAAAAATCTGGTCCTCCAGTTGTGTCACTTTAATATTTTACATTAATTTTACTCTTTCCACCAGTTGACATGCCTTATCTTTAGAAATTCTTTCTCCAATTACTGTGGTTGAGAAGATGGAGAAATTGAAGTTTTTTGGCAACAGGATGTCATTTTTGGATAAGGACATGGTCTGTCCAAGCTGCTCTCTTTAACAATCAATGACAAAGTGCTTTGGAGAAGCTGCAGCGAATAGCTTCAAAATAATGTATCTACATGGTAGGGAAATTATGTTCAAAACTGTCCAGGTCGTAGCAAGAAGATCTTGGATTTCCATCCTGAATTTAACTGGCAGAGAACCCATGTGAAAAGAAATAAATAGACTTTTCCTTTGCAATTTCTATTTTAATAATATTGACATAGGTAGAGTGTTTTCAGCAGATTGCTCACTGTTACGGAAATGCTTTATTTCACTTGGTTTTCTTCTTCTATAATTAATTTCTTAAAATAATGTGTTTGCATCTTCTTCATCCCAAATCATTCCAAATTGCATTGAGATATTTCCAGGCTTTTCAGCATATTTTCTGCCAGTAAAACACAGTCATCTCTGAGCTGAAATGTAGCTGGCTTCCTGTGGGTTGCAGTAATGCACTCCAGCTCAGCAGGGGAAGGGAAGGCTGCCTCACTCATTTGTGTAGGGTTTGGCAGCCAGAATGCAAGTATGCTGGATATTTAGCCAGGACCCACAGGCTGAAACCTGTAAAAAAGGGCACAGGGAGTCCAGCATCCTACAGTCTTCAATTTTCTGTCTCATCTAAAACTGACAGTAAACAGTATTTAACTCGTGAGGGAGAGAGCTTTATTTGGAGGTCTTATCTAAAATATCTGATTGAGTCCAGCTGTGCTTTGACTGTCAGATCCCAGACAATCGCATTCCAGGGGGCAGTGGCTACCGTGGTTTGGATGAAATGTTACCCTTGCCGTGGGCCTCCAGGTTGTCTTTAAAAGGAGCAGTACTCTTGAAGCCATTGGAAATTCATTAAAAGAAAATTCTGCTCAGGTATGGGGCTGGCATAATAGCACTGAAATCCAAGAGGATCAATATGCTTGCTTGCAATTAAAGCCCTTGGATATATCCTTTAAAAAATCATACGAGCTGGGCATGAGAGGCACATGTTTTTGTCCATCTAAAGGTCAGCTCTCAGGCTCAGTAATGCACTCAGGCAAGCAGATGCAGCTCCCATCCACACAAATTGCTGATGCATTAAGTGTGTGCCCTTAAGGCCTCCTGCTGAAGGCAATGGCAAACATCCAGTTGATTTTAACGGGATTAGCTGTCGTAGATCACATTGAATTGCAAGATGTTGGAAGGAGCCTCATCTGAAAGTTTTTGTCCTTTGTAACTTTTAGTTTGTTCCTCCAGCTGGGTTGACCTGCACCTGCTTGTGGCCAGAACTTGGTGTCTTTGGGTTTGCTCCTGGAGCTCTGCCTCCCCACAGGTGGTGGTGGTAGCAGGGAGGAAAAGTAGGGCAGGACAGTAATGCAGGGAGGGCTTTCTTCTGCAACTGTAGATTTGCAGATGTCTTGACAAGCAGGAGGCAGTTTTCTGCCTTCAGGAAAATGGGTAACCTTCTGCTGTCTGACTCAAAATGCTTTATGTCTTTCTCGAGTGGGAATTCCCAGAATCACTCCTTTCACTTGGCCTACTTTTAAAGTGCCAGCCTGGGATGTTGGCTAAGGCAGCAACCATGGTCCATAGCTAAGAACAAGCACTTGTTAAGGACAGGCTGGAGTTCCAGTTTTGCCTGCCTCTTGGCACCGTGGGGGCTGATGATCTGCACTGCAGGCTCCAGCTCAGTGTGGTGGGTGTAGGAGTGCCCTGCTGCCATCTGCTTTTGCAGTGTGGAGGAAGCACAGCTTTCTGGGCCGTTTGTGATGGTGGTTCTGATGAGGCTGTGCTTTCATGGTTGCATAAGCAACTGTGACAGGCTGCCAGAAGGGCAGTCCTGCATCCTTCCCTTGCTCTCACTGCACGGTCCCACTGTCCCCTTGTCCAGGCAGTCATGATTGTCAGCTGTAAGGCAGATGGGAAAACATGTCTTTAAAACAGAATATATGCATTTGCTCTGTTTGCTGTCAGTTTTTGTATTGGTAGTTTATTTGGTCTGCCCAAGACATGGGCTGGAGTGGTAAACCAGGACGTGAAGAGGAAGTGAAGGTGGTGGTGGTGTTTTTGGGAGCAGGCAGAACCTAGATAGACTTGAATTGATTCTGAGTGCACTTGTCTGATAAAATCTCATTCTTTTTGCAAAGGTGCTACCTCATTGTTTATTGCTGTAACAATATTGTTAAAGGTGTAGTTACTGTGATAGCTCTGTAGGGAAAAGAGATGGGGCATTGCCCAGTGGTAACAGTATAAGATTTAAAGATAGTGTATTTATGTTCCATCTGATTTTTGCAGACATAGATTATAAAATATTGGTAACGGATGTACCTAGTGGATTTTTACCATGAACCTATGGATGAACTATAAAAAAAAACATTTATTATTTAGCCTCTTTTTAAAACTGAGAATGAGTTCTAGGAGAGCAAATTCATAGTGTGAAAACTTGACTGGAACAAATGCCAGTGAAGTTTTGTTTTTTTTTTTTTTCTGAAATATGAAATTTAACAAGATTTTATTGTGTTTGTAGAGGGGATTAGGTTATTGCTCTTTCCATTTATAAATTCTTAATCTTGATATTTCTTTTGTTGCCTCTGTTGTATTTAAAAAATACATAAAGTGCTTAAAAATGCAGCATAAGTCAGGAAGTCTATATTCTACCACATTTTGTGTTGTTTAATAGAACTAATCACTGTATAATTGAAAACATGCTAATACTCACTTGCCCTTCCTCTGTGATTCAATGCAGAGATTTCTGATTTGTCTTAAACTGCTTGGAAAAAGACAGCATTTTGAGAAATAAAATTGATTTTGCACAATCTGCTGATGATCAGCAAGGCTTAATGAATGATCACTTCAAGTAACCTCATTAAAGTCATTTGGATGGATGAGCAGGAGTGAAATGCAGAAAGAAGAAAGCATAGTTGCTGCTTGAATGCATCACTTACTGATATTTGACTCTATCCAAAGCAAGTACAAGGAAGGGATCAGATACCCTTGGGTTTATTTACCTTGAGACCTCCAAATTAGTTTGATTCCTTTTGAGAAACAATAGTATAAGTTTTTGATTTTAGTAATATCTATTCTTTAGCAGAACAGTGCCGTAATTTCATTCCTAGAAGTGTCATTGTACCCGCTTTTTAAATTGGGAGGATTCCAATCCATTAATGTGTATTTTTTTCATTTTTTCAGGACAGTTTAAAGAAGTCATTGCCTTGAGGCTGTGAATTGGGTGATTGCTGAGGCCGTTTACTTATGCAGAATCTAGTGGTTAGCTCCTTAGCAAAGATGAGAGTCTTCTGATCAGCCTGGTTTCAGCTGGTCACTTCACTAAACTTCTCTGCAACTGACACAGTGTGGTGATCATTTAAGAGAGACTCTGGAACAAAGCAGGTGGGAAGCAGCAGAAAATGGAGTGGAATGAAAATGAAAAATACCAAAACCTTGATGGGTCGAGATAAGTTTTTGAAGACCCACCTTGTGCCATCCGTCCTGGCCACACGTTCAGTTTCAGGGATAGTCGGTATTCCCCACATACCATCCTCTGCACTTGCTTTCATTTAGGGCCAGGTTACAGCACTGGGCACTTCTTCAAAGTAATTGAAAATGGGGGACAGGGTAGTTCTAGCTGCCAGTCTGTCCTCTCTGCTGTTTGAGACAGTGGCTGCTTTTCTGACTGATCCTAGGCTTTCATTAGGACCTAGTGAGGAGGATCATCTCCGTGAGGAGATGATTCTGTAGACCTCAATAACAGCTGTACACGGGAGTATCTGGAGTGAAGTTTCCCAAATTCTGTGGGAAGTAGAAGCTGCACAGCAGAGTAAGAACTGAGATACATGATTTTAGTACCACCTGGTCTGGGTGCTGAATCTCAGGCTGATGATCTGGTGGCTGTAGAGCATGGCATTCACTGAGAAAGCTGTCGTGCAGCTGGTGAAGGATACGACTATCCCCCCAAACTGCATATTAATTTTCTAGTTTCCTAGAGCATTTTAGACTGAATCAATCTAAGATTTGCTGTCAGTCCTCGATTAACCTATTTTAAAATCATTTAAATTCTTGGTGACTCGATTTTTTAATCTGTTTTTGGCAATAATATTTGTTTGCTCTTCCTTTTGGGAATATTTTTAAGTTTATTTAATTAGTGTTTGTAAGGGAGCTTGGAGGTCCTAGACACCGGACTCCAAAGAAAAACAAATAGTTATTAACTTTTTCTGGATTAGATATATATTTATTTTTTTTTTACAGTAGCCTTACAAATCACAGCACTATTTCAAGTAATGGTTTTACTAACTTAACCATAATGAGGAATAGAAGGCACTGCTTACCTCTCAAAGCCCTGTAATAGACATAAAGAACTCTGAGAGTCTGGTAAGTTATAGTCTGCTTGCTCAGTCCACAGAAATTAATAATTGTTGAATTTTTGTAAAACATTAGAAAACTTTAGGTCATGTGGGTGTGCATGTGTTTTGATATCTTCAGAACATTAGTCTTCCTTGGAAGCAGGCAATTCAACAAAATTGAGGTTTTATGTTGGAAGTCACACTTTATTTTCTTTCTGGTCTCTGAACAATTCTCTTTTGATGTTATTTAACTTCAATATCAGGTTGGCAGCCTTTCCTTAGTATAGTTGATTTGAAGTTTTACTGAAGAATTAAGCTTTCATTCGCAAAATCCACTTCTTAGTGTTGTGGTAAATCAAGAGAGGAAACATAGGAGCACGTGCAAATCGACCACTTAGTGTATAATGTGTTCTTGCATCTTGATCAGGTTTATGTGTGTGAACTGGTTCTGTTAGTGTGGACCTATGTGTATGAAAAATAAGTGATATGGGTAAGTGTTTAGGATGATGCAGCTGTTAACATGCATTTACACAGCTTATATGAGCAAGGGGCAAGGTTAACTTCAGCAGCCTCCACCAAGGGATGCTTCAGGGCCACTTCTTCTCGTAGAACCTGGTTAAGTGATGAAGGTGGGCTGGAAAGCTGTTGCTGAGTGACTGCAGAGTGGAGCTTCTTCCTTCAGCTCTCAGCATTTTTTCCCTTCTCAGGAGTGGTCCTGACATTCCTGTGTGGCTGTCCAGCTCCAGCATGCTCTCCCTGTCCTGTGTGCTGCCTCAGGGTACACATACACACACACAGGTGTCATTGTGATTTAATGTGTGGTCCAAAATCTGGTTTTGTGGCTTTGATAGTACAGTGAATTGTGCACCTGGAGATGATGGATTCAGTCCAAGTTTTCAATGTACAGGTGTGTCTGGGTTGTCAAACACAGCATGCTGATGAGCCGTTTCTGCAAAGAAGGCAAGGTTGAAAGACTGAACAGCTTAACGGAATGAACACCACCAAGAGAAGCTGGCACTTCTGTGGCCCATATTACCCAAGGTCATAAATTTCAAGTATAAATGATCACATTTTCTTCATTTGTACTTAAAATTTCGTGAAGTTTTGGACAAATGTTGAGTAATGTTATACTGACAAGATCAGAACTTCCCAAGGAGAGAAGAAAAATTTTACTTTCTAGTGCCCATCTATGTGAACTGTGGACTTTTCTGTTGATTTTGTTTCTGCCTGCAGGTACATATAGCTCTATTTTTTCTATTGCAGAAGCAGCCTACTAAAGCAGATATACCTGTTCGACTCTCAAGGTGTGGATGATTATGGGAGAACAACTGTTAAAGAACAGCATCCTTGATCAATTTATTAATAGCCATGAGCAGTCATATGAAGAGTTTCTAAATACATTCACATATCTTTTGGAAGGTATGTAATTTCCCAAATCTCCCATTAGATACCATAGACAGAAGGGAAGGTAAAATGAGAAGCAGTATTTAGTGTCTTTGTGATACTCACCTGCTTTGCCACTTTAGGCAAATCCTTGTGATGCTTTTTCCACTCAGCAGTGGGAACACTAAGGGCAACTTTCTACAGGTTGGTTCCCAGGCTGCTGTGTCTCTAAAGGTGGTTAGCCATTTATGCTTGCTTTAGGGAGGTGGGGAAACATGCACTATTTGGAAGGATAGATGTTTCCTAAGTACATCTTGTATTGTTTTGCTTGAGAAGTCTCCATAAAAGAAGAGCTTAAGGAAAGTACTGAATAATGATGCCTTAGGATTTTGGCTTTTATACTTTTCATATCCTGTAATGCTTTAGTATGTAACTCTGAGACTCCATATAGCCTGTTAGCTGCTGTTCTCCTGTTCTGGTCAGACATAACAAATCTTCTCTAGGCCTGGATTCAAGGACGCTTTACTGTCTCAGGCCTTGAAATATGTAAACTAAGCCTCTGAAAGGGGGAACAAACTTGGGGTAAATTACTTCATTACCTGAAATTGTAATTGGAGAATTAACCCTGATATTCAAATGGACCAAACAAAAAGTATGAGAAACTCATGAGTGTGTGATGGCCTGAGATTAGGAGTGTGCAATTTGGGTACTGTCACAGGTTTTCTAACATTAGCCTGCTGTGCTATGCTTGTGTGTGTGCCTTCTACAAAATGATTGCCTTCTATGATGAAACAGCTACCTGGAGGGATGTGGTTATTGTCTAAATTGATTTCAGCAAGACTTTCAACACTGTCTTTCACAACGTCCTTATAGGCAAACTCAGGAACTGTGAGCTGGATGAGTGGACAGTGAGGTGGATTGAGAACTGGTGGGGTGGCAGATCCCAGAGGATCGTGATCAGTGGCACAGGGTTGAGTTGAAGGCCTGTCACTGGTGCTGTCCCTACCTGGTGTTCAATGCTGGGCACAGCCTTGTTTAACTAATTCATCAGTGAGTTTTAGAAAGGGGCAGAGGCCTCCTCAGCGAGTTCCCAGCAGACACAGAGCTGGGAGGAGTGGCCCATACCCCAGAGGCTGTGCAGCCCTTTGGCTGGACTCAGCAGGCTGGAGAGATGGGCAGAGAGGGACCTTCTGAAACTCAGCCAGGGCAAGTGCAGGGTCCTGCTCCGGGGAGGAATAACCCCCTGCACCAGGACAGGCTGGGGGCAGAGCTGCTGGAAAGGACCTGGGGGTCCTGGTGGACAACCAGCTGTCCGTGACCAGCAGTGTCCTTGTGGCCAAGAAGGCCAATGGGATCCTGGGGTGCATTAGGAACAGCACTGCCAGTAGGATGAGGGAGGTGATCCTGCCCCTCTAATCAGCCCTGGTGAGGCCTCAGCTGGAGTTCTGTGTCCAGTTCTGGGCTCCTCAGGACAACAGAGACATGGAGCTCCTGGAGTGGGTCCAGAGGAAGGCAACAGAGATGATTATAGAGTGCACCATCTCTCTTATCAGGAAAGGCTGAGACAGTTCAGCCTCAAGAAGAGATGAACGAGAGAGGACCTTATCAATGTCTGTCAGTATGTGACAGGAGGGTGTCAGAGGATGGAGCCAGGCCCTTCTCAGTGGTGCCAAGCAACAGGACAAGAGGCAATTGGCAGAAATGATGCACAGAAGTTCCACCTTAATACGAGGAAGAACTTCTTTACTGTGAGGGTGACCCAGCACTGGAACAGATTGCCCCGAGAGGGTGTGGAGTCTCCCTCAATGGAGGTATTCAGGATCTATCTGGATACAATCCTGTGCAAGGTGCTCTAGGATGATCTTGCTTGAGCAGGAAGGTGGGACCCATTGTGGTCCCTTCCAACCTGACCCATCCTATGCCCAGCTAACAGGTAACTTGGATGAACGTACATAAAATAGGACATCAGATAGATGATTAGGCTAAAAAGATCTCATGCTCTGCATATGAAATTAAAAGTGGAGCTTAACCTTGATCTGAGCATTGCTGAATTACAGAATTCCAGTTCTGTAGCTCAGGTTCAGTTTTTTTAGCCATGGTAAGTCAGGTGCCATAAAAATGAGCTGCATATTACTCACAATTCTTTTTACCACTGCTTTGCACTAAAAGGCGTATCCTCCTATTACTGCAGAAGCACTGTATTTTTCAATCACAGCATGTGGCATGCCCCTTTGATTGGCACTCAGGAGTCTGTCCTGCCCTTATCCTTCAGGCAGAACTAAGTGTCAGTCACAAGCATTGAGCAGAAAAGCATTGGGGGAGTTGAAGCTGCCACAGAAATAATCTTGTGGCAACTTTCTGTCTCTCCTCCCTATAAAATATAGAAGAGAAAGGAGACACTGGGGGATGAGATAAGAGGATTGAAAATCCAGTTATGGTCTTCTTATGTATGATTGATACACTGGGGATAGCTCCTATCATAGTAGCATGCTGCATATCATGATGCTACTTGCAAAAAGCCTCAGCGTGTATTTCAGTCACTTTCACTGTCACTGTAGCATTCGCCACTAAAATCATATAAAAAGTAGAGCTTTAACTGAATCAAATGCTTAGAAATACAGGTTCCTATGATGGTATGAACTGAACAGCTCAACTTGTTTTCCTCCCACTTCCATTTTCCTTTAAAAGTACCCGAAGTGCTGGTTTGCATTATAAATGAACGGCCTGCAAAAATTCTACTTAAAGCATAACACATACATTGTCACCTGATAGCTTTTTGTCTGTCATAACACTGGAAACAGAAAACAAACAAAACTAATTGGATCCCATTGATTTCACAGAATAACATATTTATAGTAGGTGATTTTTATTTGTGCAGGAGTTATACTAGGTGTGTAGTTGACATTGTAAAGATATTTTCACCAAGTTTCTACGTTATTCTTGAAAGCATCTCATAAGAATCTGATACCATAGTGATTTTTTAATTGTTCTTCATATGTTAAATTTACAGACAGTAAAGCTGTAAAGAATGTACCTTGAGTAGAAAGACCAAGGCATCCTTGACTGTTCTGGCCTAGCTGAAAAGAACCCTTTGAGGCTATAAATAGCCTGGAGTGACCCCCTGTGAACACATTAGGATCTTCTGCTGAGAGTATAGTTTCATTCTAACAAATGTGGGAAACAGGATTAATGCATTTTTACATTCCTGACTTCCATTTGACTTTTTAAGAATTGCTAATATCCTAAGCAAGAAAATAGTATTTTTAGAATGTTGTCTTTTTATTGTATCTGAATGTGTGATATTACCTTTGACTACTTCTATTCTTTCTTGTGCTATTTGAAAATATATTCTCTTGGTTCACATAGAACAAGATCTGGAGTCAAAATAGGTCCTTCTAAATTCTGTATAATTGGTTTTGTGATGTGTGTTTGGTTTAACTAGCACAGAGATGACTTAGCTGGACCATAACATTATGTTTTTGATATGGGATTTTAATCTTCCAGATTTTAGTATTCCTAAAAATCCCAATGGTTCTGTTTTTTAAAATGTGCTTGGTACAGTGAGAAAATGAGAGTTCATAGACTAAGTGGAAAATTTTTAAAACCTTTTTTATTGATTCTGTAATGGACAGACATTTGAAGGCTAGATTAAGATTCTAGTTAAGTCTCTTATTTTTCCTATTTAGAGCATCAAAAGTGTGGTTTTGGTCATAGGGATAATATTGACAAGGTGAATATATGGGTGAAAGGGCTGGTGAACCCATGGGAATGTAATTTAGCAATTAGAACACAAGTCCAGAAAGATGGAATTTTTCATATTCGCTGTAAAGTTTTGACTGAAGGAGCCTCCAAAGAGCTGAATTTACAAAGGAGTGGATGATACAGATTTCTGTAGGTGTGGTCAATGAGTGGTATGTTCAGAACTACACACTCCCTAGAAAACCTTTGGACAAAATCTTGTGGAAATGCATCCAACCCCGCTTTTGAAAAAATTGCCACAGAGGACAAAAGTCTCTTTCACATCTTAGGAAGAGTGTTTGAAATGTGGTGCAGAGGGATGCTCAAAATTAGAAGGCAGCATCTGCTCATTTTTTAAAACTCAGAGGAAGAATGGGAAGTTTGCTGGAGCACAAAATATCTCATTTGACCTTGTACAAAAAATACAGAAAAAAACCCCCAAATGGTCCAAGCTTCAAAATTTTCATCTAGATTTTAAATTACTCCTCTTCCACTTCTAAAAATACAGGATTCTGGATCATTGAGCTGCATAGGAAAATTCTGCCCTGAATAAAATTCTTACCCAAATCCAATTTAAGACTTGTATTTTTTCATGGTTCTGAGCATTTTACCACTGGGATGAAATGAATTCCATTCCTGCTGTTAATTTTGCTCTATATCATATACTTCCCACTGCCTGGCAGTGTGTTGAAGTCCAGGGACCTTGATTAGACCCATCTAAGCAAATCACACCTTGGATCGAGGCTTCATAGCCTCAGTGCTGTTGTTTTGATGCTTCTGTGCTGAGCAAACTGTCAAGTTGAGGAAGTTTGGAAGTGACTGATCACTTCTGTGCTTACAGGTGGCATGCAGGAGGCATATTCTGTGTTGTGATCAGATTAACTTAATTCCCCAGTGAAAGCTGGGCAAGATATGCAGTTCACAGTCCATTTGACTGTAGCTGTCTGCTTCCTTTTTTCATTAACCACATTTAGGAAAAACAACTTTAAATGTCCCCTATAAGTTTCAGTGGAGGCACTTTACAAATGTGAGTCTTCACATCAGAAAGCATAGCAGAGAACTATATAAGAAGTGACAGTAAATGCACTTCTATTTTAAAAATGGACCAGTAGGACAATGCTAACCCCAAAAGGAATTTCAGCCTATGAGTAGATTTGCCAGTAAAAAGCAACTAGACAGTTCAATAAAACTAATCAAATTAATCTGTCATCCCCAGGGAACTTAAACAGGGCATGAAATAGGGAAACAGCTTCAGAGCTTTTTCCTGATGGGCTGTGCTGGATCATTTGATAGAATTGGTTGGGAGGCAAAATTTGCAATTTTCTATTGATCATAAATTCAGTAGCTATTTCTATATCGCCTTTATTCAATATAGTATAAAATCAAATATCATACAGAGCCCCTAAATGTAGAAAAAAATCCCAGACATAGAGATGCAAACTTAATAGATTATTCTTGAAATAATAATAACTGATCTGTTTTATGGATATTTGTTGTCTTGATATTTGCTCTGCAGGATACTTCATCTCCATTTTATGGACAGGAAAAAATAGGCCTGAAGAAGGGAAATGGCTCGTGTGCATTTGTGCAGTAGCTCAGTGGCAGCACCAGATAAATACAGAAGCACTCAGACTCCTGGAAACTTGGAGAGCCCTTCAACAGTAGTGCTTCCCTGACAGCAATTTTTTGTTCTTTTCTGTGATGCCTTTATTATTAAACAGTTTCTAAAGATTATTTCAGATGGGAAAAAAAATATTTTCATTCTCTTGCATAACTTAGAGGTTCTAGAACATAGATAGGGAAATATGTTGTAATTTTGCTGTAGATACTTTGGTGCAGGTTCTATCCTGGCATATTGGCAGTGATTGAATTCTAGTGCTGTAAAAAGCAGTAACACAGACTGAACTGTGCTGTACCTCATCACCTTGTTTAAAAAGGCATCAAAGTGCACTAAATGCAGCTGAGGTGAGGGAGCCCTCTTTCCATGTGTGGGAATGACACAAAGCAAATAATGTCAGAGATCAGAGCTGTGTGTAAGTGGCTCAACAGGACAGTCAGAAACAGAAGTTGACTCAGTCAGAACAGAGTTGACCTCACTTACAGTTTTGTGCTGAACTCTTTGTAGAATTGGGTGCTTTTTAGTGTTCAGTATAAAATTAAATATAAAGGCCTTATTTAAAGAAAGTATGTATTTGCCTTAAAAAAAAAAGTCAGGCTTTTAAAGGATGTTAATGTTGTGATTATAATGTCCAAATTCAAGCATTTTCAAAACTCTTGGGCTTTCTGACATTTTATTTTGTTCCCACCTGCTGTTGTCTTTTTATGCTACTTGTTAAGAAAGGAATAATTTGTATGGAGATGTCAGATGCTTTTAATTATATACAATTTGCTTGTTTCTTACAGCACTTATCTACTTGGCTATTAGTGCTGAATTCTTCTAGGATGCAAACCCACGGAAAGTTTTCATAATTGATTCTGCCCTAATTTATTAGTATATCACATGTTCTTTTAAAGCGCTCCCAACATATGTATTTAATGTAGTTTCCTTCTGCTGAGGAGAACTTTAAGCATATTTGCAGTTTCTTTGATTGTTAAAACCCCGCCAAAATCAAGTATGTAAGAAGTAAACTCAAAAACATTCTGTTTTTCTTAGCTAAGATTCAAAGTATGGCTTAGTATAACCCAGCCTGAGAAAGAAGTCTGGAGTTCTTGTATATCTGTTGAAAGAAACAGGATTTTGCTTGTACAAGCTACTGAAATGGTGAAATGCACACTTGCCTTGTTACTGAACTGACAGCATTAGTATTCAAATAGAGAAGGTATCCAGCAACAACACTGCTGAGCTGTGAAAGAATCATACGGATTTTTAAATGATCAGATGGGGTGAATGAGGAATAAACAGGAAATATTGTCCCTTTTCTAATCCTGAGACTATCAAAAGCACAACAGAGGCATAGATACTGATACAAATAAACACTGCATAAAATCAGAACACATAGGTCCCATTAAGTAAAAAGGGAGAGATACAGTAAAAAAAAACAGTTAAACTTTTTAAAATTAAGAGCTCAGTTAGTTTCAGAGAAGTGCTGCTGCACATTAAGCTAGAGCAGGTGTGTGAGAGTAGGTGAAATATTCTTGAGAGTAGCAGCCATTCATCTTTCCCCTGAAGGAGCACATAAAAAAAAGTCCTTTCGTGACTTATTTTTAAACATACTACAGTAAATATCCAAAAATGGCAGTCAAAAGTGACAATTGAGACATCAGAGTTTACCCTTTTAGGTAAGAAATAGTGCCTCTGAAAGTGCTTGTCCCAGTCCATGGAATATGTATTTATCCTAGCTGAGGAGATGATATAGTGGAATTTCCTTAAGAAATTTATAAATTTAAATAAAAGAATCAAGCCTCTACTACTGATAATAGAAAAACTTGACCTTTTTTTGAAGGGGGAAAAAAAGGCCAAACAATACTTTCTGCTGATTATTTAATAATTTAATTATTCAATCAGGATAAGATCAAAGACATTAGGGGAAAAGGCTGCACCACCTGAATTTTCATACATTCATACATTCATATTTTACAGATATTAATTTGCACACTGAGATAAGTGTTTTAGGCAAGTTACTTGCTCTGCTGTAGAGGAGTTCTGCTTGCTCAGTGCTACTGTTGACATCACTGCCCTCAAAATTAGTGTGGATTTTGCTGGAGTAAGATTGGAATGGGCCTTACAGGAATTCTGATAGTTATGGGATAGAAAATTCAGATGCGTAGTGTGGTACAGTATCTATAAAACATCCACTGCCTTTTTGGGTGGCACCAGGAGGTTAAGCCCTTAGACTCTTAAAACAGGACTACCTGATGAAGTTGAGGTGCCTAAATTACACCTGAATTGCTCTTAATTTTGGATAGGCATAGGACTCTAATACTGAAATTCTTCAGATACATACAGTGTGGGATAACTGGACCTTTTGTGTTGAAAAGCTGGACAGACTTCATTGATTTACCACGATTTATATATGAAAATACATAGAAACAGAAAGCTGTCTGTTGAACATAAATCAGAATGGCTTTTTTGGGCTAAGTAACTTTAAAACTCTATGTTCTATTCCCAGCAGGACAACATACAAGCAGAGGGAGGCTGCAAATTTTAGTTGGATTACTGAAGAAAAAGTGGGAGCTGCTTTGGTTAAGTTACCAAAAATTAATAGAAGGCTTTAAAAATTATCTTCTCAGCAGACTGTATTTTCAGCCTTGAAATGTCTTGTTTTCCTCTTACAGCTTGTCATTTAGGGTAAATGAACTCTGCTCTGTACAGTGGTTTACATAGTTGCAAATAGGTAAATACAGGTAGTTCTAGGGTATGTTACCACCTTGTGAACATGTCAAAGTGGTATTTTATGGAAACATTTCAGTGACAGCCTTTCTTCTTGTTTTAAAATGTTTGCTGATGGTGTGTTTGAAGAATGGAGAAAGTGAATGAATGTGACATTTGTACTTGTGACCTCTGTTCAAGACAGTTATCATGGTATTGTGAGTAAAATTGGATGTTTTTCTTCAGGAGTCCTGCTGAAAGTCACTGTAATAATTGAATTCCAGGTTTGCCATCAAAGCATAACTTGTAAGAGATTTAAGGGATTTGTAGGCCTTCTGCTGGCCCTCAGTCCGGGATTTGAGGACAAAAAAGTAAATTGGAACTTAAAAGAGTAGCTTTGCTCTATGGGGGTTTTTTTTTGGTTGTTTTATAGTTAATGGGTCCTGTTTCAACCAGTTTTTGGTTTTGAAATGAATTAATTCAGTTGAAAAAAGGTGGGAAGTACCTGGTAGTTTGAATTGTTTTGTCCAGTGTATTAGCCCAAGCCAGGTATTCTATGTTTTGTTATTGATTGCCATGTCTGGTCTGGCTTTGAAATGTTTCAAACCATGAGAATTTTATCATTCTTCTGGGGCTACTGTGTCATCTAAGAGATTTCACTGACAGTAAGTTTCTCCTGATAATACAGGTAGAAATCCTCTTCTCTGGTTTTGTGATAAGTGACTCCATTATTCTTTGAAATATGTGGGTGATCACTACACATTCTCAAAAAATTCCCTCCCAAATTGGGAGACAAAGAGAATTTTAGGCAATACAGAGGATAGATAGCAGTAGAGAATAAAATTTATCAAGTTGGATATCCTTTCTGATTGAAACACATTTCTTAAGTCTGCACCACACTCTTAGTGACACACAATTGTGATGGATACTACTCTTGAGAGACTCAGATGTACTTTTCTAGAGGCCTAAGTTGGCTTGTTATTTCATTTTTAAGATACTGACAGTGAAATGACTAAAAAGTGAGACAGAATCTCTCTGCAGAATAAATATGTGAATCTTTCCATCATTTCAGCTTTCTTCCTCTGCTACATTTTGTTGTGTCTGTATCCCTTATTTTTGATTTTTATCACATATTGTGAAGGCCAGTGTTCTACAACAGGATCTTGGCAGGTTGAGAGCTGTGACTGTGAATAATGAGTCAATTATCACTTAGTCAGGGGAAAGGCAGTGATCCTCTTGCTGTCTTGAAAGTGATCCTTCCTTCTTCCCCTTCTCTTTCAAAAGTGAGGACAGAAATGGTTGAAATTCAGAACACTATCAAAGAAATACTCTGATACTTGTCTGCAGATTGTAGTTTCTTTAACTTCAAGACAACTTATGTGGGTTTTTTTGATAATATTTTTAAAGTTCATTAAGGTACTGCTTCAAGGGAGCCATTTATGTGATGAATGCACTGGGAGATTATGGGTGTCAGTAGTTACTTTGGGGAGCTGAAGTTGGCTCTTACTGGTCCTGAGGGACTGTGCTTAAGGCTGGCAACATAACATTTAAATCAGCTGCCCCCTTTTAATTTATATGGGATGGACTTATTATGCACATGGCTGCACAGCTGATATTCTGTCCACAGAATTGCATTTAACAACTGCTCTGGGTTGCTTAGACATTTTTATTCTGAGGGTTTTTTTTCACAAGCAGTCATGAATCTAGTGTCACGTTGCAGTGGTGAATGTTTCATCAAATGTAATGTTTAATATTCTCTAACCCAATAACTCAGCAATGGTCTTAACCAGAAAAAAGTTTCTGTCAAAAGTTTATGACTGATCTCTTAGGAAAAGGGATAGTTCTTCTAAGCTGTAGTCTGGGATTGGTAAATGGCACATAAATACTGTGAATGCACCTGATTTCTTACTAGCTCATTTAATCTATCTAGCTTTTTAGCTGTGACAATAGCTCAGGCGTCCAGAAAATACATAACCTAATAAAGCAAGTTTGTCAGCTCATATGTGCTGCCTAATTATAACTGCCCAACTATGTGTCATAGGTCTTTTGATGCTGAAAGTGGTATTATGTTCTCTGGAGAATTCAGAACCTGTATTTTTGAGAAGGATGATCTGATTTGTATCCCAGAAGAATGACCACAGTGGTATACAAGAAAAGCATGGGCTAGTGCAGGAATATCATGTTTATTCAGAGTCTATTGGCTGTATGATTTATGCTTCTGATCATTCCAGTGATGATTTCTTTTGTCTCTCTGTTGGTCTGGTGAGAAAAATATATGGCTTCCAGAATCTTTTTATCACTTCTCATACATAAATGCTCCTGATGTGCACAGGGAGGATGCTGGGTTGGTCCTCAGGCCCTGTTGTTACTCTACAGGTCTGAAGGTGTTGGGCTGCATTATTTGCCAATGCACATTTACCCCCAAATACATGAATGCTCTTTTGTGGCTTGTCAGTCTTTAAGATAAAACTTGCAAGTTCTTAGGATAAAACAGGAATCCCATCCTGTTTTACTACTAAAGTAAAAAAAGATGGAAGTTTCTTGAGCTAGCCATCTAGTTCTTCCTATAAAGTAGGGTGACAGTAAAATTATCTTCAAATATTGGGTGGCCATTTTACCAGTCAAGAATTTAAAAGAGGGTTTCGTGTCTAATACTGCTTCATTTCCATGGCTTAAAAAGAGAGTGTGTTGGGAAAAGTGATGGCTCATATGTACTGCTGTATCCAAATAGTGCTTTGCTAAAAAAGCAGGAAGAAGCAAGATGTTACAGATACCTGGGATTTAGGAATTATTCAGAGGATCCACCTGTGACCTGAACATTAAAACCTGTTTGCTAGATTGCTGTGGTGTGGTGCAGTTTGCTTTCTATGAACCATGACTCTTGTAAGTGTGGACCTCAGGTTATGCCCAGCCTGCCAGCCCCTTTCTGTGTGTCACAGTAACTGCAGCACAGAGCTGTCCCAGGGTATTAATAATTCTTTGCTGTATGGCTCAATGTAGTAACCCCAAGGGCATCATTAAAACTCTCCACAAGAATTACTTCAATGCTTATAATACATAATTATGCTTTGGAAATGCAATGCAGTGTTTCTTATTGTTGCAAAGTAAATTTTTCAAACTAAACCCAAAAAGCTTCATTAAATGAGCATTTCTTTTTCATTAAGAACATGTGGTGTAGAGCTCATTTTAATTGATTGTCCTATAGCCACTCCTTATTTGATAATGAGACTTTTAAAATAAAAAGTACTGCATTTTTATTTTGGCCTGATTACTGTATTTTTTTGCCAAGTTGAAGGAAAAAAACCCAACCGTTCAGCTTGGAAATCCATACTTCCATGCACAGACTTGTCTGTAACCAGCTTCTAGATCCTGTCTGTACTGTTGGGATTTCAACTGATGATGACCTAGCTGTATCCTAAATCTGCTGGCTGCTTTGTGCCCCATGATCCTGGCTGGTTGGATAAGCAGAAGCACTTACAGTTGTCTTAACTTTGCTCTTGTTGTCCAAGGAGTTGTTAAAGATGTCAAAAGATTTCATTCAAAGACTCAGTTCTGTTTCTGAATACTTCCCTATTTTCAGTGAGGACTCAATTAGCCACTATTAATGTACAAAACAAACCCAAGAGAAGTTATTCTGATACTCTGTCAATACACTGGAAATGCATTGTTCCAGTTTTTCTTTCAAGACCAAAGGAATCCCCTGAGGGAACAAACCCTGCTTGAACAGCTGTATTTATTCTTTAATCTCAGATCCTAAACTTTGGGCAATTCAGTATCACTGACATACTGCTGTTGTTAGTCTGATCCCAATATAAAAAGTATTTTATTTGCAAAATTTTCTCACTCAGATTATCCACATAGGGAGGGAATCAAATTGGTGATAAGGTAATTCAAGAGCATTCTATAGCTGCTAAACACTGAAAGCAGCAGTGTGTAAAGAAATCAGCTCAAATGAGGTGTTTTACTAACTAAAAATAGAGGGGTGAGACTATAGGACCTGTCAGTGCATCTCATCATGTGGTCCTGGACTGGTGAAGGTTCTGGGAGTGGACACACAAGGGCTCTGTGGATTCTGGCCCTGGACCAGCTAGTATCAGTATCAGCTCTGACAAAAACTGCCAAGGCTCACTTCTGTACTAGGCAGCATGGGCCTTTGCTTTAGTGGTTGTGGTTCACACATGGGGCACGTGTTTGTGCTGATAACCAGTATAAACTGGGTGATACCAAGATACTGATGTACAAAATACAAGGGTTCCTCCATTTTTGGTCCAAATCATCTACTATGATCAAAATCCCAGCCCTTCTTGATACAAAGGTACAACCTGGATTAGGTATGTAAAGGAGTAGGTGCACTTGAACCCCTTGAGATGTCCAGTGACTTTATGGGCACAGATCCCATGTAAGAACAGTTGATGGACTTTTAAAACGAGAGCTGAAGTGTTGGGTGTGTGTGTTGGTGTTGGAGAATGAGGGTTATTTTCTGGTTTTAATGCTAAAAGTGTACATCCAGAATAGGTCTACTGACTGTGCAGTTGCCATTGGGCTCCTGTATAGTGGTGTCTCAAAGAAGAGACTTTCATCATATGTGCTGGTGTTTGCAGTGTCAGATGAAGACATGGGCACAAATGTTATGTGCATTTTCCCCAGAATTCAGAGAGAATTTAAATAAAGTTTTAAAATAAAAGCTAAGGTGCAGCCTTGCTTTTTGGGGTGTTTCAACTCTTGGTTGATTTTATTAAGTTTTCTGTATATTGCATAAGCTTTTGTGACAATAAATTCTTCAGTATTGAGGAATAGGTGGGACTCTGCACTTGAAGTTCAAACTGCATATTCAGTTTTACGGTAAAGTTTGCAAAATGAATGTATATGTTGTACATGGAAGATTTCATGAGAGAAAAAGTTAATGTGTAGAAAAGTCAATATTAGATCTAATGAAAAACATACTTTTCTTTTTCTTGGATAGTGCATTATGTTTTCTGATGTGGTGTGATTCTCCTTGCAGAGAAAGAGGGGAAGAAAATTCAGGGAAGTAAAGTGGACTTCTTAAGAAAAACTTGTTCTACTTCTGAATTACCAGACAGAAATAAACAGGATGGCTCACCCGAAGGAAGCAAAGAAATGTGGGTGTCATTTCCACTACAGATGCCAAATGAGAATGAGGTAATGAGTTAACATTTGTCCTTGTGGACAAGCGCCACATTCAAACAGATGAAATATGGAGAGATACACTGTCCAAATGTTACAGGCTAGTGGTATTTATCCAATTTGAGTCAAATATTTAAAATACTACCTAAGTGTTAAATGCTTGGAGAGGCACCTGCAGGGATCAGTTTTGGCAGTGGCATTTGCCCTGCTGAAGAGCTGCCATAATCTGACTAACAAATAAGGCACCCTGCAAGAGGCTATGCAATGCTTTCACTGGAGAATGCAGCTAGTGGTAGAGGTTGGCAAAAAGGGAAAAAATCCTGAGAGTATGGATGCCGCCATGGACAGATTTATTTTGTTTCTTGTAGATTTTGGTAAATGAGAGTTCTGTGTTACTGAAGCTATGTTACTGCCTGAAGTAAACAGTAGGCAGGCCAGGGGCATTTTTGATCTTCTGAAACATAAGGGATTAAGGATCTCATATGTAGGGACAAGAGAGCAACAGACATCATCTGGAGGGAGTGAGATGGAAGTCTGAGTCAATTTGTTAAGAACTTCTGCCTTCCTGCCTGAATAACAAATAATTGAGCTGTGATCTAGCCTGTACTCACAATTTCTCTTCATTAAACTTTTATTAAAAAAGAAGTAGCAGGTCCTTTTGTGAGATACACAGAGCAACTGACTGAAGTGCTTTCAAATGATGGGCCTGCCAGGCCTCCGAGCACAAGCTGCCACTCTCCTCCTTGCTAGGATATGTCTTTGTGGTAGAATCAAACAAGGCTTTTAAAACAATTTCATTCTGTCAGTTGATAGTGTAATAATAATGACAATATTTTTGCCATTTTTTTCATAAGAAGTATTGCTTCCTCATTGGTATAATTTGTCTTTGTGTCTCTTACTTTTAGCCACTTTGAATTGTCTTTCTGCCACATAAAGCAACGTACAACTTCCATTATCTTTTATGTAATGGAACTTCCATAATCCTTTATGTACCTCTTTGTTTCTAAAGAATAAACAACTTCAGACATGGCTGCACATTTTTGTCACATTAGGGGTTTAAGAAACAAATACAATAATAGTAGAATGCATCAGAGAAATTGCAGTGTAGTAGCAGTAAGAGGCTATAATGCAATAGGTAGACCACTGTAACCTTTAAGCCTGCCCTGAGAGAGGAAAATGGGGAAAAGGCTGCTGTTGAAAACAGTGCTACTGTTCTAAGTGCTGCTTCTTAGGCACTGTTCTTAGTGCTGTGATTACTTGCACTATTGTTCCAATTGATTCAGTCTGGTCACGTGCAGGTTTTCAGAGAATTACCTGTACCTGTTCTATTTTCAGGAGCATTCCATTCACTTCTTAAATATTTTTCTATGAAACATATATAAAGCTGTTGAACACAATCCTGAGTAATGTGTTTAGTGGGACTCTTCTTGAGCAGGGAGAGTGGACAAGGTGACCTGCAGTGGTGCCTTCCAACCTTACCCATTCTGTGATTCTGTGAACTGTATGTGTAAATCAGTTGGAGCTCTGATTGTGATTTTGATTCTGTTTCATTCATGTATTTCTGCCCATCTATCTACAGACAGTGATGAGTGAGAGCTCGACAGCTGGTGTCTCTGATAGAAATAATCTCAGTCTGTCTGAAAGAGTGAAGGTGAGGTTTTCTTTGATTTTCTTCAAAGTGGGGGTTATGAGTGGAACATGACTGGTTTTTGCTGTAATAATTTACAAATTACTTACAATTTGTTGATGTATTCTTTCCCATCTGTGGGAAAGAAGAATGAGAGTAATCCAAATTTTTTTCTAATTGTTAGTGTGTACTTTTAAAGTGTAAAGGTTATGTAAGTCTTGATGAGAGTGTTTTCAAACCAGGTTGGAAAAAATTATCTAAGAGCATCTTTAATTACTTCATGGAAATGCAGAAGAAAAGCCTGGGCATGTAGTAAATCATCCATGGTAACACTATTTGCAGATAGGCTGGGAAAAACCTTTCACTCTGACCCTGTGCATCTGTTCAGTGATACCTGAAATGAGAAATGTCTTGTCTTTTGTACATTTTAAATAGTTTAAATGGTTCAAGGGACTTTAGCCTGAGAAAACAGTAGAGCAAAGCCCCAGATGAAATCCTAGAAATGTAATAATTCTTAGGTTTTTTTGCTTCCAAATCAATTCACCATTAGTGTCAAAACAGAAGGATCAAGCTCTAGTTTGCCTACAGCATGTACTGTCTTTATGCCATATGAAATGAGCTTGCAAAATTGCAAAGTAACTTACCATGTATCATTTTCCTATGAAAATATTTTACTTACCCATCTTCCCACTAAGTTCCCAGAAAAGTTACTGTACAGCTTCAGCTTCCTTCCCATCACTTAAGTTGATATGTGGCAATTTTGGCAGTAAATCTTTGCCAGTACCTAAAAGTATTCCCTTTGGGTTACACATTTCAAAGAAAATTCATATGCTTTCTTGGAAAAATGCAGGGGAGAATGGAGAAAATGAAGCAGACAATTTACTGCATTTTTGCTTTGCTCTAGACTGTACTATAAGGAATGGAAATGATATATTTTAACCTATTTTGCAATTTGGGTTTTTATGGCAGGTGGACAAGTACTTAAACTTGGAAGATGTAGACACAGATGAAGAGGCCTGCAGGGGTAGGTTCCCCCTTTCATATTCACTGTCATTTTCTGTCTTTGAATGCAAGTATGTGAACACTGATTGAAGAACTGTTTCTCCCCTATCAGAGATGATTTTCCTCTGTTCTTCTGTTGCTAGAAAATGCCCCACATTGCCCCAGTTTCCCAAACTGAAGTACTAATTTCCCTACTCTAAGAGGTAATGAGATAATAAATTAAGAGGAATATTTATTGTACTTTGTGCTAGTGACATTTTTTTTTCAAGCTTTTCTAGAAAGGCATAGCAGTTCTTGTTAGCAATATCTCTACATTTTTCTGCATTTCTATTTTGTATTGAAATTACTTTGATTACAAAAGTTTTTTTGCAAAGTAATGTGGGTGCTAAGAGACAGTTCTGTAAAGTGGAAATATTTAATGAAAATGCTGTCCCTACTTATTAAAACAATTTCATCTTGGGCTTAAAATAGATGAGATGAATTTTGAATTCACAGTGAACTTCTTTAAGAATTCTAATTATGAGCATTTTGAGTTGTGTTGAACTGTTCTGTATATCTGTAGTAATTTTAACTCTCCCACCTCCAAAAAGTAAGTGGAATACTAATGTCTGTAGTTATTTGTCAGTCTTAGGTCCTTGTGTGGTCTTTCTTACCACGAGAACTGACAACCTTTTAGCATTTAAATTCATTTTCCTCGTATATACCTGTGACTGTCCACACCGATTAAGGGATTTGCCTGAGGTCACAGACAGAAGCTGCAGGGCTCTGATTCTTGTTTTCTTAGTTATTGCCACTTGATTGGTCTCTCCACTCTAACAGGGAAGTTTTGATTACTCTTTCTTTTCTGTATGTCCCGAGTTCCTATGAAGTCCAAGGGCTTAGAAACTTCCAGTATCTCACAAGAAAATAATAAACCAACATTAGTCAGGTTTATGGCAAATTTTCTTTCTTCAGCCTTTCAGAAAGGAGGTAGTAAAACAGCAATCCCAGATCAGGTACAGATGTCAAAGGTTTCTTTTGAGTGCAGTGTTCTTATGTGCCCATTTTTCCCTTTGTAGGGCATTGTTCTATGCTTATGTCTTAAATTCTGGTAATAGCTATTAAAAAAACCCTGGAGCTCACTGGTGGAAGCAAAAACCCACATTTCACCTGTATCATAATGAAATGAAAAATACCTGTATCTAGTTCATTAAAATATTGTTAAGTTTGTCCAAGCAGGCCACAAATTGGTTGATGAGAAT
This sequence comes from Rhipidura dahli, assembly GCA_013399225.1. NCBI lineage: Eukaryota > Metazoa > Chordata > Aves > Passeriformes > Rhipiduridae > Rhipidura > Rhipidura dahli. Next base: position 261,658 of record VXAC01007453.1, on the reverse strand, counting down.
TAAGCCCAATGCTAAAATGCCAAGCAGAACAGTGAGGAAAAGAGCTCTTCTTAAGCCTGGGGATGACTCATTGCATTTGGTACTGTGACAGACCTTGCCTCTCTCCAGCTTTTGGGTCATTTCTGTGTATTTGTGTGTGCCCAAGAGTAAATGTCAATCACATAAATATGGCAAGCCCTGGTAAAACATGCTTCATTTGAGGCAGGGTGCCTCAGTGCAGAATGAGGGTATGTCCACAATGCTCACTAACAACATTAAGCTTTTAGATTGTATTTTATAACATTGAAACACTGCCTAGCCAGAAACTAATTGCTCCTTCTGAATGCTGCAAGGAAAGTGTACAGCACCCAAATTTATACCTGGGAAACCCACAGCCTGGGTCTTGCTCAGGGCTGCTGTGGTGAAGATAGTGGTTGAGTCAGGCTAAAAAATTTCCCCTTGACTCCTCAGTGCAGAAAACAGCACTTACAGTTTTGTAGTTGTCGTGCATGTCAAAATCCACTTGATAGCTTCATAATGAGAGAGGTAAAATCTTAGTCCTGCAGAAACCATGGCAACAAAATGCAATTTAAAATATAAAATTTTGTCACCTATTGTTTGTAATGATACAGTAATCTAGAATCATATCGCTAGTGAATACCTTAATAAGAGATTAATTCTGGAGAATTCCAGTTAGTTTATAAATGAGGCAAATTGTGACACAAATTAGAAAGACATTCTGTTGTTGACCTTTTTAAATGCTGCCACCTTATGTCAGAACAAATGATTGATTTAAGACTTCATAGTGTCAAAACAAGCTAAAAAATATCATAGCTTACTCTACCCAGTAAAAACTACCATACCTTGCTAGTATAATTGCAACAAACCTTTATCTCTCCTTGTCATTGGCAGCAGTTCAGGATCTCTGTGCTTCACTTGGCTTTAAAGGGCAGATCAGTTAGCTGAGTTAGCTGAGTTAGCAACTGTACATTAATACAGTAAATATTCACACGTAAGGGCAACTGGCTCCAAGCTGACAGTATGAGAAGCATGATAGAAAATAGGTGTTAAAACATCCCATCTAACCAGTGCTGTCTGGCAGATGTCCTGGACAAGTCATTCTAGTGAAGGTTTTTTTGTTGTTGTTGTTTTTTCCCAGTGTATCTTGCAGAGTTCAATGTCTTTTAAGATGTGAATGAATGTGACTGCTTCTTACGAGTAAGAAAAGCAGCCCACACATTTGGCCAGTATGCAAATTCATGGGAGCTGGTTTTGTTTGACAGCACTGGGCTGAAAGCTTGAAACAAGGGCAGTGCTTTGCATTGTGGGACTTTGGCACAGAGAACCATGCTTGGCAAAGTGAAATTGCTGCCCTAAACCATCACTTTAATGCACCGTGCAGAGACAGCACGGGTGCGACGTACTGCCTAATCGCCCTTTCTCCTAGAATTTAATCTCTAACTGTAAGGAGCTTAAGGCAACAATGGAGATGATCAGGCTTTCTCCAGGGATGGATGGAGGCTGCCTAGTGCCTGTGTTTTGGCAACAGAATTCCTTTCCAGAACTGGTTACAAATTTCTTGCTGCAAAGCTTGAGGGATCGCTAGGTGATAATAGGTAATATTTGAATAAAGTACAAAATATGTAAAAGAATGTCTGGAGATCTTGAGTGTGCTATTGTTTAAATACAAGAGAAAATTAAAACAGGACTAATTAAGTGTATGGGTGAGGCTGCATAGGTAAGGGTATAATTGTCTCATCCTAATCCAGTTTGGGGCACTGAAGTACTGCAAACTTGTCTTTTCAAGTTGTCTATAACCCCACAGAGGCTGAGGAGAACCCAACTGACTCAGTTACTTTGAAGCTGAGGCCAAGCATAACTATTGATAATTTAAAATATTCTTTAGGCATGTTATATCAACATCTGTTATTTTTCATAATCTGTGCCTTTCCATTTATATTTTGAGCCTATATTTACATCCAGAAAAATCAGGTTGAGGAAGAGGATTCAGAGTTAAATGAAGTGGATTTTTTAAAGTATGGGGCTCCCCTCCAGCTGGTGAATCCCTTTCTTGTTTTTCTTCTCCAGTGCCTGCAATCCATTTAGCACTGCCTTGAGATGATTTCACACCAGGCATCTCTTTGGGACTAACAGCCTGAAGCATGAGAATTAGAGGAGACTGCAAAATTTAGCTTTTAAGCTTTTTTTGTTATCACTCTCTTCTCAACTCCCCATCAACAGCATTTTTGTGAAATGTGGTGTCTGAAAGTGGTAAAACCTGTGTCAGTGTATATATAGCTGTCAGTGTATATATAGCTGGGCATCATTTGGCTACAGTAAAGTTATAGACAAAACTTTGAACTTCTTCACTCTTGGAAGTTAAAAGCAGACTTGTGCCAGTATATTATTTTTTTCTATACTCATAATTGATGTCTGTGGTACACAATAAGCAAAAAACTCCAACTCAGCAGTGTTGACAGATATAGTAATCACTTTCTGGGATGTGCTAGGGAGGGACTAAAGAGAATTGTTCACTTTCCAAATATGCTGTCATTAAAGTATGCTGGACTTGAGTAAAATTGTCAGCCATATCATCCAGGGAGTTGATTCTTCATGGTATGAGAGGTGCATTTCAAAATGTCTTCTCAGTTTTTTTGGTATCACTGCCTGTTCAGTTATCTCTATATATGGTGCTGTTGGCAGTATCCAAGGCTTTCCTGTTGCTAATTAATCACCTCCACAGAGAACATAATTAGGAGCTTAATTAGGATCATCATCCAGTAGTGCTGTAGCAGCAGCCTAAACAGGCTGTGAGGTACTGGCTAGAACTTACAATAGCCTGGAGTTCCTTTGGGTGCTCCCACTGAGAAGGAGGACTGTCAAAACTCTCTAATTTTTCTCTCTGAAGGGGTTTCTTTATTAAACATTATCAGGGAAAGCAGCGTTTACCAATTAGACTTTCATATGCTGTCGCACAGCCAGGATAGAGAGAGACAAAGCTCATTTCTGGCATGTCTACTGGCAAACAAAGGTTGATTACATTCTTATGGGGTGATTGAGGGGATTTTGAAACACTGTTTGCATTACTAACAAGCTTTAAAAAGTGGAATTGACATTCTGAGTATGACAAGCACTTCTTGCTAAAAGCAAAAATCATTTTCCTTCTGTTGTCCTAATTCTTAAGAGTTATCTTTCTGAGCCATTGCCAGGCTGTTGCATAACAATACTTCCTCCCCATCTTCTCTCTGCAGATTGGTCTGTTGAGGGGGAGAAGCTCTTAGTGCAGAAATAATCAGTGTTTATATCAGTAGGTGATGAAAACCTCTTGATGACCAGACTTCCCTTACTTCAGTAAGGGTATAGGTTTAGGTTGCAAGTCTGAAACAATAGTGGAAGATGCTATTGTCTTTAAATGAGCATTTATGTCTTCTTTCTGTCCTACAAACACTTTTGACCCAAATTATGAAAAGAGCAGCTGCAGAGCATATGAAGACATAGCCTAGATACCTGTGAACTGTGCTGTCCTTTTCAGAAAGCTCTCTCATATAACTGGGGCAGAATCAGAACAGATGCTATGCTAAGAACAAGGACTGAAAGCACTTAGATGGCTGGAGATAGACATAAGCAATCAAGAGACTAGGGATGAAAACAAACCCACTTATATGTGATTCATGAACCAAGAGACAAAAATCTAGAATTGAAATACCCAAGGGAATTAATTCAACTCTTTTTAAAAGAACATTCCACTTTGCAATTTGAAGCCCTGTTGGCTTTTAAATGTTACACTATTCCCAGAAGAAAATTAAATTAAGAATTTTATCATGTATTTTTTACAAAGACCTAGCTAGGAAATCTTTATGTTCAAATGCAGATTTACAGGAGAAAGAGAGGTCCATAACTCCATTATTGTGGTAAAATTGTGCAGGTAGAGATAAAAAGCCACTTCATCCTTTTCACCCTGGTTCTATGTACTCTCTTGTTGGTTCCATTAACTAACATTTAAGCAATGCTTTGAAAATTTATTCTGAGATTACAAGAAAAATGCAAATGCAGTATAAAACTGTAAAGAAACTTGTGTATCAGCTGAAAAAAATAGTAGGTAGATTTACATAATCCTTTGACTAAATTGCAAGACATATGGTCCCCTTAAGTTCTTTCATAAACACATTACTGAGACACGATGGACACATCTGTGCTGTGGCAGAGCTGAGATTGATTCATGTTAAAAGATATTTCTAAACCTAAGACATATCCTTCTGATCTGTCACAGAATTCAAACCCACTGGTCCCGGTATGAATGTTTTACTGAAATTTGTAAAGGAAAAGTGATTCAGAAAAGCTGCATTTGTGAACTGTGGAACAAATCCTGCCTGTATGGAAAGGTTACATGTCACTCCATCCCAGATATGGGGAGGTCCTCTCAAATAGCTCTTTTTGGAAAGATCAGGGAGAAACAAACGTCTGTGAAATACCCTTAGACAAGAGAGTCATCTGGAACTGTAGTGGGGAATATTAGGACTTCTACCAGGTATTTTTACTTAATATCTTACAAGAGTCATATGAAGATGTTTTGCAATGATTCTTTATGCCCAATGTACAGATGGTGAAGCTCTAACAAAAGAGAAATGAATGAGCCTGCTCAGCTCATCAGTGTTGGATGACATATCTTGTAACTTCTACTGCAGACATCTCTGCTGAGGACCTTCCATCTTTGTTCTGAAAGAAGGGAATGTAGTCCCAGGTGTTCTCTGAGATTAAGGGCATCTGCATCCTGATTTTAATTTGGTACCATTAAGAAAGAACAGCTACCTGTCTGTTTTCAGCCAAGTTTGATTTTTCCTTAGTACAGTATTATTATTTAGATTTTAGCTCAGGACTGTATGGATCTGTTTTAATGATAGCTTATGCAACAGTAAGTACATCACACTCTAACAAACTACTGCCCGTGTCTGAGCACTACAGGATTTTAACAGGATTTTGCTAATTATGCATCGAGTGGAAGGTTAACACTGACTATTTTTTATTCAGCAGGGTCATTAGTTCTCCCAGGAGAGGTGGAAGAGACAGTGACTTACTGTACACCCTTCTTTGATAAGCCTGTTCAGCCGACATTCAGAGCGTGGTCGGTTCCCCAGCCATCAGACAGCAAAGCCCAAGAGGTATGAGGTCAGATGTAGTCATTCAAACTTTGGGGCTTTGGGGTATTTATTTTTTTCCTATTGGCTTCTAATGTTGTTTTCACAATAACAGAGGGATATAGATGGAGGATGTGGAACTGCAGTGAGTTAACAAGTTATATTATTAATTTTTAAATGAATAATGAATTCTTAAATATGTTAAGAATTGAAATAAACACTATTTTATCTCGCTCACTGCTACTATATAATCCTATATTTTCAAAATGTGTACTTCAATACTTCAAATGGTATATGGGCTTTTTAATATTTAATTTGTGTAACTCACAGAATAGTCAAGTAAGCTCTTGCACTTTTAAGCCTTTTAGCAATCCTTACTTACACAGAATGATGGACCATTTAATTTCCAGTGATCTCATGATCTTATGGCATACTCATTGGCTTAATAAAGGAGCCATTTTCTGCAGCAGGGAGGTAGTGAATGATCCCCTTAACATGACATTTAAAAGAAAAAAAATAGGTTTTAGAATCGATTGTGGTCAGAATTAAGATCTGGTCCCTCAGAAATGAGTAGTAGCAAGATGCTGCTGAGAAACTGCATTGTCAGGGTATGGACTCTGAGCCTTTTAATCAGACACAGTCAGTGCAAGCTTTAATTTAGAATTGCCGTCTTCCTCCAGAAATTCAGTTCTTTTCAAACTGCAACAGAAGGTGTGGATTGCTCACAGGCTTATTTTAAGTCATTAAGCTTCCTATCCAAATAGTCAGCGTGAGCATTAACTTTTGGGGGTGTTTCTATTGCAGAGGATTGTTCACTGCTCTTTTCCCCTGCCTGATGATTGCAATAGAGGCTGAAGTTAGCTTGCAGCTAAAGTGGGCCAGTTTTGATAGTTTCATATGCTTACTGATGTTTCCGTGAGGCTTAAATCAAGTTTATAAATGATGCGTGACCAATGAAGGTTTGGTGTTATAGCTCTGCATATGGTGCCTCCTTTCCTGGCTCAATTGTGTTTAGTTCCTTGCAATAAAGTCTTTACTATATGGAACAAGTCTGCTTTGGGAAAAAGTAGTTCTAAAATGACCTTTCAAGCTTTAATACTCAACATTCTGTGAATAAAAATACTCACTCTTTTCCCTAAGGATTGACATAATTCAAGGTTTTTGCCTTTAGATATATCCATTGGACACAAAATAACACCTGAAAAACTAGAATGAGGTTTTATAGCTTTCTCATTTCATAACTTCTGTATAAAACCAAAGAAGGAGGGTTGTAGCAGCCTGCAGTGTTCATAAAGGACTGCATATGATTCTTTAAACTATAGTTCATGAAAAATAGATAAAGATCCGACTGCATGCAAAATTCATTTCCATTTGAGAGAAAGTTGGGTTATGAAAGAAACTGAGTATTATTACATTGGCTATGAGTTGCTGCATTTTTCAAGAAGAAAGACAATTTTCACAACCATTTGGTTGGTGCCAGTCTACTTAAAATGAAGGCAGTCTTTCCCCTAAATTATAAACATATTTTTGCCTTAATTTAGATAATATAACTGTGGCCTGATTTTTAGAGCTGTCAAGACTGAACAGGTCCATTTTGAAATCCCTCAGTGCTTCAAATTGTCTTGCCTTGAAAATTAAGTCTTGCATTGCTTATGGCAGGACTTAGTTCAGAAAGAGAAAAAGATTTTCCCTGGAGACATCTCTGCTTTAAAATGAGACTGTTCTCTGTCCATCAAAACAAATCTATTAGGGAAGGGCAACAGAATGTGGCTGCCTAATTGGTTTTCTTAGAGAATGGAAGACCATTCTGTATGAAAAATAGCAGGATGAGAAATGTCTATGCTATGGAAACATTTGTGAGGCACTTCAGAGTAAATTGTGCATCTCTCAACGTATTGCTAGGGAAAATTTAAAAAAAGAAGCTCTGCTAAGACCCAGGTTGTAACTTGAATAATTGTTAAAGAACAACTTGTCTCCCTGAAAATATTTTTCTGTCAAAAGGTGTTTGAAAATGTCTTAGTGAATGACACAGCAAATTATTTGTGTTGTCCATCACTGTTGCTTCATCTTTCTTTCCTCACTTTAGACATAAATATATTCCAGGATTTCAACACTGACAGTGGAGCATACATGACCTCCCACAGGCCACTGCAAATTGAATCAGCATTCATTCTATGTTTGAAGTACACTATCACAAAACATTTCCCTCCCCTAGCCAGAAATTTATTTTCTCCTTTATTTCTACTTAATATATTCTTTCATAAAAGATGTCATAGTATTTTTATGTCTTAATGCCTGCTTCCTTGTGTCTTTATTTGTTATTTCCCTCTCTGAACACACACGGCTGCAGTTGATTCGTATTTTCCATCCACTCACTATAAACACGCATTCAAAGTGGGATTCATCTCACCTAACTTCAGCTTTAAAAGTAGTTTTAGTCCTCCAGTCACCAAGAGGCAGAGTTAAGCAACTCCAGAAAGTGATTAATCCCACTTGCTTTAGGAATTTGTTGTAAGATGTAATGTGTCTTCATCCACAAGCTCTGGCTGGGCCATTTTTGGCTAATTGACTGCCTTAGTCTAGAAACCTAATTTTTGTATGGCTGGGATTAGCAAAGAAGAATTCTGCCCTTCTATTCTCCTTTATTTATCTGTAGTTTGAGCATTCAAAAAGTATTTAGCATGTCTGTCATTTCATCTTAATCTGTGGCATGGCAGCATTTGTCCCCTAAAATACAGCTTCCATTGAGTTCCTTTGGTTTAAGGTTGCACTGATAGGCCTCAGGTGAGGTTTGTTTCTTGTGCATAAATGCAACAAGAACATGGAAGAACTTGAAAGACAGGATTGACTAAGTGAGAGAAGATGGAAGAGATATGTCTTCTGAGAGGCCAGTACAGACACAGAGATTGAATGACTTGTCCAGAATGATGAAGCAGAAGAAGAAAATTGGTCAAGATTTATTGACTTTCAGTCCAGTGCCCCAAGCTCAAGACAAACTTTTTTTCCTCCCAAGTACCCCAGTATATATTAAGCTTATATGAGATCATTATAGCATAAAGCCTTCCCCACACTATTTTTTTTTATTTATTGTAAGTGAACTAGTAAGTCTTCCCTTGAGCATGCAATGAAATCATTGGTGAGTGTACGTGCATGCTTTACATAATTTGAACAAGTGAATCATAGAGTGCCATAATTACACAGAAATACAAGTTTTAGAAGGATGGAGACAAGCTGTTCAGCTAAGTGTAACTCCACACAGATTAATAAAACTGAGTTGCCAATTATTAATAGATTTTTGAAAATGTCGACTTTAAGGTATTTTATTTACAATATTACTTTGTAAAAAACCTCCAGCAAAATACTTCAGTTATTAATATGAATATTACATTCTTTCCCTCCTTTAATTTGGACATGCAGGAACTGTAAATGAAAGTGATTTTTCTCTTCAGAGAGTAAATCACAGAAGCAATCTTAAGCAAACTGGCAGTTTTCTAATAGAGCAGGGTTCTATTCCCAGAGAGCTCTCAAAAAGATTTCAATTAGATGTTAAATTAGACACCTGAAATTCACATATTTCTCTCAGCTCCTTAGGCAAAAATAACAAGATAATAACTTGATCAGCTCAGAGGATTCAGTGTTCTATTGTAAAATGTCTTCCTTTTGACATAGAACAAAATTGCAGTTTGCAGTATATAAATTTTAGATGGCTTGTCTTCATGGACGTTTGAAGCCAATGGCTTCTTGGGGGAAGAAGAAAAAAAGGAATCCCTAATGCTCTAAGTATTCCTTTGAGAGATGAAGCACACTGATAAATATGCAGTGTGAATAAACTTTTCAAATGTGCAATGAGTGGGTAACAGAAAAATTGTTAACAGGGTGGAGCTGGGTATGTTTTATTTTGGCATCTTATTTCAGTTAGTATTTTGGGGTCGAGTTTTGTAAACAAAAGTTTTTCCAGGATTTTGCTGTATCTGCATAAAATGTTCCTGGAATGACATGAAGGCCAAGACAAGGTCATAGTGGATGTGTTTATACTCTCTGTAACTCTGCTGACAGAGGAAAATATATTTGCTTTTGTAAAATCCTTATAAAAGCTTACTGTAGTTTGAACTCTTCTTAGCTCAGTTACCTCAGATGTGTGCCTGGTTTAGCCCCGGGCAGACACCAGACCCCACACAGCTGCTCGCTGGCTCCCCACCAGTGGGATCGGGGAGAGAACAGCAAGAGTATACAAGAAAACTCTTGGGCTGAGGTAAATGCAGTTCAGTAGGTGAAGCAGAAGCAGTGCACACAAGCAAAGCAAAACAAGGAGTTAATTCAGTGCCTCCCCAGGGTGTGCAGCCATCCCCAGGAGAGCAGGGCCCCGTGACGGTCACTTGGGAAGACAAGCGACATCACTTCAAACTCCCCTTTTCTCCTTTGTCCTCCCACTTTATACACTGGTGACAAATGATGTCAGGTGGTCTGGCTTTGGTCAGTTGGGGTCACCTGTCCCAGCTGTGTTGCTCCCAGGCACCCCCAGCCCCCTCACCAGCATTGCCACATGAAAAGCAGAAAAGGCTTTGGCTCTGTGTGAGCCCTGCTCAGCAAAAACAAAAACATCATCTGTGCTAAGCACCAACCCTGTGTTCTGCACAGATCCAAAACACAGCCTTATACCAGCCACTGTGAAGGAAATGAACTCTATCCAGCCAAAACCAGCACAATGTTGTAAAAAATATTGTTGCAACCAAAATAACTGAAAAATATTTGTGCCCTGCATTGTATTTTAGAAGAATGTTTTGGATTTCTGCAAATCAAAGGTAGTAGAACCCTGGTTGCTGCTATCAGTTGTTACCCAGTTGCTGGTAACCTTACTGACAAGGAATTCTAGGAAGTTCTGTCAGTGGAAAAGATGAAAATGAACAAGAATATACTGAGGAGGTCAAAGTTTTATCTCTAATGACAATGAGAACTTGTGTATAGGCTTTATCTCCTGTTAACATTTTTCAAATGTGCTGTTAATAAAAGTTAATAATGGTTTACCTGAAATAGTCTATGGATATAAGCAAGATAATCTTTGTGTGCAGAATGAATAGTGTTTTCTAGACCAACTCTCTCTGCAAAGTTTTTCCCATTAATGAATGTCCATGGTCTACACATCTGTGTCCAGGATTATTTGGATGCTCCAACATCTAATGAAACCAATGTAAGCCAGATCCTTAGAAAACTGAGTAATACAGATGAATAATAAAATGATACTACCACAGAAAAATTATTTCCTGATTATTCTTGCAACATTAGAGTTTATTAATAAAGGATGTAGATACTACCCAGATGCTCTCTGCCATGTCTATCAATTGCTCGGCCACCAGAAAGGAATCCAGCTGCCTCTTCTCTGACCTATTAACTGTGTCAATGCTACTTCTTACAAAATGTCACATCACATTGTGCAGGATGCTGTGCCTTCTAAACTGAGCAGTGATCGTAGGATGCTGAGTGTTCTTCCTGCTTTTTAGCAAATACTTGTGTTCTTAGTTTCAAACACATCAGTAGTCATGGAGGACTTGTCAGAAGCTTGGAAAAATAAGCACGTGTTTAAACGTTTTGCTGATTTGGTGCTGAAGTGCTTAAATCTTTGAAACACATTTCTAGACTTTTTATATTAACTTCTCATGGGATAGGGAGCATTTCTGTACAGATTTAGTCGTGAAGATGTGTCTCCTGTGTTGCCCTGGAATTCATTTTAAGTAACTGCTTACCATAAACATTTCGTGTCGTGGCCCCCTGCAGCTTCTTATCAGCAAGGAGCTTGCCATAGCTATTTGTTTTCATTGTTTTATTTTATAGGCAGAGTGTTTATTCTAAGATATTTCAACCAGAAGCAATACAGAAATGCTATACAATATGTCAACAAAGCACATATTGGCAAATGCAGTACGATTCTTATGTTCATCATGCAAGAAATGCAAACCAGCCAATTCCATGTCTCTGAGACGGTGAAAAAAAAATTATTGGGGTCTGAAAATTGATTATGTGTCATTTTGCTCACTGCAGGCCTTTCCTTCACTGAAACTGTACTCTGGGAAAAATGTTACATTAGTATCAGATGCATGTATGCTGAAGCTTTATGTAATAGTAACCCAAATTTTGAGGATATAGAATCTGTTTTTGAAATTTAACATAGCTGCATGTAACATGTCCATATCCCCACAGTCTTGCTGCTACAAGTGGCAGGAATATAATAGATGTGTGCAAGGGAGGTTTTTAGATTCCTTGCCTTGAGCAAAACTAGTTAATGATATTCATTCAGATACAGTACAGTACAAATGGGGCACATTAAATGGCTTAAATTAGGTCAAATTGAATAATTGAATTTATTCTTTTACTTAAAAAGAGCTTAATCAGCTGAGAGTGTTAGAGTCAGAAAAATAGTTTAATTAAATATTAATTAGAAGTTTACATTTTGAGCTTCCTTATTATCACTTGCAGCAGTATTATTTATGTATCTGTTTTTCCTCATTACAGCTACTGGGTGATGATGTTCAACCATTCTCACTTGATGAAGAATTTGATTATGACAACGTGGCACTGACCCCTAAGTTCTCTGAAGCTGAGCTGAAGGCCATTGTTGAGTTGTCTGAAGAGAAGAAAATGAGTACAGATGTCAAACCAGCATGAGCTGAAGACTGAGTCAAAGGCATCCTGTGCAGGGCTGTAGGAATGATCCTTTTTATGGGATGAATGTAGCTCCTCATTGTTCTCTTATTTAGTGCTCTTATGTGCACAGCCAGTGAATGGCATCCCTCAGAGATTTGTTGTTAGTTCTGCCAAGGTGCCTTGGAGCCTGTACTGGCTCAGGATAGGTGTGTTGGAGTGACTTCTCCATAGGACCACAACAAACCGGTGGATTTCAGAACAGTATTGTGGCTACCCTTGCTTATATCTGGTCCTGGCTCCCTTCCCGGGTAGTACAAAGCTGGTCCTAAAGCTGCCTTTTACCTCCTGCTTTCAGTAATGCAATGAAGAGCTTTTCAGCAGCTGACAAATCAGTCTATGAACTCTTTCCTTAAATGTATAGAGATACATGAGTGAATAAATCTGGGAATATTTTTTTTCTCTGTCTTTTGAGTTACTTCAGTTCTGCAAAAAAAAATAAATATTCCTGTTTCCAACAAACTTTCTGTGTTGATCAAAATTGATGTGGTACAACTCCTAAAATTAAAACAGTAACTGTTCAAAAACCCCCCTCTTCCACAGAGAGGAAAAAATAGCGATCTCATCCATTAGAAGAATTGGCATTGAAAGGCTGTCAGATTTTACATTTTTTCACAGGAGATGATTCCAAATAACAGCTTATAGCTTCCACTCTGCATCACTGAAATACAGCAAGCTGGAGTTGAGTAAAGGTCAGCTGGATGGGTGGGAGAGAAGAGTGTGCATCTCTGTGTCCTTCTCTGAAGAGTTTAGAATGCCTTTTTTTCAGCTAACTGTAGAAGCTTTGGCTATTGAGGTTGGTTTAACATCACAATGCTGCATTGTATTATTGGTCGTTTTCTGGTGTAACTGCATTCACTTAAGTTTACTGACCAGCAGTTTGTCCTTGGCCTCTCTGTTATTTCTGAAGTGGGTGATTAGCATGATAAATAGGAGAAGAATGCCTGAGCAGACTGACGAGGCACCAAATCATAGATTTGCTTAAAGGCTGTGGATGAATACTCTGTGGCCGGTTGGCTGCTTCATTGTCAGTAATTTATAAAAGCAAAGAAAGGTGTTCTGATGTTCCAAAGGAGATTTTCTGGATCAGTGATTTTGTAAACCATAATCATGCTCCACTGAAATCTGAATAGCATTGGTTTTGAGGAATGGTATTTACCTTGATTAGGGGATATAATTTAAGAGTGAGATTAAAAAAAAAATCAGAAAAGAAAGAGCTCTCACAGAAGATATTTAAAGATACTGATACAAAATTACAAGTATGTTGTATAGGAAACCTGGTTTATACAGGACCTTGCTGGTAGAAGGTAATGAGAATTTTTTTTAACACCTACACTAAAAAGATGCCTATGCTGTAGTTAAAATGTTTTTTAAAATGCAATTGGCTGTGTAGCAGATTCTGCTGGGGTTTCTGAAACTTTTTTTAATGTGAATTTATTTTAATTCATTGAAGTGTTTTGTTGGACCCAAGATATTTTAAATTAGGTGGTTTAGATCCAACTGGAATTTTCCAGTGAAGCCTTAAAGTTAAAAATTTCTGAACAGATCTAATTATTAATTCATCTTCTTCTGAAGGGCACAGATAATGTGTTTAAATCAGAAGGATAAGAAGTAAGTTCTGGAAGAGCTCCATAACAAATCTGGGAGAAGGAAATGGAGAAGTGCCGTATAATGATAGCAAGGTCAGCCTTTGAAAGCCTCAGCAGAAGGATAAGGGAGAAAACCTCATTTACATATGTGTGTATAGCAAAGATAAAGTAGGGAACCTTCTGTCTGAGAGACCTCTCTGTACAGAATTTGCTATCCTGCAGACAAAGAATCAGCCAGAAAGGTGAACTTCTGTGGCTTTGTGGAATGGTGAATAGGTGTTTCTTGTGTGTGGTTTTTTTAGAAAGGTGTGAGTCACACAAACTCTAGATCAGTTCTGTGGGAATCCTACTGCCAGTAGAGTCAATGAGAAAACCTGTCTAGGAGTTTTTATTATTCTTCAGGGCAAATCAGCTCTGGAATCTCTTAAGTGCATTTTCTATTCATTTCATTATCAATTTTATCACTGTACATTAGGGATACATCCAGCCATTCAGTTCCTTCTCTCATAAGCAGATGATTCTTACCAAATGTTCAGAGTACCTATTATGCTCCATAAGTGTCATTCAGTATAGTCATTATATGGTTTCCTTTGATATAAAGAAACACTTTGCTGCAGAATACCCACCAAAATTGGAACTCTTTAGTGACATTCATCTTACAGTGAGAAATGGGAATAATTCACTTACATTTACACCACTCATGAGTTAGATTTTTACTCTTTGTTAAAAGACATGAATATCACAGTGAAGATTAGGCAATATAGGCTACATTTTCTGAATGTGACATTTTATTGGCCTGCCCCTGTGGTTGTTTTTGGCTTGTACCTTTCATTTGATTACCCTTCACAGAGGAGGCATATTTTCCTCTTAGCCATTACCAGGTTGTCATTTTTAAGAACATACTTTATGTGCATGTTAAATTTTATACTTGCTCATGGAGTTAGTTACCTGGAATTGTTTTAGTGTTTGTGAGGTGGTTTGAAGTCTGAATAATATATATCCTTTCCTCTTGTAGCTTGTATTCTCTTTAATATTTAATATTTTCAGCAGGGGTTGGCAAGGGACATTCATCTTTTCTATTTATGGCCCTTTCTAAACCTTTTTCCTGTCTTCCAAAAGAATTAAAGGCAAAACTCTCACATGGAACAGGAAACTTGGAGTGCTGCTTGGGATCGACTTAGGGGCTGCTGCAGTAGGGAACAGTTTTCTCCCTACCACACTGACAAGGATTTTGAACTGCAAAATCTCTGACATTGGGTGAACCCATTGGAAGTGAAGGCTGGGTGGTGCATCTCCCTAATCTCTTTGTATCCATGATTTCATTGATGTCTAAAGTGCAGTAGACATGTGCATCCTTATCAGTCAGTGAGCTTGTCTGTGTTGAACTTGTTGCTACTTTTGGTGCTGCCAGAAGGATACTGACTGTTTCTCTCCACAGTCTTGGTGGATCCTCACTTATGAGGAGGAACTCTTTGAGTTCTATGGGAAGTAAAATAATCCTTCCACTGGGGCAGGATACTGAAGGATTGTTTCCTTGTCTGGCTGAAGTGAAAGCTTGGATATTGTTAATGATCAGGGTTAATATTTACTTCTCGTGAATGTAAAAGGAACAGTAATTATTTGTTGAGATAATGGTTGTGGAAGAATGAGATGGAGACTGAAGAAATGAAAAGAGATGCAGACAAACCTGACTCAGATGTTGTTATGGGTATAAATATATTTCTATTAATGCACAGAGGTGTCCTGGTATACACTTGTATACACACAATGCCACTGAAGGAAAATAATTTTAGTATGGAGAGTACCCACCCGATAATTCAAAATCTTACAAAGAAGATGGTGTGAGAACAAATCCCTGCTCTTATGGAAAAGACTCTTTGATCCTCTGGCCTTGATTTTTTGGTGCTATAAACTGGCAGAACTCCACTGAGGCCATTTGTATTCATACAGAGCAGACAGGAGTATGGTATTTACAGTCTTAGCTGAAAGAATATGGAGCCAAATCAATTCCTGATTTAACTTGATTGAATATATAGTTATGTATATGACCCGTTATCATTATGGGAAAAGATTTAAATGAAGAGCCAAAGGAAATGAAATGTAAAAAACATATCTTGTAACTGTTGAGATACTACACAGGTAATTTTGGAGTTTCTGTAGTTGTGTGTGTGTAGAACATTGCTTTTTGCTTTAACAAAAATATCCCATATATTTTCAAGTCCTGTGCAAATCATGAAATTTGATTACATGCATAACTACTAAAGATTCTGACCTCCTTTTTTTTTTTCCTCTGCATCTTGGCAAGTATTGGAAATGGACTTTGCTTTATCTTGGATCTTTTTTTAAAATAGCTGACATCCTTTGTAAAAACTTACACTTTCTTATAAAGGTAGACTCTCAGTGATGCTACTTTAAATGCAGAAGTAAAAATAGGACCAAATTCCTGGTTGCTCAGCAACTTCATTTACATCATAGTGTGGGTAAATAGACATTTGGTGTAAAAGTGTCTGCTTGGATAGCAGGCTGATTTATATCCTGTTGTCCTTGGTTTTTACTCTGGAGTCTAAGCAGTAGCTCAGTCCCACCAGGGTGTACATTTTCACAGCCCTGCAAAGGGACCATGGGACAATTCAGGTACGCTGACCAAAGGAGCTGAAGCAGCAGTCTTGTGCTGGGGCTCCACGCACACTCCAGTATAGTTCAGCCAAGTGTGGCTGTTCACCTCTGCTCAGCACAAATTTGTGTCACATCAGCAGTGAATGTTCTGCTTCTCAAGATGTGGCTGACAAGTGTTGGGGCAGAGATTCCTTGGACCCCGTTCCCTTTTTGGGGCGTGCTGAGCAGGCAGCTCTCCACCCTCCTTCCCAGGCTGCAGCTCAGCCCCTGCCTTTCCAAATCCCCGAGTGAGTTGAGGAAACCCCTGCTCAGGCTTCTGCTGGCCCCAGGAAGTGGCTCCCTGCCCACAGAGCCAAGTGCTGGTGCCAGCACAGGGCATTCCCACCGAGGAGGGCTTTCTTGTGGCCAGCTGTCAGTTAGCACAGGTGGGCCAGGGGTGCCACATCTGTCCCGGGCTCCTTTCCCTGGGAGCCGGCTGCCTGTGCCAGTCCTGGGCACATGCAGCTCTCCCAGGTGCCAAATATCTGCACATCCCTTGGGAAAACAAAGCAGACAGTTTTCTCTGTAGTGGTATTAAGTTGTAAAACATCTCAAAAGATGGTGAGTTTGGTAAATTTCTGATTGCTGGCTGTTGGAGGCGGCACCTTGTGTTTTGCTGGCAAGCCAACTTGCAGGTGTATGGGCTGTGAATACCACAACTTAGACTGAAGATGGTGTTAGTGCTTGTCTGTGACAAGTTTGCAAGAAGAAAAGCAATTGTTAAAAGATACTGTCATTTTTATAGACAAGCCACTTTATTTGCAATTGCAGTGGCCCACAGTTAAAATGGAAATCAATTTTAATGCCTTATGAAAATGCAGAAATATTTGTCTCATTTACAGCACTTCCAAAAAGGACAGATAATAAAATTCTCCTGATTAATGATCTATAATTTTATGTACTCTGTGGTGTCTTGTTCAGTACATCTCTCCATGTCAACTTTCCAAAAGAATAAGTAAAAATAGATCTGAACAAGATTCCTGAATCTAATTTCACACTGAATTTCACATTGTAGAAACTCTTTCTCTTTATATTCAAAGCTCTCTTTGATCTGAATATTCCCAAACTTTGGGGAAGTAGATGCTTAACTTTAAAAATCACTTAGCAAACATTTCTCTAGCAACCACATACTACTAATATGAACTAAAAAACCCAAAGCAGTGAGGAACCTGCCTATATAAAAAGAACCAATAAAATGTGAAAATTGGTATGACTGCACTCTGTAGGAAGGTAATGGGTAAAAGTACTCTAAAGGTAGTAGAATTAAATGGCAAATGTTATTTTCCTAGAGAGTTAACCATACTAAATTATTCTGTTGACTTCATTCAATTCTTGAAAGCCTTTGAATGCCCAGCTGAAGAATTAGTGTAATCATTTTGTAATTCATGTGGATTTGCAACACAGTTATCTCTTGAGCCATTAACATGAGATTAAAATTTGTGTGAGATTCTTCAGTGTATTTTGTGGCAGTGCTAACATAATAAATTAAGGCTTCAGCCTCATTTTATCACATGTTACAACAGAGTTTGTTCTTATGTGGCTGTTGTGGTTGAGGATTCTGGTGGCAGTTTCTGGAGAGCAGGTGTGTACTTGTAGCAAGTAAGCTCTAAGTTTTCTTGAATCCATCTGCTTTTATGTCCACATGTATAAAAACTTGTAAGGTGCAATATGATGTGCATAATTCTTGGAAAGAAGCAAGTGTCATTTACTATGTTGCTTATGCTCCTCAGAATAACTGAGCAAGATGACAAATTCTACCGATTACCTAAATTCCTGATTCTGCAATTTAGATTTGCTGCAGATTGCACATTTGGTGTTTGAGAGAGAAATGCTGGAATGGGTTTTTCATCCTCTTTTCCTTGTTTTTGATTTTGTCTTTCCCATGTCAGTTTTGCAACTAGCTTTCCAGAAGTTGACACTACATTAATCCGATGAGCTACTTTCCTGCTGGATAAAATTTTAAAGTAAAAAAGATGGAAGGCTGGTGTGTGGGCCAGGAAGCATCAAAGCATGGTTATCATTTCATGCTCAAGCTTAGCATTTGCAAAGCTGTCAAAACAAACAATCAGGAAAATACAAATAATGGTCAGCCTACTTATTGAATGAAAATTTAATTCCAATTTGCCTTTGTTTAAATCAGCTGCTTACACTTTGTCTCCTCTGCTCACCAAGGATTCTCTTAACGAACATATTTCAAAATCCAGACTGTCAAAAATACTGACAGCTTTCATTAGCTGAACATTTCCCACAACAAAATCGTGATCCATTTAAGGCTCTTTGTCTCGGGTAGTGACACATTGCCTGAATTCCACCGATTTATTTCCCATTCATGAACATTAGTAGTGTAAACTGTACAAAACCCCAGTGGCACAGTGGATATCCTACTTAGAGCAGGGAGAAGAGAGGCAGTGGGAAGAGAGGTTGGCTGAGCAGCCAAATGTTGCTTGTGCTCCGAGTGTGATGCTGGATGTTTTGATTTTGAATCCTTTGCAATGTTTGTGTGAGAAGCTTGGTTGTGAAAAGAGCCAGCTGAATATCACCCCTCCCCGCTGCACCACAAACCCCCGTGCACAAAGGTGCTGGCAAGCAAGCTAACCAAAACCAGTATTCACTACGGGGGGTGTTTCACAAGGTGCTCACCACTGACAGCATTGGGCTCTGCTCACAAATGTGCAAATGAGTGCTCATCTGGCACTGCTTGTAATCCTGTACCTCCCAAAATTCAGTTTTTTGAAATGTATATTCTTTTGATTCTTTTCACTTGCTGCCCCAGAATCAACAGATCAGACATCCTGAGAAGATGATACTAAAAAACCATGACTTTGATTGCTCTGAACAGAAGTGATTAAATTAAGAATAAAATAAAATTAAGTATTGTTAAATTTAGGAAAAAGAGCTTGCTGAAATTCAGGATCACTAGACTCTGCAAGTATCACAAAGAGAAGTTGGTGGAGCTGATTTGCTACGGTCACTTGAAAGAAATTTGGAAATAAATATTGGAGAACATGCTATAGGGACAGAGTAGTGCACCAGCCAGGAGCTGGATTTCATTAATATTTTTCTTCCAAGATTAAGGCACATGAGAATGAATAGTTGAGGTTTGAAAAATTTTGCTTTTTAAGATTGTTTCGTCTTGAGTTCCAATTCCTATAATGGAAGAAGGAATGGTTCAGTTTAGTGAAGCAGGTTCAGTCTGATTGTTTTAGTTCCTGAGCATCTCTACCAACTCTTGATTTGTACACAGGCTGGTGGCCCATTTGTGAAGCATCACTGCCAGCATTTGCAAAAATGAGCAGTGATATATTATTTAAATATTCTGCTTTTTTTGAACAGTCTCATTGCATTACAATTGCACAGTAAGATAGAAGAGATGGTTTTTGTTTTTTTTTTTCTGTTCTTTAAAAGGCAACTTAGATTAGAATATGAATGTGGAATGTTGGATCAGAACCCCGTAGGGGCTTTGAGAAAACCTGTGTCTCTCTATATGTAGATATTTGGCTCATGACTGCATGGCTCAGCCTTGAACTCTTTGCTGAAGTAAATGACATGACATTTGATCTTACTTTGGAGTAAGTGAAGTTAATTTTTTCCCAGAATCCTAAAGCTCTGTAAGATCTGTATTTGCAGGGCATGCTTCTTTTACTGTTTTCTCTCCTTGCCTTTATTGGTCTCAGCTGCTACTATACAGCAATCAATATAATATAGGGTACAGAGAACAAGCTGTGGCATTGCTACATTTCTCAACAGGAAAAGGGAATCTTCTCCATACTGAGAGCTGAAGAAGCTGTCGAAACCCTTTGGCTGACCATCTGTCAATTTTAGTGGATGCATATTGGGGTAAGCTGGTATTTTTGTGAAGCATTTGTTCTACCCAAATCTGGGAGGTGCTGCTGGTTGAAATAATTCAGAGCAAAACTCAGTTCAGTCAACTTCAGAATGGTCTGTCTTTGGTCACTGCCAGTTCCTCTTGATACCCCCATGCCAGTGTAACTCTGTCAGAACCAACACAGCAAACACATGGACACTCCCTGTCTCTGTAGCTGGGCTCTTGGATTATGCTGCCAATTCTCTGGGACACTTGCAGGGAACTCCCCCAAGAAGAATAGAGTTTTTGTTTATTTTCTGTTCCAAAACAAGCCTCCAGGTATTGCTGCCTCAGGAATAACTAGGGGAGAATACCAGCATCTAGACTGATTACTCCTTGTTGGTATAACAGAGTTCAATTTTGCTTTTCAGTTCACCTTCTCCAACCTTTGTTTTCCAGATGGAATTTTTCCTCCAGTGCCAAGCACTGAGGAAACAAAAATGTGTGTTCCTTCAAATCACCCCAATATTATTAAGATCCAGAAAGATGTTTGCTGATGTATTCAATAGGAGCAGAAACTGATTGCCACCTCACAGTAAAGTTTCTCTGTTACAAATGTTAATTGTTTTAAGCACTCTGGAGTTTTCTGTGACCTCTAGGCAATTTTTCTTTTAATGATTGTTGATACAATCTCTCAGAAGAAAGAGAACAAAAAAGTACCTTGCTGGCCTAGTTTCAGGTAAACTCTAAAAGTTCAAGTGGACCAATTACATATAAAAGAGCAACAACTTTTGTAAAGCTTCATTTGAATCCCAAAGGGGAAAAATGATAGAAAATCAATTAACTCTCCACATGAAAAAAATAGCTCATGTTGCAAAGCTTTCCTTGCGTAGTTTTCTGATTGTGTTTGGAAGAAAATTGCCTTGATTATACCTTTGACGGGAAGGAAAGTCTTTTAATTAATGTAATACATGCTGTAGCAGTGCTAAATAGTATCATGGAACAGTCTACAGTGGGTCTACAGTGATATTTTTGCCCTGTTGAAAATGGATATTGCTCACTTAGTGAGTCATGCTCTCGCTGGGTTGACGCAATTATCCATTCACTGCAGAGCATGTGACGTAAAAGGTATTGGGACCTTTTCTATAGGAGAGAGGCTGAATGGAGTAAACAAAAAGCCCATTTCAGTGACGAGTCAGTGGGATTTCAGAGTCTGTACCTCACCGGGGCTGAACCCAAACCCTCAAGCCCTAAGACAGCCCCTACTTTGGGAATATTCAGGCTTCAGATGTATTTTCTGTAGGTCTTGGACTGAAATGAGGAGTGGAAGTGATTGTTTGTTAGTCATGTACTGACGCAATCCTCACACCCATGTGCAGCTAAGAGCTGTTGATAGGAATTTGTAGTGGCATGTAGAGTAGTTGCTGCCCTAGCTGCTTCTGAAACAAATTTTTGCATCAAGCTGAAAACAGTTACATTTGTAGTGTTTGCTGCGAAGAGGATTTTTAAATGACAATTTTAATTCAACTGTTCTAAATATGACAAGAAACAACACTTCTTTTTTTTTTTTTTTTTGGCAAATCATGCATGTTCTTATAACGATGCTGCACTGTACTGTCGAAAGAAAATAACATTAGGAAACTTCCTGATATGTCTGTTTGATACTGGACACGTTCTTGTCTTGCTGAACTAGTACAGCTTTCCCTGATGGATCTTGTCTGCTGGGAAAGTATTTGCCTGCATCCTGCTTTTCTAGCTGAGGTGGGCTAGGTCTTTTCTGGTGAGCTGTAGAATCAAATATCCAAGAGCTGAGTAATAAAGGAAAGACTCCATCACCAGTGAATCTCTCATGAATTCACTCATAACTGTCTAAACTCAGATAAAATATTACCACACATTTCTCTAATGTCTCAAGGCCATAAACAATGAAAAATAAAAAGCTGTACAAATGAGGAGCAGCACTCTTGTTGCATGCTCTCTGTTCTTTCTGGTTTCTTAGAGAAAGGCCAGCTGATTAGGGATTTGTTTATAAAAGGAAGCTAGTAACTGTGCTTATGGAAATACTTGAGATGGGATAGGAAGCTTTCTAGCAGCAGTGTGAAGGAGAATCTGTACTAGAAATGAATTTCAGAGGTGCAAAATCATGGCTGTGACCACTGTACCACAGGACTGGTAAGTTCTGAACTAGTATGTTCTGCATTGTTTAGACATTTAATTTAGTTACAGGTCTTAGATTTCATAATTAACATTTTGAATTGTGACAGAATTGGGCTGGAGAACAAGAGTATGCGAGGAATGCTGTCAGATGCACTCTCTAGTCTTGTGTCACAATAGAAATATTTAGTTTTGACCAGAATGGCAAAGCCAGGAACCAGAATAGCTGCATGATACTGCCTGGCATGAGGTAGAGAGGTGCAATTTGTGCCAGTTAGTTCAGTAAAGATTCACTTCCTTGAGGATATGTTTCAAATGTGCTTGTTGCTTACTGGGGGTGTCAGTAGGGTGAACTCAGTAACTGCCCCTTCC
Organism: Rhipidura dahli; assembly: GCA_013399225.1. Taxonomy (NCBI): domain Eukaryota; kingdom Metazoa; phylum Chordata; class Aves; order Passeriformes; family Rhipiduridae; genus Rhipidura; species Rhipidura dahli. The sequence goes on along the minus strand of VXAC01007453.1, from coordinate 239,273 downwards.
TAGTTCCAGCAGGTTTGCTGCCTGTCTTCTGCAGCAGCTGGGGACTGCAACTTCAGTGATCTTGACCGTGGTGGTCAGATGTGATTGACTGTGGGTAGTCAGTAAATGTATCCACACTGCTGGTGCAAACACATATTTGCTTTTGGCATCTGTGTCATGAGTGGTTCCGTGCAGCCCTCCACCTTCCCATCAAGTCAGATTATGAAACAAAAAAAATCTTGTTTCTTCTTTGTTTTTTTTTTT
>VXAC01007453.1:224059-239014 GCA_013399225.1 Rhipidura dahli | reverse complement strand
TTTTTTTTTTTTTTTTTTAATTTGTCTTTCCTACCATTGCAGATGCCACACATTTATGTACTTCTTTAGTTCTCTCAAGTGGAAAATACCAGAATCATCATATGCCAGCGCTCTACTGCAGTTTGATTACACTGAGGTTCTATGTTTAATATTAAGCCCTTTTCATCAAGAGGAAAAAAATTATATTCTAGCCTTGTTGAAAGGCAAAGATAGATTGTTTGTGAATTCTATTAGTGCTGAGATGAGCATCACACCTACTCAAGACCTAGCCCGTCAGAAAAAGACCAAGGTTGTGTCGAAGGTGATTGAAAATGTCACTGATCTTTAAAGGCAGTCGTGTATGGCTAATCATTCCCACTGTAACTAGAATGTGATTTTCATTGGATTACTCTAGGAAAGATGCTGCTTGGCAGTTTCAGCAAAAGTGTTAAAGAAGTAAGGTATTTTTAGAAAAAAACACTCCCTCCTGATCTATTTCAGTTCTTGAATTTTCCACTTAAGTCAGGGATCATTAATTCCTAATGCAATTCGCGTGCCCCACGAGAACAACAGGCTAATGGGGGATTCCCAAGTGTGCTGCCTGCCGGCTGACTCTCTAAAGAGGCTGCTGGCCGATGGGCAATGCTCCAGACATGGTTTCGCAGTGCCTAAATCCACAGTAAAACAAAACGAAAAAAAATTGTTGGGGAGAAATAACTTACTTACCCCCTTTTTAAAATAAAAAAAATTTTTTTTTTCCTTTTTCTCTAAAACTACGCGGAAAGGAGGGTGCCTGTAGTGCCTCCGTAGCCCCGGCTGTGGGTGCAGAGCACATGGTGGCGGTGTTGCACCGCTCCCGAGCAGCTCTCCTGCGGCACTCGCCCAGCCCCCGTTCATTCGCTGTGCAATAAATAGATAGCTGGATGCGGTAGAGTGCTGCTTTACCCAGGGAATATTGTACGTGTACATGGTAGCACTGATTGTGTTTTCTGGTAAAATGAAGAGTAAGGTATAGGAAAATAATTTTTCTTCCTTTCTTTTTACCACTTCTGCGTTATTTGTATGCATCCTAGGCACAGAGATACAGTTTAAGTTTTGCAGAAATAATGTAGCTGGTATTGGAAAAAGATATGACAATTTAGTTTCATTCCATAAACCAAGTACACCTGCCTTAGAGGAGCACTTAGGATAATGAAACACTCTACCCCATCACACACAGAGAGAAATCAGAAACTTAAGGCTTCTCTCCTTCAAAAGAAAGCTTTACTATTTAAACAAGCTGGCCATGAACTGTTTCTTTCAAAAACATCTCTAGCCTAAAATAAGCTTTCCTAAACGTCTTCAAAGAAGTGGAATGAAACTTTTCCTGAGCTGGAGAAATTCCAGGCACATGTAAGTGTGAGTTCCTGGGTTCAGTGGCCGTGGAGGCTCCCGGCACAAAGCCCCTGCGAGCTGGTGTGGCTTGGCTGAACTCTTCAGCGATCACTGCAGCAGAGCAGCCAAGGATTCCTGTACCTCTGCCTTTCTTCTCTGTTCAGCCTGACAGGAGGGCCCTTCAGAGGCAGACCGAGTAGCAGAGTACTTGCATTACAAAGCCAACACTGCTGAGTATTTCAGCTCTCTGGGGCTGTTGTCTTTCATATTTGCTCGGCTTTTGGTGTGCTGTGGCGGCTCTACAGCTCAGTTCCCAAGCCATGGTCTTCCCTGATGTTCCTCTGCTTTTAATGATCTCTGTGCCCTGGCAGACAAATCTTTCACTGTGCCTGTCATGGCTCACCTGATTTCCATTCCACCAACACAAAATGAATGAGATTTTTTTTCCCATCTGTTTATTCAGCTTTCTAGATTTAGACAAGTTATCAGCCATTGCCTGGTTATTCTAATTCTCCTTAAACAGTCTGGATTCATCTCCAGATGTTGGTAGCAGGAGCAATGAAGTCAGCAGGTATCCCAAACTACCTCTGCACTGCTTCCTTGCTCTCTGAGAGGCCAAGGGGAAAAACAAAGCTGTGAGACATCAAGATGCCTTCTTATGGAGCAAGAAGGGAAATACAGGTTATTCCAGCTAACAAGCAATATCATGCTTTGTTCTCTTCTTCTAATTCTATCAAACACAAATGTAAACTAAAATTTAAAAAAGCAAAAGTCAAAGTGTGGGAGCAAACACTCCAAGTAAGCCACACTCAACCAACTGCTTAGATTCATGCTTGGGAGACATGTGCCTTCACACTGGTTCAGATAGGTTGATTTCTGTGAGGAACACATGTTCAGTGTAGCAAAAACTATGTATTAGGAATTAAATAAGTATTTGTATCATGTTACTGGTAAGGTTACTGTAAATAAAAGCCATCTAAAACCACTGAAAATATGTTGAAGTAATTGATGCAGCAATAGCAGAGAAATGCAGTGGTGTTTTTTTTCAATATGTAAGACCATTTTTAGGTGTGCATTTCCAGGATGAAGATCAAGAGCCGTACAATTCAAGGTCTTCTTTGTTGATTCACAAGAGGGATAATGTAAGTGCTTGTGGAAAAGTTAGAATGAAATTGGCCAGCAACTGCTAATGGGGAGTTTGGTGTGTCTTGCCTCTCCCTGCATCCAAAACCCAAAATGGAGGCCTTCAGAAATGTACTGAGGGAGGAAGCTAAGTGCCATACAATTATTTTTCAGATGTGTAACATAGCCCATATGTTAGGATCATTATTTCTGCTGTCAATATTTTTTAGGAAGAGAAATAATTAAGAAGAAATGACCATGGTAATGCATTTTCTAGAAATATGTCATCCTTGAGTGATTCAGCTGGAACTGTAAAGGTCCCACTTCAATCTGTGCACATGAACCAGACCTGCTGCCCGTGCCAGGGGCTGCCTGGGCCAGGCTGATGCAGTTACTGATCTTTCAGTGCTGTTTCCCACCCTCTCTGTGTTGCCGGTGCAGCTTCTTGCAACTTGCCATGTTCCCTGCCTCAGAAATGCTATGATAGCTCCCATACCCAGTGCTTGTTTTATTTCATTTCTCCCTATTCAGACTCTGCCAAGTCCCTGCTTGCCCAACACTTGTCAATAGTGTGTCGGGATTGTACTACTTTGTGTGATTTTCTGTGCTTTTTGCTTCGCAGCTCACACTGCTGGAGATTAACAATGCAGTGAAATTTCATTTGGAGTCCTTGGCCCAGCTGCCTACAGTCACAGGGCAAAGAAATGCACCACCCTGCTTCCCTCAGAGATTTAGTTTGCCTTCATCTTTCTGTTTGGGTTTTAAATCTGAGTTTGAAAATGACAGAAACAAACTCAAACACTACTAGTAAGAAAATGATAAATCCCTTTTGTAAAAATTGTCATCTGAGAAGTGCAGAGAAATAGCTAAGCTAAACATTTGTAATTTAGAAAGAAGGATATTAAGAAAGATCCTTAAAAAAAAATCTTGCTGGCTTTTGCTCGTTTTCTGACACATAAGTAAAATATTTGTTTTCTAGTCTCAAACAAGTGCTAAAAGCCCAAACATTTGCCAGTTGCTCTAAAAAGAATTTGCTTTTGGCACTTTGAATTAATGGCATGGTGATCTTCTGCAGTATCTTCTGCCAATCTTTTTTAAAAGCCAGTACAAGTGTCATTTTTGCAGTCGAGTCCTTAAGTCCCTGTGACTCTCAGCAAGGTTTCATTGGTGGGCAGATTTATTTCCACTGAGCAGCCAGAGGTATTTCAGCAAGGGAAAGGTGCTGAAGAGAAATGCAATAGCTATAGATGGTAAAGGCAGATGCTGGAGAGTACTGACTGAGGGCTTGAAAGTTACAGAGATTGTGATATTTAATGCTCATGAGGAGTTCAGAGCTGATGGATCTTAGCTGATGTATCAGGATACTCTCCTACCCTGATAATATTTTGCTTGGTCAAGGTTGGATGGTAACAAGCAACAAAATCCATAGTACATCGTATACTTTCCCTTCTGCAGAAGCAGTACATGGAAAAAGTGGGTACATCACATTTGCATGTTGAATTAAGAGTCCTGCTTTCATGAAGTGCATCACAGAAGGGATTTATTGTGTGGGTTTCAGATGTAATATAAGCTCCTTTAGAGGCAAGAACACGGAGTAGTTCAGACAGGACCATGGAAATAGAATTGTCCTCAGTGACTAAAACCAGTTTGTGCTCATGGGAAGTGACACAGGCTCAAAAATGGTTAGTGGAGACAATGGCTCTGCTATCCTGATTATCTCACTTTATTCTTCTCTACTACCCTGCAATCACTGGGCAATCTGTTTTGTAGCAAACACCATCTGAGATTGTCTTTGGGAAACTTCCTTTTCATGGTTTATCCTTTCTCAGTGGAAGCTCCTTGTTTTGGGTGGTCTGGGCATCTGCAGCTGTATAGGAGAGCTCCTGCAAGATGCTTAAAGTACATTCCAACATTTTCCATGCTGTTCTGTGACAGATGTTTTGTCCAGTCATATTAACCTATTATCTTGAAAATAAATTCCTATTAAAGAAAATGCAGACCTCATTCCCTCCCCCCCTTTTTCCTTACTCAAAAATCTGTTTCAGTGTGTTACTGAGGTCAGAGTAGTGAACCAGCTGTAGCATGCAGTAATTTTTATCCTTTCCATAAAAGTATTGTATTTTTGTTTGCAGTCATCATATTTTCCAATTTGAAAGTTTATTAAAAATCCTTACTACTCAGTTTGTGACTCAATCTGTTTCGTTTCTTGTCATTCTCGGATTAAGTGTGTCTGGTTCACTTTACTGAGATCACTTGGGGGTTTGTTTCTTCCCCAGAAGTTGTTATTTTGAGGTTCTCAGCTCCAGGAGCAATCATAATTTTGCCCCTATGTTCAACACTGTTGTTGCTACTGGAAAAAAAAATTAGGTTTTTCTTCGTGGGCTATAAAACCAGTGTCTTTGCCCTCTCTGCCAGATACCTCGACTACTGAATGATGATCCCATTTCCTCTCTAATTAATATCTGCAATACAAAAGAATGTGTCTGATAGTGAAATTTACTGGTGGCAATGCTGGGAAGGGATTTAAATGTAGAAAAGGGCCAAAACACCATTCTGAGGACAATGTTTTCCCTTGAAAATAGAACCATCATGAATAAGATGAAATTCAGAAATACAGAGGGAAAGGAAACTCACATGAGGAGGGATTTGCCAATAATCAGCTCTCCTGGGGGTTCACCAGACTTCTGTTAAGATGAATGGGAAGGGGACTTTGACTTTATTGACATAACAGAAATTCAGCACAGCTGCAAGTCCAGTCTTCTATCCTGTCCCTTTAAAATATAGGCTTTCTTAACAAATAACATCTTGGCCAATAACAAGGAAATAATGTATTTTTCTCCATGATACTATAAAAACACTTAGCTGTTAATTTAATTTATTAGTGTCTTGTTGGTGTCTTTGCAATAGAAGATTTTTGCCATCCCAAACATGAAAGACAGAAAGAGAAGTCAATTGTCTAAGTTTTTTTTCTTTAAATGCTATCTCTGAAGGTATACATATTTGCTTGAAACTAATTGCAAATGGCATAACTGTGATTTAAGCCTATGTGTCACCTGATTTTAAGGGATAGGGGCACTTAAGTTGCTGGTAAACTCCAGCCTAGAAATGCTCTGGCCTTTTCAGTTCCTAAAACATATTTCATAAGCAGCATTTCCCTTCCAGCCTGCAGCAACAAGATTTGACATTTATATATTGCCCCACACATACATCACATAATATTGCCAGATTCTTTATGACTAACTGATATAATTGACTTCTGAGATAAAAAGAAATTTATGTGGGAGAATCCGCAGAATAAAGCAGAGTTTCGATTGTATTCCAAAGCTGAACTAAGAAAGGGAGGAAACAGGTCTTTCCTGAGGACAGCCATTCCTCCAGGAAAGCCAGTGTAGGAAAAGCCACTGCATCAATACTGGTGAGAAGCAAGGGAATGCCAAATTATCCCACACCTTGGCAGCTTGTCAGATCCGTGTAGCACAGGGAATGCAGGAAAATACAGAACAGACATCAGGGAGGTCACGGCAGGTGAGTAGCAGTGTCCAACTTGGCAAGAGGTCTTCTGTCCTTAGGAAGGACTGGCTGTGACTTATTCTTTGGACTAGATTCCTGCTGCTCAACTATTAAGCTTAGTAGTATCATTCTGTACATTGCTCTTAATACACCAGCCTTGCAGATGTATTCCTGGTATTAAAAAAAACAAAAAGTTGAAAGTATACAGTGGATGTGAACATCAACAAACTGGCATCCAAAACTGCAGATCTCACGTGACATCCTTTTACTACCTAATGTGTAGACATGACTGAAGCTTTGAGCACTGCTCCTAGCAAACCCTTTAACTTGCTTTGAAACTGCCTGAGCATCTCTGGGCTCACAACTGCAGACTTTTACAAGAGCTATATTCATTCAACAAAATGTGGGAATTCAACAAAATGGGAAGCAGAAACAGCAACCTTCAGAGAGTGGTGTAAATGTAGCACAGGAAATCAGACAGGAGAGCAGCCATTTGAACATTAAGAGTATTTCAGATCTCTTTGCAGCTATGATGAGAAAAGGCTTTTGTTGGTGTCCTGAAGACTTTATGGTTTTGCTTGCAACTCTTCCCTTTTACCTCTACATGCCTGAATAAAAGACTGTCAGGATGACTGCAGTTTTCTGTTTGCTTGATGATGAAAGGGTTTTAAATTAGTCAGAAAACAGCTTTTGTTGAGTAATTTATTTTTCCCACTGGAACATGGTGTCATTCTAGAAAATTTATCTTCCTGACAAGGACAAACTGTGATATCCCACAACTCCAGAGAGAGGATGAGTGAGGCTGGGGTAATTTGTATCCAGGGAGTGGTGTGCTGTGCCTCCAGTTTGAAGGGTAGAGGAAGTCTATCTAACTTTCCTTGCTGCATACATTAAGAGCTCCTCATTTTGTTTCATATCGCAGCTGCGGTTTGCAAGGAATGACAGACACTGCGTGAACCACCAGCTAGTCAGCTTTTCAACTGCAGAACTGAGCTTCAGCAGAGGGAGATAAATAAGAATACTTCAAAACCTAAAGAAACCTGTTGTTCTCGTGTTAATAAAAGAAAACTGAACAAAGGAAGGAATAAGACAGGGAAGATTAAGTGACTCCTTATCTCATAGCACAGTGACATTTCCTTATCCTTCTTAGAATTCGTGGCCAGCTCTAGGAGTTGTGTTAGTAAACTTATATATTAAAATTCCAACTACTTGCTGAACTTTAAAATATTTTCCCTAATGCCCATTAGATTGAAAAGAAATCTTCATTATTTCTCTATTTGTGAATGGCTTCCTTCTGTCAATGTTATTTTGTGAGGCAGTAGTAGCTGAGGCATTGCTTTACCTTTATTTATACTGGTTGGAAATACAGAGTTATACATACTATGAAGTAAGCAATAATTTATGACAAGGTGTGCAGCATGCAAAATGTCATGTAGTTTGCAGAGATTAATGCATGGGCCAGGTGCAAATACATTAACTTAACCAACTATCTGGAAAGCAAGCTTAATGTAAGAGGGAAATGAATGCAAAATATGAAGAAAAAGGCATTGTAGTGACAGAAAGCACCATATAGCATATATATTTAATATATAGGGACCTCTCTGAATGAATAGCTCATCTCTGAGTCAAGTACAGAGGTATGTCTTGATAGGGACACTCATATAAATCAGAACAGGCCAACAATCAGAAACAGCACTGGAGGCTGACTTCAGCAAATCTTAGCGTGTTCCTGGTCTGTTAGGGGTGTCACACATCAAGGTATGGTATCTCAAATTGAATTTCTACCACACTTTAAAGCCTCCACGTCTCATCCTGCTAAGTCCCCTTTCGGCAATACAGATTAGTAGAAAAGTTAAAGCAACTCAGTATCTTTGAGTCTGTGCATTCCTAATGAATTGCTGCATGTTGTGGTCTTTGGGAAAGGCATCCTGATACCCTAAAGCACACACATAAAACCACTGTCCAAAAATTTTTTCCATACTTACCTGTGGTCCATCCCCAAGTCAGCTTCAAAAGACTGTAGGTGTCTTGTTTACACTCTAAACCTGGCATGCTTTCTGTGCCAACACCAGAATTTGCACTGTAAAGCTGTTGACCTTCAAGTCAGGTATTTTCTCTGAAGTCTTCTGTGTTGACACTGCTTGCCTTACTATTTGCTGTGATTGGCACACACTAATTTCAGCCTGTGCAGACACCAGTAAGCTTAGGCTCAATGGAGGCCATCAGAATCCCAAAAAATCCCATTACCAGAAACATGGGCCTGCCATCTTTCTCTTCCTATAGTGCCTGACTCTGTTTTCACCCCAAGGCTTCTGTGTTCAAGTGCTACACCTTGTTAGACTGCAGAAAAAGCCAGTCTGTGTATTATGATGGTTGCAGCCCTGTGACATACAGAATTTTACATGTCAGCAACAAAGGCGTGAAAGAAAGTGAGCTCGAAGAAACAGGTTTGGAGTGAAGCATCCATCCTGGTTGATCCCCTCCTTCTGTCCTAGAAGTCGTGGCAGTCCTGCCCCCTGTGCACTGCAGGCTCTGCTGCTACAGCTTCTGGAGCTCATTACAAGCTGCCATAGGTGATAAAGATGACTAGCTGTGTATTTATTCCTGCACAGTGGGCTACACTGTGAAATTTAAGAGCTCCTCAATATATAGAAAGTCTGACTAGATTGATTGAATGGGCCTTTCTAACACCATGAATTTCTGTCTATAGATATATAACCATTAGGATCCTGCTTTCTGTAGGCTGCACCATTAAATTTATGGGACTTGGCAGTCTGCAGGGGTAGCTGCCATTCTGTGAGACAGAACATATGCTGCCTGCTACACTGAAATGCACACTACATTGTCCTGAAAGTCTTGGTAGTTCATATGAGTCTGAAATAACTCATATATGTTGAAAACGTACCCTGATTTTAGGGGCAAGGAAAAATAGAATGCACTCTTGTTTGACTTAACTTCTATCCATTTGAATATGGAGCAGATGTCATCAAACTATAACTGGTGGAAGGGATCAGAAGTCAAGAAGGAATCCTCACAGGGTCTTTGCTTATATATTTATTTGCACAGTTTCTGTTCAGAGTGAAATCTTGTACTTAGCCATTCAAATATAGGCTCTCTTCTCAGATAATATTCTCGAAAACCCCTTATGAAAAAGGTTATCGCAATGGCTGTGATAAAATTAAGATGTTCTTAACTTACTTATGCAAAAATAAAAGTATTAAATCTCACTAATCACTTAGACAGTGACTGTTCATGTTTCAGGAAAAGATACACTTTTAAACTTTTGTATGCATAATGAAAGACAGCAAGAAATAGAATGTTTTTTATCTTAATTCATTATGTCAACTGACAACAGCTAGAGCTTATGAAAACAGGAGCTATTTTCCATATAACTAGCAGAAAAGTAAGTGCTATATATGGAATAAGAGTGTATTATACACTGGAAATTCTATATTCTTAGCAAAACATACCTTGGAAGCCATTCACTAAAATTATATATTTCTTAGTCACTAAAAATATGTGTGGTCTACTTTTTAATTAGCTTATTCATAATTTCCCTAGATAATTTCTTGGTTAACATGGCAAGGAAAAAAAAGTTGATGTTTTAGTTCCTTTTTTATCCTTTCACAGCACATGCCCATTGCATGCACTGAAAAACATGTGAAAAAAGCCACTCTGCTCTGTCTGCTTTGGGGACTTAGAGGACATTAGCAAGGAACAACAGTAGCTTCTAAACTGGCTGGCATGTGGATGAACAAGTCACCTTGGCTAAAGTCAAACACTAGGTCTGAAGTTTATAATCAGCCCTTTTTGGGCTCAAGATTCAAGGAAGTCCCTTCAGTTAATTATTAACTACTTTTCTCTCCTCACAAATTAAAGTATTTTACATATCCTGCACTGACAGCTATCACTAAGTTAATACATTTCAAAAGTTTTTGTGCATAGTGGAGGAAAAAAGGTCATATTCCTCTAAAATGCACTCTGAAGGCTACCTTTTCTAGGCTGCCTCCCTGTTAGAAAATTCATTAATTGGCTTTTTCCTAACAATGCATTCTCTCATGCCTTTTATTGTGTACACTGACTGTTTCAATTGTATCTAATCATAATTTTCAAGCATTGTTCAAGCCACAAGGGAGAAACTGTTCTGACAGTAGTGCTAAGCGTTGTTTGCTTCCGGCAATCTGGAGAGATTTGATGGTTCATTTCTTTTCCCCACAGTCACCTCATGATATCCATGCTGCCTGATAGTTCTACAGAGAAAAACATCCAAAAATACCTACTTTTAAACTTTAAGTTGAGCCTGTTTTCCTTATTATTTCCTTTTGCATCCTTCTCCTTGGAATAAATCTTAACCTGTCTTTAAAATATTTTCAGTTATTACTGTCAATATTTAGGATGCAGAAGGTTGTTTGAGGAATCTGGGAATGATATATGAACAATCTCAGGAGGCAGGGGTGGTCGTGCAGCTGGGGCCTGGCTGTCTTGTGTAGAACACTAAAGTTTACACTGGGCTGTAGGTGAGGCAGAAGGAGAGGAAAGGAGGCTCGAGTGGGGGGAAGGACTCAGAGGGAGGAATGAGGATTCTGCAGTGGGACACTCACAGTGTCTTGCTCCAAATCACAGGGATGGAACCACTCAGTTTGGGCAGAACAAACCCTCCTGTAACCACTTGGGCAAGGTCTGCTGAAGGGGCCCCATTCTCTTTTGTCTGGATGGCTTTCAGTTTTCCTAGCGGCTTGTGAACACCCAAAGGCCCTGTATGCATCCTCAGGGGATGTTTCCTCAGGTCTCCCTTGGCACACAGGTGAGAAGAGAGCCATCTGGATCAAATGGCTGCTCTTCATAACAAGGCTACGGGGACACACAAATGAACCCAGCTATGTATGAGATCCGTACCTGCATTAATGAGTTAAGACAGAGCTTAACAGGTGCAATTTCAAGACCAATTAATTAGGCATTTCTACGTGTTAAATTTTGGAACAGCCTCTGGGTTTGGTTGTGTAGCTACAGGTTTTGCTTTTGATATCCATTTGCTTCTTACATGATTTCTGAAATTAGATGTCATTCATAGAAGTGACATTGACAATGAGGAAAAATGCTAGTTTCTTTTATCCTCTACTCAGTAAATGTATTGTGATTTTTTGTAATTTAACTGACCACTACATGACATAGCTAAACTAGTTTTGCTATTTTTCTGATAAATTTTTCATCTTATTATGTTTAACTAGGTCCATTATAAAGTGAATCATCTGCAATTGCATCTTTGCCCTCTAGGCTTGCATAGTATTTTTTCCACAATTTGTGGTTTGTGTGAATTTTGATATGTAGTTATTCACCAGTTCCTTCTGTTTCTTGAGAAATGATAGTGAAAAATACTCAAAGCGAACTTTATTTCAAGAACTTTTATTTCAATTATCTTTATTTTGTCTGCTAAGAAAAAGGAAAACTGCTTCAGGAAAATATTTTATTGCTTGATCCCTTCAATTCCCATAAAATCTGTCTATGAGAGGTAACTATATACCTCAGCCCTTTTTGTTTCTGTTCAAATATATCCAGGGTTCCAGTATGGTCTCTATTGCTTCAACTTAGGTTCAGAACTTTTCTTTGGTATAATTTATCTTATAGCCAGAAGTTGAGCCATATTCCTTTATTATTTTGAATAGTTCTCAAATTGATTTTGAAGGGATTGAAATATCCTATAAAGCGGCATCCACATGAAAAGGAAATTTTATGAATGACATTTCCTAGTTTTACTGCCCTTGTTTTTTCTTCCTCTCTCTTAGACTATCAGTGGTGCTGCTGACATGACAAAAGGTGCCAGCAGATACCCCACTGGGAATAGGGCCCTGAGTAAGTAATTGGGATGTATGTGAAATGTCCCTGATCTTCCTTTCATCATCCTCCTTCCTTCCAAACAAAAAGCTGTGGAACAAACCATAAGGGATGCTGGGAGTTATGTTTTCGAAAGACAGTAGAGATAATAGAGGGAATTAGGTTTTCCATATGGATGAGGTACAAGGGGTATAGGAAGGGGGTGACCTTCCCTGCAATCTCCAAATCGGTGAAAGTCAGAGCCAGAGGGGAAAAATCTTAATGTCAGCAGGTCCCCTGGGAAAGATATTTTTGTGTTTATCCTGCACAAGCAGGTGGAGTGTGTTAATTCTCCACCCTTGTTATCCACAAGATTCTTTTCCCTTTTTGGACTGGAGCCCGCTCTGAAACTAGCTAAAAATCTGCACCCTTTCAAAGACTCTAAAAAAGAAATATGGAGGTTCTGCTATTTTCAAAAAGGGTTCACAGCCTGCAGAAAATCTATGATTTCAGTCTAATGTATATCTCTACTGTTATATTTCTCTCCCCTTCCAAATGTTATAGAAACCTCTGTAAAATCTTTCTGGCTCAAAAAGAAATCAAGCAGTCATGAATAAAGACACAGAGTTTGGGTCAAGTAGGTGTCAGGACATCTGGCTTCTTATGTGTTTTATAATTCTTGATGGCACAATGTTCTTTCATGTAAGGGTGTGCAGGAACTGCTTGTGGCATGACTTGTGAATGCTGTGATTTTCCACAGTGTATTACAACTAGTAAAAACCCTCTGGCTAAATAATCAGGACCTTAGAATTTTTCATTTCATGTCTCTTGTGAGATGGATTATCCAGTAGAATAGACAGATGTGTAAACCACAAACAGAAATGGAAACAACTGAAACTATATTCTCACAAAGCTACTGGTGAAATGCCCCAGTCCCTTAATCATCTCTGTAGCCCTCCACTGCCTGCAGAGCTTCTTTCCAAGAGCTCTGCCCCCAGCCTGTACACTGGTGCAAGGGTTTATTCCCCCCCAGGTGCAGGACCCTGCACTTGCCTTTGTTGAATTTTAGATAGCTATTCTCTGTCCATGGGTCATATGTAACAGTTTCTCAGACACGTTCTTTTTTGTTGCAGTGGTGGCAGCCGATGTTGAGGAGCCCATTTCTCACTCACAGACTACTTGGAGTAAAGCTTTTTCAGAAGGAAAAGCCTGGCCTGGAGCATGCTGCATGGGCTTCATGCACAGTAACACACCAGCTGGGCCCTGTCTGTCCTTTTAGCAAACACTGGGTCTTAAACATTAATCACAGTTGAGTGAAAGATGTGGCATTGGATTTTACTAATCAGAGATGATTTGTTTCTTAAATCATTCAGCAATTGTAACAGACTTCTAACAAAGATTTAGGTACTTAGAAGGGTATTCTGTGTAACCCAGATTTGTCATTGTACTGTGGAGAAGAGAAAGAGAAAAGAGAAGAGAAGAGAAGAGAAGAGAAGAGAAGAGAAGAGAAGAGAAGAGAAGAGAAGAGAAGATGGCAGAGCAAGGGAAGGAAAGGATAAAAGATACTTGTCAGGTATTGTTTCAGTCATTGTCCCAGATCCAGCTCTAACTTAAAAAGAAGGGAATATTCCCAAATATGGGACTTTTGGTAACTGTAGTTATGGGCACAAAGCTGAATTGGGATGACTGAAATTCAGTCCTTATCCTTACTGGAAAATAGTTACAGTTGACACAGCCCAATGAAAGGCACAGGGATGTAAGGACAGATGGGTGTGAAGGCTGTGACAGAGTTGGTGAGTGGGCAGAGCAGATGGAGGGCTTCAGCAAAAAGTGTCACTGGGAAATGTCACTGATGGGTAGGGTTAGTGTGGAAATGCAGTGTGCACAAAAACCAAACATGTGGGGTTTTGTGGCTTTGTCATCCAGTTCCCAGCTGATAAATTATATTTTTCCCTCCTGCCCATCTCACTGTCCTGCCAAGGCCATTATGATCCAAAGTAAGTGTATAAAAATAAGTGCTGGATAGCCTCTCTGATTCACACTCAACTTACTGACAAGACTGGGACTGATTTACCCTTTCCACAGACTTTTCTCTGAAAACATGGAATATTCTGAGTTTGAAGGGACCCACAAGGATCATCAGGTCCAACTCTTCGGTGAATGTCCCATACGAGGATCAAACCCAAAACCCAGCTGTTTATTAGCAGCTTGCTCTAATCAACTGAGCTAATCTCAGTGGCCAAATGTTAAACTCCCAGACTCCAAATGAGAACAAAACATGTGAGGAGCAGCTGGGGGAGCTGAGGTTTTTTAGATTGGAGAAAAGTAAGCTCAGGGATGACCTTATCACTCTCTACAACTGCCTGAAAGGAGGTTGTAGCCATGTGGGGCTCAGTCTCTTTTCTCAAATAATAACTGGTAGAACAAGAGGAAATGGCTTCATGTCGTATGAGGAGAGGTTTAGAATAGAAATTAGGAAAAAATTCTTCACTGAAAGCGTGATCAGGTATTGGAACAGGCTGCCTGGGGAGGTGGTTGAGTTGTCATCCGTGGGGGGATTGAAAAAACATGTAGACATGGCACTTAAGGACATAATTTAGAGGTGGACTTGGCAGTGCTGGATATATGGTTGGAATTGATCTCAAATGATTCAATGATCGAAATGATCCCGTGTATGTTGCCATCCCAGCAGCCTCACTGGGATATGAGAGTGAAGCCCTTGTGTGGGCTGAAGAGTGCAACCCCTGTGTTGCCTTGGAAGCCACACTGAGGCCAAAAAGCAGATGGGCACTGAAATGCCACTGGCCATTCCTCTGTGATCTGGCTTGGCAGGAATGAAACTGTCTGAGGAGCATGGCAGCCTTTGTGCTGGCACCATCTCTGTGCTGGGATGTGTGCTGAGGTACAGCCAAACCTGCAAAAACATTGCCAACCTACAAAGACCTAATGGTAAGGGAACCTGTGACCTACTTGTCTAAACACAGCTGTTCTCTTTCTGGTGGGAAGAACAGCTTATTCTAAATTTAATAGCAATTTATAAGGAATGTGCAGCTGTAGTGAAGACATTAAGGGAGAGAAGAGGGAAGGAAGGAAGGAAGGAAGGAAGGAAGGAAGGAAGGAAGGAAGGAAGGAAGGAATCATTGCATTCGAAGAGCCTTA
>VXAC01007453.1:168587-224039 GCA_013399225.1 Rhipidura dahli | reverse complement strand
GAAGGAAGGAAGGAAGGAAGGAAGGAAGGAAGGAAGGAAGGAAGGAACATTTGCAATGGAAAATCATTATATCTGTTGGGCCTTTTCAGAGAGCAGGTAAGTTTCATGATTTTGAACCTAATGTTAGAGACTTGTCTGCATAAATAAGCCCCCCTTGTATTACCCAGAGCAGTTACTGCCTGAATTTATACACATAATAAACCCAGGCTTTGCTTCAGATAATAAAGTCTCTACACAGCATGAGGAATAATCCTAAGGTGGTGGATAAGTCTGGTTTGTGGATGGTCTGAGGGGAGGACTGGGAATGGCCCCTCAAAATGAGCAGTTGGTTGTGACAATGACTGATGGCCTGGGAAGGCAGAACATCAAACATCCTTCTGTGTTTGCCTCCAGGTGATGAAGCATTCAAAGTTAGGAACTATGTCAACAAGAAACCCTCTTGGCTTTCCACATAGCTTGGCTTTCCCAAAAGTGGCAGTATGAGAGATGAGGCTGGGTAGCCAGAATTGACCTGTAGAGGCTGTCTAGACATTCTGGATGCCATGGTATAGCTTGACTTCCCTCCCTACACTGTAAATTACAATCCCTAAATGTGCTGAGGAAGTGCTTGAATATTATCAGCAAAGAAGCTGAGGCAATAACTGGAGAGAAGAGGTAGAGCTGGGCTCAACACTTGCCATCAACAAATCTTGGCTGTGACTGGAAGCACCTATAAAGTCTAGATACCAAGTAGCTGTTTAACAGATAGGAGAGAAAAAAAAATGCCCCTTCAACAGAGTTGAGGAGGAGATGAGAATAATTTTTAATTATAAGTTTAGTTTTTCACCTGATTACTAGTATAGCTTAATTTAACACAACTTCTTAGGAAAGACGAGTGAAAAATGTAACTGTGGTAAGGGATAAAAGATACCCCCTGGGTAAGCAATATCAGGAAAACAAAGGAGAAGTAGTTGCTAATTATGAATTGTCAGGGCAAAGCTCAAATAAGTAATCAAAGTAAAGGGCAACCCATGAAAAAACTAATGAAGAGAACATCTCTCTGAAAGCACAGTGGTGCTGTAAAGATGCTGTTCCTGGTACTTATGGTGCTCAAAACTGAGCTCTGGGGAGTGCCTGGCTGGGGAGTTCTGCCACAGGAGCAATACAAACCTACTGATGCAGATACAGTTAGAAATATTATAAAATATAGCAGCACTTTGTCTCACACCTATCACAGTGTTTGCAAAAGCCCCAGGAGTTATGGCTTGATACCCTAATCAGCAGTGCTGTAAACACCAAAGCTGCACTTTTGCAGAGCTGCTGGTAGGGGCCTCTCTCTTGAAGTGAATGCACGTGAAATCTGAAATTCTGGGTGCAGCGTGCCCTGAGCTGTTCCTTTAGAGTAAATAAAGTTGGGGTAGATTTTCTTTTTGTGACTTTCACATGGCCAGCCTTTGCAGCTTTTAGAATCAGTTTGAGCATTACAGCTTGGGCAAATGTCAGTTTATTTGGGCTTTTATTAGCACCTGTTCACACCCTGACATCTGGGGAGCCAACTGAGTTGTTTAAGTCAGCTACAGCTTTGTATGGGGATCTGCATTCAAGGCCATTAATGCCCCTTCAGTAGCTGCACATCATATGCCCTGCTGCATTAATGGTTTTGATTTATTCCAAGGCTCTCAAGGACACATGTTGAAACGTAAGAAGTCACCAGGCAGTGAAGCAGTGAATCTGAAAATATGACATGCAAAGAACATCAGGCAGTAGAAGTACCTCATTTCCAGTTTCCTGGATAATCACAGCTTGGAACAGAACTGCTGGAATAGCTTAAACCTTTCTGCAGACTGAAACAGAGCTCATGAATCACAAAGAGGAATATTTAAAGAGGTTTCTGAAAACTTTCATTTTGTTTTATAGCAAAACAGTGAAGTTATTTTAATAGACTGAATCCTGTATGTCACCGTAAAAGGAAGAAAGCCCTACAAAAAAACCAAACCAAAACAGCAAAACAAAAAACCCAACCACCAAACAATGGATTTCTGCAAAGGAAGGTGTCTGTAAGATGATAAATTCACTGTGTGTTTATTACTCTTTGTGAGTCTTGCAAAATGAGCTGCTGAACATGGGGCAATTTATGTCACCCACCTTGCAAAAAGCAAGGGGATGTGAGCAGTGCATTGAGGCCGTGCACAGAACCAGCAGAATTCATTCACCCAGGGCATTCACTTGAGAAGGCCATGCATTTTTATTGCCAAGTTAATGCACTAGCTTCCCATGATGCAAATGGAACTGAATGTGTCAAGGAACACAACTGTATTTTAGCAGCAGTTAGGAGATTGGTGTTAATAACAGGCTCATATCCCAGGACAGATTTACTCTGTTTAATTTTGTCTGTTGCAAAGGAGAGGTTAAATCTAGATACGTTATTAAGCAGATAAAGCAACTTTTTATACTGTGCTTGGAAGAGCAGCATCTGTTCCTGGGAGATTTGTCATCCTGCATAGACAAACTGCCTGTTTATCAAAAAGCTCCTGGAGCAGTCTTATTAGCTAGAGATGGGCTTCATTTATTTATTTACTTATTTATAATAGCAGATCTGAATAAGAAGACAGTTTTCAATCATTCCAAAATCCTCAAACACTCTATTTTTTCTCCTTTTCTTGCCTAAAATATTTTTTTCCCTCTCCTCTTTTTTTTTTTTTCCTTCTTTTTGAAGGTAGTGAGGAGAGGCGAGAAAGAGGCAGAAAAAGAGATGAGAAGAGAGAGAGCAAACTTGACAAGAGCCCTGTGGTTAGAGGTGTTTTCTGGGCTCAGCTTCTCCCTGAGTGTGAGGGTACTCAGAAAGTGCCTTTCTCACAGGAGAATGAGAAAGTCGAGTGCCTGGCCCTGAGGTAACATCACTTACAAAAATCTTACACCTGATCTGAAGCAGTGAAGTGGAATCAATATTTGGTCTTTTCTGTGCCATCACACTGAATTAATATGCCCATATAGGTAAATCAAACTTTGTGGCAGCAAGCAGGGAGCTGCCACCAGGCCAAAGCCCTGGAAGTTGGAAGAAGAGGCAGGATCTTGCTCACCACGTGCTCTGACTACCTGGGTAATGAGCTCTATAATGCACAGTTTTGTCTATGGTCTTCTCAAGTGCACAGCACAGTAGCAGATAGTTGAAGCAGTTTTTTGGAAGAGAGGTATAATGCCTTTTCAACATATTTGTTTCCCACATAACAGCCATTAGTTTTATGAGCTTGATCTTTCCCATGCAAAATTCATTTTTATCTGTTTTTCAGAGCTGAGCTGTCCATAAACTCTTAGAGGTCAAATTTGCTGCTTATAAGGAGGACTGTTATTTCTGAGTGCACAAAGCATTTCCCATCTTCACATTGACACTCAGGCACAGAGGAGAGAGAGCTTTAGTCGAGCCTATCCTCCTCCTCTTATCTCTTTCAAGCTCATTAACTATTCCTCAGCAGACAGGAGAAGCCATTCTCTATTTCTGTGTGTTTCCACAAAGCTGAAAGATGAACATTACTAGTGCATCATAAAATTCACGTCAGATTGTTGCTATGTTTTATTTGTCAGAGCTGCTGAGCTTGTGACATCCAGAGGGCTCAGAATATATCACAGGCTTCCCTGGGAGTGCAAAAAAAGCATTTGCCAAAATAGAGTGCCTATTGTCTCCCCTGCCTGCACAGCCAACTTCTCTTTGATGCTGAGGGAGATGAAGACACATATCAGAGGGATGAACTGATGCCCTACAAGTTTATAAGGCCTGGGGTCAAAGATAAAAAAGCATCAGAAGGCACCAAGTTGTAAACAAACAAACAAACAGTATTGGCCTTGACTTTCAGCATACATTGAACTGTGTACTTTACTCTGTGATAAAGAATAGAAAAATCCAAAAGATAAATTTGTGTTGAAGCTACTGCGCTGTTTATAAAACATGTGCTTGGGAATATGCATATAAACTGTGAATTCATATACATAGCAAAACCACCTACCACTAAACCCAGACAATTTTGAAACATATTCTGAGAGTAAATGTTATTTTTTAACAACAAAAATGCATGTTTGTGATGGCAATACAGTTTCAATACTTAGCCTCCTGAGGGTAAGTGGCGAAAACTGGAGCTGCAGTAGAGTTCTCAGAGATGTGTTTCCTAAAGTCTAAGGTGATTTATCCAGGCTTGTAGCTCATAACAGGAAGTGTTACCCAGTGATTTGGCATGCATCTATATTTACATGGTTAGTTAGACCACTAAAAGGCTTTTTACTGTGGCAGTGCCCTGCATTTCTGCAGGTGTGTGTTGAGTACTGAGAAACAAAGTCTTCCAAAATTCCTTACCACTTCTGAAAAGCACATCATTTTGGCCTTCTTGCGAGAAGCATAGTGCTTTCCTGTCACAGGCTATTACAAAGCTATGACTTAATTATATTTTATATCTAAAGCAAATTTAATCAGACACAAAACACAGAAGTCCTTTTGCTTCTGCCTTGTTTTATTTCACAGCTGTTTGCAGACAGTTTACAGCAGTGTCATTGGTCCTTATTTCTACTCTGTGTAGCCTACATTATTCATGTGCTGTGTCTTATTCATTAAGGAAGGACCCTTTGAAGTTTAGAGTGCCTCAGCTTCTCTGTGGACTTCTAATAATCCAAAAAGGGAAAAAATTATATGGAGCTCCTCTCCTAAAATATGAGGGGGATCATAGGATACACAGAATGCCCTGGTTGCTATAAAACTGAAAATTTCATTTCTGCAAACCTCAGGGACAAACTGCAAGGAGTAAATCCCATGACAGTATCCATTTAATGGTGTGTATTTCAAAGGCTGCAAGACTGAAGTGAGAAAGGGAGGCACTCTGAGGGAGAGGTGAGTGTGGAGAAATGGGAAGAACTTGGCAACATTAAATTAAATGACAAAAAAGTCCAATATTAACTACTCTGCAATAGAACTATTCAGAAGTTGCATATCAGTCTTAAACTTGGAAATGAATGGCTTTTAGGGAGAAAGGTGAGTGGATAGCAGCTTAGTGCATCCATGTCAGCACTGCATATACAAAGTTTATACAAGATTTTTTATTTGTGTGTTTGGATTGATGTTGTACAGAAGTTTGCCCTGAGATGGGCCCATAAAAAGGATCTTACCATCTTTTTGGGTGAGCAGTTTCCTGTCATGTAGAAAGTGTTCTCAGGGGACAATTCAGGCTTACAAAATGTCAGCACAACCAATTTCTTTTGCCTTGAGACTGAGAGGCCTGTGGGATGCTGGGGAAGAGCTGCCTTGGGGCCAGGCTTTGAGGCAGCAAGAGCAGCCTCTGGTGCTGGCAGCACTGCCAGCCCTGCCCATGCCCCACACCAGGTCCCCACTCCTTGTGAGCAGTGGGAGATACTTTGATTTTCCAGGACTATTACAAGCTAAAGAAACAGGCCAAGTCCTCCTGTTTTGCTGCAGCACTGCAAAGAACTGCCTTCTTTGCTACATCCTGAGACTTAGATTACTAAGATGGAAATAAATAAATTTCAAGTAGGCAAAAATATGGGAGTACAATCTCTTTTTCTCTCTAAATTTTATGAGCTAGCCCGCCCAGAAGGACCAGTAATTTTTAACAGTGAAGGAATGACACTATAAGGCTGAAAGGATTTTAAAACTAAAATAGGAGAAGGAGGGGGTAGGGAGAGGGGAAAAAAAATACATTATTACAGAGCTGTTAAGCTATTAGCAAGAGAGGTATTTTTTTGTTATTCATGTCAGAGATTGTCTCTCTGCCAAATCCATCACAAGAAATTCTGGTAATTAATCCACACAGACACTCATGCATCTAATCAGATTTGAGATACTTGTTCTCTTGGCACAGATAATGTTTTCTAGTTACTTGAGACTGGTATAAATTGGCATTTAGCTGAAGCTAGCACCTGCACTGAACATGTGAACTTTTGCTTGTCAGTAAACTACCTCAGACTTTTTTTTTGATAGAAAAGGCAGAGAGAGAGATGAAAGAAAGCACTGGGAGATGCCAAAACTTTCAAAGAATCATAGAATCATTAAGACTGGAAAAGACCTCTGAGTCCATTGAGTCCAACTGTTAAGCTGGTGCCATGTTCACAGCTAAACCATGTCCCTGAGTGCCAATTCCACTTTTTTCTTTTTGAACACCACCAGATAACCACTGGAGATTTACTGAGGGAGTAAATCAGACTACTAAGCAGAGATGTTGTCCAGTGACCTCAGATAAATATTGAAAATAGGAATTTTTAAGCATGTGTTTCATCATGATGCTTTAAATAATAACTTCACCTGATTTAATATCAATAACACATTCTGGCAATGTGGAGTTGTGACATTAAAAGCCTGATGGAGTCAGCAAAATAATTTCAATTTTTAACAATTTTAAAATTAATTGTATTATGTAAGGCACTAAAAATAAACTGGAATAAAACCTTGATATCTCCTTAAAAAATTTAGCATAGTAAAAAATAAACTATTGATACAATATATTTTTAATACTGAATACTAATTCACTCTCAGAAATGGTGTAAAAAGCAACAGTTTTCTTTTTCTCAGGAGCTAGGAGTTGGTGAAAAAAAATTCTTGTGAATAAATTTCACTTAGGTTATACTTATTTTGATGGAATTTATGCTTTTATCAGAGATCCAAGATCATCTAATAAACATTTTTTTCAAAGTAAAAATATAGCTAAAATTATCATCATAAGTATTAGTCCAGTATTTATACCTAAAATGTCTGACATTTTGAATGAAAATATATATTGTTTTGAATGAAACAGTATATTATTTTCACATGCAAAAAACCCTATCTCTAGTAATGTGTGGAAGCATTAAAAAAATTTATCATACTAGATTCCTCATAAAACTTAGACTAACTGGTCTGAGAAACAAAAGCTACCATGTCACCTTGAAGCCTGACTGCATGGCATGAATTATGTGCTAAAAATCATCAGTGTGTCCCAAAACAACAACTTAGTCTCAACAAGTCATAGAAGAATGAGCACTGCTGATTGATTGTCAATTCTTGTCTTCACAGGAAAACATTCATCAAGCAGGAGGGCCAGATGAGTGGGCTCAGATTAGACACCGTGGAAATCCCTGCTCTCATGAATTAGAGAAAGTGAACCTCTGAATATCAGTGATGGGCTTTTAAAGCAGAGGTGGCACAGTCTTTTACACCGAGCTTCCTGTAGTCACCAAGAAATGCTTTCCTTTCTTCAATGCAGACAGATTTTCAAGCAGAAGCTGCACTATTACCGAGTCATTTACATATAAATTAATCCATATTAGACCATATGAATCATTCACTCCTTCACAGGAGTGATCACCATCCAGTTGGTCTGATTGCCTAAGCCAACATATCCATCATAATAATTTGTTTTAAATCATTAGGTAGACACTCCAGTTAATGGGCCTTGTGTTACAGTTCTACTGAAGATGGGCCTAAGTAACAAAGTCCAGCTCTGAAGTTCAAGTTTCCAGTTATTTGGCACAGTCAAGAGTGATATTTAAATGTGTGGTGCAAGCAAGGTCTGATGCACAGGAACACCAGGGAAGGTCTGGACCTTGCTGCCTCCAGTACAGACTCTGGGTGAAGGTTGTGATGCTAAATGTTCCTCTCACACAGCATCAGTCAATCTCAGCTGCTTCCAACTTTTTCTTTAGCAACAACTGCCTCTAATTTCTGCTAAAGAAACTGCTCAGTTAATGCCTTGGTGGTAGCCATTTAATTTTCCTGGCATACATTTGTTTTTCTGATGTACACCTTGTAGTTTTATGGAGTGAAGGTGTTTTGAGAGACTGGAAATTTCTGGGTACTAGACCTATGAACCTGATAATTCCCAGACTCACCCAGCTCCATCTGGGAGTCACATGTTGGTTTCTATCAGAGAATACAGTATTTTAGAATTAAAAAACCCAACCAACCAACTTAAACCAGCCCCACAAAACTAACCCCAGTCAGCCCCAATCAGTCTTGACTAGTTTACTGCAGCAGATGTGCGAAAGATATACAGAATTAAGGAGTTTTTTGTTTGTTTGCTTGTTTTTGTTTTGTTTTGTTTTGTTTTTTCTCTCTGTCTCTGGAGTCAAGTTAAAATGGAATAATGTCATTAAAAGGTTATCTAGTGTAACAACCTAGCCAGTAAAAGGCAGAAGGAGGAGGCTGTATTATTCTGTGAATTGTTTTATACAGTATCTCTGATACTGACAATCAGTGACCTAAATCCTTCAACAAGGAGAGATTTACAAGGACTTGTCTATAGAGACAAAGTGTTTCTACTGACTTCAGCCAGCCCTGGGATCAGGGATTAGCAGAATTGCTCATAAATATGGCTTACAGCTACAGAATGCCACAACTGGGAGCCTTCAATAGGAAACTCTGTGTAAACATGCCTATGGAAACAGTCCTCACATACTGATCAGGACATGCATGGGGTTTGACAGCTTCACAGGCCTGTGCATCTGGCTTTGCAGAGGTACTTTATTAACTCACACTATTTTATTTATGCCCATATGATTTTGCTGTCAGTCATTTTTTTGTTCAGGGTTATTTCAAAAGTCTCACAGGTTGGAAAATCCCAACCTGTGAGACTCCTGTATGGATCAAGGAGGAGTGTAATTCTCTACCTAGCACTGTCTTCTTTAAAGAGCTGCATTTTTGTTGTTGCTGTTGTTGCTTCTTTTTTTTTTTTTTCCTTTTCTTTTAATGAATGATAAGCATTATAAGATGGATCAGATGGAATTTAAATATCACAAGCTGTTAAATATGAAACACTTCAGGAATACTTAATTAAGCAGCAGTACACAGCAGGCGGTCAGGCTCTGAGTGGCTATCACATTCCTGGGGTGGTACCACGCTGGAAAAGCCCATCTGATTACCTTTATTAACCATCTCAGAACAGTTTTAATTAACTAGTGAAGAAATTTACTGTCTAAAAAGCACATTGTTATCAATGAAATGAATGCAAGTTTTCACAACACTGCACTTAATGGGCATTACTGCCACACACAAAGCAGTACTGGTGAATCATTTCGCAGCCCATTTGAGTCCAGGTAATATTAAAGCTGCTACATATTACAAATTTTAAGTGGGATTCAGCTGGGTGAGTTAGTGGAGTAGAGATTGCAGCTACCTGTGTGATGCTGGCAATCTGTGACTAGCATCCTTTGAAAAATGAAACTGGTGAATCTTAAGTCTGGTCTTCAGAGACTGCGGCTACATCCACTCTGTGAAAATGTATTCTGATTGCATGACTGTACTTTGACATTAACTGCCAAAACTGCAGCCACTGTGGATTTGATGTGGCTACGCATATCATTACAGCAAGAAATTAATTCAAGGATCATCATGTCAGGGCAGCTTAGTGACTTGTGGACTGCTGAAAGAACTGAGCTTCCTGTCAGACCCCTACAATTAATGGTCACTTTAGTCATTGCACCTTCCATCACATGTTGGGGCTCCTAACCCCATGTGTTCATCAAGGGACAAATTGCTTTATGTGTAAGTAGATCCTCGGTAGAAACAAGGAAAGATGCATGCTAATGTATCCCAGCTGCTGATTAAACATGTCAAAACCTTAAAATGCCTTTCTTCTTTGAGCTTGAGGTGTGATCCTTTTCACTTCTTGCCCAAAGCTGCTGGGAACTGGGACCTGCTGCAAACCAGTTACTGCATGTACCTCATGGATCATTGCTGGGCAAAGCAACATCTCCGTATACTTCATTCTGTCTTTCCAGAATCCATCAGTATGCCGAGGAGTGAACTATTCCAGCCCCCTGAGCAGCCTCAAGGACCCATCATCTCGTTTAAAATCTCTCTGACAGAAAATATGTCTTTCGTCTTCCCTTGGAAGGGAACAATTACCCAAGCCATTCATATCGAGCCCAGGGTCAGCAATGGGTTTTCTAAACATAAAAATGACATGACTTTGAAGCCCATTGTCTCATTGCCTTGGTGGGTCAGAAAGCAGGATTTTTATCCTTTTTGAAAAGGGGAGAATTGCAACTTGCTAGAGCTTGTTTCTGAACTCTGGAATGTGCAGAAAGAGCAAATGTAGTGTCATGATACTGGCACAGTGAAAAAGGAATTTGAGAAAGGATGTTGTGACATATGCCAAGACCTGTGCTGTTTGAGTCAAAATTACAGAAACATCCAGTTTTACTTGATGAGTTATAAAAATTCTCATATAATGACTTGAAATTATCTGAAATGTTCCTGAAATAGCCTTTTTCTAACAGGTGTCATGAAATGGCAATGGAAGGAACTGGTGCGTATTTATATTATGACCCGTGCAAACCAATGCTCATCACCTCTTTGTGTCATATTTCACCAACATAGACTTATATATAAAGTTAGCAAAATACTCTAGTATCTTGCTGGATTGTAAGCATTACATTGGGGCAAAATATTGTTATTTAATAATCAATTTAGTGTATTAGTTATAAAATAAATCAGTGTTCCTATTGACACTTGCTGTTTCATGCACACTATTCTTCCGAAGGATTTAACACTGGCTCTTTTATGCTGGTGAAGAAAACAAAAAGGAAAGACAGTAACTTGTGAACCAGGAGACATTTTTAAAACATGTTTTAAAATTATACTGCTATTTTTCAACATCTGCCTTTGGCAGCCTTTCCTCCCTCAGCACAGTTACCAGTCAAGGCATTATTATTGCGTATGTTTTGAGGATGTAGGATGCTCTTCAAAAGGCTTTATTTAAAAGAAATAAAATCTGTGAGCACACTCATTCCCAACAGCACAGTATAAACATTTAACAGAAATAAAACAACAAAAATCTGGGGACCAGATGAAAAAATGAGTTCAAATTCATACTCATTCTCACTGGGCAGTTTCATCTTTGGTCTCTGTACCATTTATTTCTCTTATTATGAAGAAAGAGGTTGAGTCAAGAGAAAGTGTGAGTCCCTAAAGGGGGACTGAGTAGACGTTGCAGCACTCAAAAGTGATTACAAAGAGACTGATAATAAAAATAGCAGTGAATAACTTGACTGATGCTGAGTTACTGCTGGAAGTATGGCACCACCAGCTTGCCTGATGCACAGACAGATTTTTCTTTAGTTTCCAGATTCCTGCAATTATGTTGTTGTTGTAAACAACAAAATATTTCAAATAATGATAGCAATTAACAATGAAAACATACATTATGGGACTCATGCAGCGTGCTCAAGGCATAAGCACACACAGTCCTGCTTTCTCTTGATAATGCAGGAATATCTTTACATTGTAAGACAGCATCTAAAGTCTCCATATATTCTTTTCCTTTTGGACTTGAAATAAGAACTCGGGATTGACAGAGTAAAGTTGTCTAAGTAGGTAAAGGTGAGCTTTAATGCAATTTCCAAAACTGAACTCTCAATATTTAAGCCTTACTGAGCACCAGGAACTCACACATCCTGGAGCTCTGCACTCAGACCAACAGCAAAGGCCCAGGTGTCCAAAGTGAGATAAGGTGGCATTGATATGCCTGAAGTCCAAGGCTGTGGTCCTTAGATCAGCTTCCTGCATCATATAGAAATGGATTTTGCAACAACATGAGCTTTTGTCAGGAGGTTTTGCTGGGAGGGCTGTCTCCAATTCCAAGGTTCCCTTCTAAGTCAGAGGGGGACCATGAGGAGCCCCAAGCCAAGTGTGTGAGGAGCACTGTGCCCTTTCTTGCTTCTTCAGATATCCTTACACAAGTGCAGCCCTGGATACCAAAGTTAAGTGCAAAAACCACTGTCTGAAACCAAGCAAACCTGTTGAAATAAAGGAAATAAAAGGCATGACCTAGGTGAAATGATTTGAATTTGCAGGCTGGCTGATGAGGGACTGGGGGTTAATGCTGAAACACAGTCACTCTGTGAATTGGCCAAATCTATTTAGTCTTGAAGTATAACATCTCTAAGAGATAGAAAGGATTTAATAGAACAGAATAGTGAAGATTGTTCTAATTCTGTTTTGTTGCTTATGTCAACCAGAGATTGTGACATGTTAGAAGTGAGAACTCTCTTTATGATATTAAAAAGATACTAGAAAAATTTAAGGCTGGTTGTTCTTCAAACATACCTTTCACACTGGACTAAAAGCACCAATTTCAGTGTCAAAGAGTTAATGATTTTAGATTCTCTTTAAAATCAGCAGCTTAATAGGAAATTGCCCCTTAGTGCTAATGTAAATTTGTTTACTCACAGTAGGTGTTTAAGTTTTTAACATTTGTATTTCAAACACACACTCTTATACTCAAATACACAAATCAGCTTTTTTTTCCCCTTTCTATGAAGTGAGATTTCGATTCAGATAAGACTGTGGATAAATGCCCTTGGACTTGCTGTAAAGGCCACTCATTGACTGCAACTCCCACTGAAGTCAGTGGGAGTTTTTTCACAGACTTCAAGAAGGCATTAGATCTGATCTGGGTGAATTAACCATAGCAAAAGTGCTGCTATAAAAGCAGAGTGTCATGACACCAGTACTATAGCTCATAGCCATTTTTTCTGGTCAGTCTGTGAGTTTAGGAGGCTAAATACAGAGGAAGCACTGTCTGCACAGAAACACATTTTGAGGAAAGGTTTCAAGAAGAGGCCTCATTTTTAAAAGGAAAGAGAAATAAATACAATTATTTAAAAGCAGTCATAAGGGAACATGTGTGTCCTCATTTGTAGGACAATTTACAGGTGCTTGAGCTGATTGAGGGAGGAATGGAGGATAGAGGCAGGGAGAAATTGCTGGAAAAACTGCAAATGAGGAGCAAAGCCAAAGCCACAGTAGCTGAATCTCCAGAGAACACAGATGCAGACAGGGGATGTACATTTACAGGAACTCTCATGGCTCGATGCCAAGCGTAGAGCTGAATTGACTCCTTCCTGGAAAAGCCACCATGTGCGGAAGGTGCTTCCCCAACTGGGGTCAAGAGGGCCAGGAGAACACTGGTTGTGCAAGTATTTGGAGAATTTTAACTATAGGGAACTTGTGTCAGCCTTGTTAAGATCATTGCCCTTCCAGTTTCTGTGGGAGTCACAGGTATCTATAGCTAGAAAGAGATTTTTTTTCTTATCTAGGTCTCCATGGTGCAGTAACATTTAATCTGAGAGCAGGAGGTGGGGGCTGTTGACATGCTTAAGCTAGTTCTGTGATAGTCTGTGAACAGAGGATATCACCCAGACAGGTTTTTAACCCCACAAAGATTGTCTGTTTCTAATTATTTATTATCTTTGCTGTTATAGAATTTTCCTGTCTTACATTTAGGACACTGCTTCTTTTGCTGCCATCTTGTGATAACATTAATAATCCCCTTTTTTTTCATTTGTATTATCTCCTTGGAAATATTTATAGACTATGTTCATATTCCCCTGATTCCTTCTTTCTGCAGAGAGAATTAATTTTGTTTCCACAATCATTCTGTCTATTATATGTTAGACCATAATCCTTCAACAGTGTCATTTTCTTGCCCTTCTATGCATTGTCTCTACTTCTACAGTATCATTTTTAGTCATGGACAAGAGAACTACATTTAACTTCTTAAATATAATTGAATACATGTCATCTCTTCTTTCAGCTGCTTGACTGAACTAAGTGTAAGACCACGATGTTACTTTCAACCTCCTTGTGCCAGAACAGTCATTTGGAGAAAGTATATTGTATAAGCCTCTGAAATTATTCAATACACATGTGGGAAAATGCAAAAGAAAGATCTGGCTGTCTTTACAGTCCTACAGAAGGCCCACAATTCAAAATGACCAAATCTAATTATTATCCATTAAGAATCTTTGACAGGCAAGATAATACTTACAGTCCTATCTTCTAATCAACATGAACAACGCCAGTTAAAGTAACAATAGACTAACCTGGGTGCATTCTTGGATTTCTGTGCCTGTACTCAGTCCTGAACTGAAGGAGACAGATTATACTGACAAAAGGTTTACATGTTTCTTCAGCTTTTTATACAAAAAAAGGGAACACATGCCACCCAACTGAATTCACGAGCTCTTGTGTTTACACAGAGAGAGTCCCTCACTCTCTTTCTGCCAAATACACCTGGCCATGAGGCAAGAGCAGCCACACCAACCCACGTTTCAGCTCTCCCAGCATGGTAAGCAGCAGGAGATGATCCTCCTGTGTAGCACTGCTCATGGTGGGGCACATATCAGTAAGGGGGGTGATGTTGACTTTTGCCAGAAGAAGAACTGGGTGTCCCTCGTTTGATAAGGCTAAGGTGAAATGGGATGATTATCTGGGGATGTGCTCAGTGCAACGTTTCAAATGTAATACTAAACTGCACTTGGGTTATTTATACACTATGGAAAAGAGAGTTTCAGCCACACAGCATTAACATTTCTGATAGGTGAAAAAGCAGGAGCAGAAAGAATGAAATTGAATCTATTTTTAAAACTTTACTTGTTAAATTAGAGCCAGGAACAGCCATCATTGATACTTTTACTAAGCATTTTTCAAGGCATAATGGAACAACACCTGACGATTTCAACTTTTAATTTCCCTTTAATACTTGGTAGGTGTCCAGCTATTGTCCTATAATTTTACAGAAAATCCAGCAGTATAAGTTTCATTCAGATAGGTGCTCTGTAGAGACATACAGGTTCAGTTTAAATTAGAAAAACTACCAAGGCCGCAGTCTGTTTTTTTGATTCATATATCTGTGCATTTGTTTCTGTAATAGTACCACATCTACCAGCCTCATTAACCATAATAGACCTTTAAGCTCCTGGTGGGTTATAGTTTTCCAAAGTGTTACAAAGTAATTCTTGTCACTATAATTTAAACATGATGCTGTTGTTATTTCCGAACCTATTTTATGAACCATTTTTGTAACCAGATATATGCAGAAATGCTTGGTTGTATTCTGCTCTTGGCTGCAATGGTAAAGAAATCTGGGTAATTACAGCTGACAAATGGTGGGTACTGAGCTCTTGAATACCTAGAGCAACCTTCTGCCCTAGCACACCTCACAGTGAGAGTGCTGCAGTATAGTGCTAATGAAGGATTTTACATACCTGTCCCTGAAAATGAGCCCAAATTGTGTTCATTATGCATGAAGATACTCATATTCACTGTCAGGAGCTTTGCCAATGCACTTTTCTGATGTGATCGAGTGACAGAACATCCTAAGGCGTTATTGAACCCTACACTCAGAACCTGTAGATTTTTGCCTGTAGAAAATAATGCTGCTCTAGTCATTCATCAATAGAGCCACAAGAAAATGCATTTGGTATTCTGTGCAAGGAGATTCCAGTCATGCCCTAGATTTAGATGAAGACATTGCTTGTATTCTGCATTATACTTTATCCATGAAGGGTAGCAAGCAAAATAATGTGTCTTGCTTTTATAATACTATTTCTTCATCTCATAGAACCATATTTTATAATTACACAGCATTCCTTTAAAGATCTTAAAGGCTTTGTCAGCATCAACTAGTACAACCAAACAACCTCAGTGTTTGTCTAGTACATTCACAGTTGCTATTATAAACCCTAAATGCATTCATTTGTCAGCTACCCACTATTTCAAACACCTACAGTGGTGAGATCATTGCTGGAGAGCCAATCTCTAATACTCAGGATAAGCTCCTCCCAGAAGTTTAAACACAGACATCAGCTGGCATTTCAAGTCAAACAGGGTGAAAGTGGACACAAGAGGTATAACTAAACTGAAATTCAAGAGTTTCAATCATCTTCAGTACTCATTAAAGGATTCACAATAGATTAGTTGTAAAAATGCTCTCTGTTTAGGTGAAACCTGGGTAAACCATGTGGGCAACATGTTTAAATTACTCTGGAGTAGTTACAGCAAGCCCTGACTATGTCCCTATAGATGGATGGTCAAAATCACTCGACAAACATCCTTTGTACTTAATGGGAAAAAAATACTAGGCCACTGAATGCTGTAATTGGAGATCCTTTTCACTGAAGTACACTGAAGGATGTATAACTCATGGATTAGCTAGAAAAGCATAGGATATAGGAGAATGAATTCAGTCTGGTCCTGCCCACTATTTTTTGCCTAGAATTTAGGTTGTCTTACACGGGTTTGGGTTTTTCCAGCCTGCTATCATAGTTCTGTTTTATAATCCTGTGAAGTTCTTATTTGCCTCTGATTTTTTTCTGGTAAAGTTCTCTACTTTTGTTTCTGGAATTAATTTATCCTTTGCTCTTCCCTAACACTGGTACATAACAGATGATAGAGGACTATATAAAATCCAATACTACTGGTCATGACAAAATCTTTGCCTGAAAAACTACACTTCTCCTTATAGTTTTAATATTTGCTTATTCTATCTCATATTTTGTGAGTCTCTCAGGAATATCATAGAGTGGCAGATCTTTAATTTTTTTTCTGAACTAAAATAAAAAAGCAATTCCCATGAGGGATACTGGTAATTAGTTTTCCTAGTTTATTAGCTTCTCCCTGTGTTTTTTCTCACAGTCTTTTTTTTTAAATATGGGAGTTGAGGAATGAAATATTTGCAAAAACTGTGCTGTTGAAAATGTCAAAATGTTCAAGGGTACAAGTGGGTTATCAATCATCTGAAGGGACTCAGCTGACAATCCATAAAAGGCAAAAGTTTTTATTTCTGTGAAAAGTATCTATTCTCTCAATTCAGTTCCTCTTGGCAGAGTGACAACATTGGGTCAATAATTACTCCAACTATTGAAGCTGATTTGGAAACCTTAAATCAAATTCAAGTAAGGCCTGGTTTTTAATAATCAAGAG
Source organism: Rhipidura dahli (assembly GCA_013399225.1). NCBI lineage: Eukaryota > Metazoa > Chordata > Aves > Passeriformes > Rhipiduridae > Rhipidura > Rhipidura dahli. The sequence goes on along the minus strand of VXAC01007453.1, from coordinate 207,325 downwards.
CTTTCCTACTGCTTTGCAATACTAAATAGACTCACATAACAGAAAACTACACGTGAAACAGAAGCCAGTGGAAGCATTTTGGCTAAGACACAAGTAGTAGACCATAAGACTTAACTGGAATCCCCTCACGCTTTCTACGCATTTACTGTTCCTAATAAAACCTCAGGTATTCTGGAAAATGATCAGAAAGAATGCAACACTAAATAAATCTGGGCAGCTCAGAAGATGAAAGCAGCCAGAATCATATTTTACCCTGGGGACAAAACTACAAATCTACCTTCAAGCCAACAATGATAGAATTCAACACTGAATGAAAATTCTCATTCATGTAGAAATTTTATGCCATGTAGAAAAAAACTGTACAGAATGACAAGTGACTCTTGACCAACATTGGCCTACACCTTCAATCAATGAAGTAATTTTTTTAATCTATAAAGAGTAGAGAATTTTGATTGCTTCTTGTGAAAGTATGAAGGGCCCTTTCTGTGCAGGTTCCTTCTTTTAGAAGTGCAGAGGAAGATTATAGCCTAAAGGAAATGACTAAAAGCACTAGAAATAAAGCAAAAAGAATGCTGTCTTCTGTCACTGGAAAAATGTTTGTACTGCAAATGTACGTGTTTTTCTGTATGTATATTTTCCCACAGAGAGCATGGGTGGAAAAAAGTGACAAAAGTGAAAAAAAAGTCATCACAGAGTTTCAGTGAGATAAAAAAGTTTAAACAACTTTGCCCCTCTGTCTCCCAAGCTTGCCTGGATCAACAGGGAGAGCAATAGAGTTTGGAAGGCTGTCTGGCTGTGGCTCTGAGAGCTTTTCCCAGTCGGCACAGTTATTGAACTCGGAGGTTATTGCCAGTGTTACTGCCTTTGAGCAGGGCTGTGTTGGGGCTGAACTCTTGGGTGTGTCAGGTACCCACCACTGCCTGCTGAAGGTCTGTGGGAAAGCAGTCCTGGCACCCCGTGCCTGGCCAGAGCTGCTCTGTTCTGACCTCAAACAGTGACTGGGCTCTTGCAATTAAGAGACCATAAATGCTCTGATGACAGCAGAAATGCTCCTCCAGCATCAGTGCTGCTCAGGAATCAATGTCTCCAGCAAACTGGGCTTCCAACAGAGCACACAAGGCTGATCACCTTCAGTACATGCAGTATTAATGATTACTGTCTTGTTATGCAATCAAATAGGATCTTTTGAGTTAGTTTTGGGGGAGTGGGGAGAGCCAGGAAAGAGGCAATTTTTTTTTTTTTAATGTGCAAACTACCTTTTCTAGAAGTCATTAAGCTACAACACCAGATGTGTGCTGGGCTGTAAGAATTTTGTAGTGGGTTGAGTCCTCCATGGGGGAAAATGAGTGAGGCATATGTTTAGGAAATAATTTTGGGTATGTTTTATTCACAAACAACAGATACCTAAGGTCATGTTCACCTTGTAAAGAGATTGGAAAAACAGCAAACAACCTACATGTAATCAATCCATCATCAAGACTTCAGCTGGAAATGCACCTGTGTCCCAGGCTGTGCTGATCAACAGCTGCTGCCTATCTTTGTCACCTCCTTACAAGCATTGTGATCACCTTTAGGAAATATTTTACAATGGTTATTTTCTGGATATATGGATTTTTTTTTTTGTTTTATTTTGGATGTTAAAATAATGTGTTCCTGCATACCACCAGTATGGATGGAATTTAGCCCATGATATCATGTTTGCTGCTACTGGATGTGAGTACATCACCTCTAGTACAAATCATCTGTAAACGGACAAATTTCTGTCAAAAGCCACGCTCAATTATAGTGTCAAAATCCAGTGCTCTGATTCATGGTAGTAGCAAATGTGTAGAAGGAGATAACTGATATAGCATTAAATATAATTATTCCCCTTCATAAAAAAAACCTCACAGACCCTGAACAAACGAACAACACACATTTGAATGGGTAGAGTGTCTTTGTGGCTTTGGTTTGTGGCTTTGCTTATGGGGGCAGTGGCTTTTATCCAGTACAAAATACTTATTCAGTGCCTGGGGAACCACAGCTTAAGATTATTAGTCATCATGATGTCAAATCTCTCCTACCTACACATATTTGGTATCAGTTTCTTTCTTTCCACCAAACTTTGGCTGTCAGGGTGGTACTGGAGGGATGCTCAGCATTTGAGCTGCTCTGGCTCCTGGCACCCTCCCTGACAGACTGGGTTCTGTGAAAGCCAAGTGGCAGCAGCAGCTGGAGCACTGCTACCAAAAACTCCCCAGCCTCCTTGCCCCATGCTGAGCTGAACCTGGTACTGGAGGAGTAGGAGCTGTTAAGAAAGCTCTTTTCCCTCACTCCACAGTGAGGAAAATCCTGTTTGAAACAGACTAAGGTCCCCTTCAGTCTGGGCAATGTTGCATTTACTGATGATCCAGGGCTCTCATGTTTAATTTCTGTGAAAGACGCTACTGGAAGGCAAGTGATGGCACAGTGCCAAGTACTGTGAGCTCTGTCAGACTTGTATCAGAATGATTGTGCTATTTGATGGAAGACAATATTTGATGTCAGATATTTCTGTTCAAAAAGAAGATACAACTGTATCCCTTTGCTCTCCTCCCAGCCACTGGAAAAACACACTTAAAATATCAGTGATGTTTCCTTTTAAGGCTGAAGGAAATTCCTACTAAGGATGAGTCAGATGGGGAAAAATTTAGTGAGCAGTTTTGTTGCTAGGAATAATTTAAGGAAAATTAATTTTGGTTTAAAGGGTTGCCTTCAGGCAGAGTAACATGTTGTCTTGGGGGCACTGACTTAGTAAAGTCAAAGAGTTAAATACTGCCAGGTATCTCCAGGTAAGGCTGGGTAGACTAAAGCCAATTTTATTTGTATATAATTTCTTTCAGAGGGTAAAGTTTAAGAGCACAATAAAGTTCAAAAGCCTTAGGGATACTACAGCAATAGAATACCACATAGACAGAAATAACAAGTCAGTATTGAATTATCACCTGACATGAGCTCTGCAGGCTTATAAAAACTAGCTTCTTATGAAGACATACCTGTGCTTATTATAGATGAAGTTTCAGAACATATTTCTTCTATTTTACTTTTTCATTCTTTGTAAAAAACAGTTTTAAATATGTTTTCAAACAATATCCAGAATTCTTTTTGAAAAGAAAAAAAACCAAAACTATGACAAACTGTGACAAAGTCTGTTATATTTGAGCATAGTTGATACTCTGTGGCCATGTCTGTGTGCATTTGGTGCTCTAGCCCTTCTGTGGTAGTATTCCAAAGCAGTGAATTTTACTGTGAAATCAAAAAATTACTACTAATTTCTCTCTTACTATAGGAATCAACAGATCCTATCCTTGATGTATGATTCCATTTCAAAAATCAAGGTTTTTCCAGTTTTGTAACATTAATAATTTTTCATAACTGTAATCCCATAAAGTTCAAGAGAAATTGCACCTCTCTTTTTGGCTGCCTGAACAGTTTAGTAGTTTCATTGAATTGACTAGAAAGCCTATTTGTGACTCAGAAGGCTCTTTAACATATTCGATTTCTGATGTTGTGTCATTAACATAAAATTAATCATTACTAGGTTTCTCCATACTTACAGCAGATAATGTTCTTCCCTCGGAGGTAAGAACATATTGCCTGCTATAAATATGTAAGTTAGCTGTGTTCTGCAATCATATTGGTATATTCAGATACTTAAATTACAGCAATTGTCATAAAAGCCTAGAAGTTCATAATTACATTTGATGGCCTCAAAAAGTATGGATCATTCTTTTTCACTGTAGCATAGAAAATACTTAATTGTGCACTATCTAGGCTAGGAAAATGAAATCCTCAGAAACACTGTTATGTGTTTGTTCAAATTTAATATGAAGGAATTAAGCCAGTGACATGAATTTCATTTGCAGAAAAAACATCAATGTTCTATTGACAAATAGATAGATACGTTTAGTAAAAATAATCCTCTCTTATAAAATAAATTAAAGAAGTGTCATTGAAAAATGGACTGTCAGATTGGCACTGGTCTAATGCTGTTCTTTCTGCAATGAACATTATGCATTAGTGAGCTGAGATCAACAAGCTGGAATTATTTTGAGACACTACATATTATTTCTTTAGAATAATACAATCAGCTATTCCATCTCAGGCAAATCGGTCCCTTAAGCTATAAATGTATCCTGATTATTTATCTCATAAGCAGCCAAATGGAACAGAAAAAAACGGGAGTTGTACTTTCTTACAGAATTTCTCCTGTGTGGTAAACATGCTTGCAGAAACAATTAAGCGCCCTGAAAAGAACATCTCTCATTTCCTGTGAAGCATAGCTGAATTTGGGAACCAGCAACTGTGAATACAAGAAAATTGCTGCAATACCTGGCTAGTCTCTACATATTTATGAATAAATTGTCATTTACAGTGACCTTCATTGCTTATGAAATATGATCATGTTTTTTAGGCAGTTTTATCTTTTTTGTTTTCAACAAACTATAAACTAGATGAAATCTTTGATGTATTTTGAGAACGTCTGTCTTTTATTGGCATATGTCTTATTTCTGTCTATTTTCTGGTAAAAAAATCTATGGAAATATTCATATTCTTGACAAAAACAGTGTGAGTGCATCCTTGTTACCCCTCACTGTAATTCCTCATTTCAAGGAGCATAGGTTAGAGCATAGCTCCATCATCCCAGCTGCTCCATTATTCTACTCCCAAATCTGAGGGGCAGCTGGGGAGAGGTGTGCACTCATCACAGAAGAGCACAACCTGGTGCAGTGGTGAAGGATGCTGGAGAGCACAGAGTATGGCCTTTGAAATGCAGTGAAGAAAGGCTGGAGTTGAAAAGCATGTGTAAAATCCCTGGAACCTCTTTGTCCTTGTCTGTGCAGGAGATACTCAAAAAACATTCATCCGAATGAAAAAGAATCCTCTGTGGGCTGGGTGAGATATTGTAAATATGATCTTGAGGAATGCAATGAGGAGACAGACTAATTAATTAGCTAATTATTACTTGGATAACGATAACGCTTATCTTCAGGTCCATGAAACACTCCTGGCTAAGGGGTGGCTTGGGATCTGGTGGAACTTGTACTTGCATCCTCTGCCATTTTATAGTATTGCTAAGTGCTGCTCTAGGGAGGGCTGGAAGCCGTGGTAGTGACACTTTTGGCTAGCAGGGCTTGTTGGCTGGTGCCACAGAGGTTTCCCTGTCCACAGCCTTCACCTCACCCTCATTCTTTGTGTTGGGCTCTCCTGGGGAAACAGCCGTGGGTCAGTCAGAGCCTGGACACCATCCCTTGTCTCCCCAGCGAGGCCTCGTAGGCACTGCTGCCACATGAGCAGCACAGCTCGTGAGAGCAAGTGCCCAGGAAGTAAAATCTGTCCCTGGGCTGCATTTGCAATGTTCAGCCACTCCAGGCCTTTCTGACTGCAGCATTTCTAGGCTTGCTGTGCACTCAGAATAGCCAGCTTGGCTTGGGCTTATCTATTTTAACAGCTTGAATGGGCTCATATAGGGCGAGGGTTTTTTCCAAGAATTTTCTGTCTTGGGTCTTTTTTAATGCTGTGAATTTCCTGAGCTCCTTCAGTTACACCTGAGAAGCATTTAGCTCTGTCTCACCAGGCACATGTGACAGTTAGCAAGAAAAAAAAGTAAAATGCTAAAATTTTAACAGGCAGCTGAAAAGCAGCATTGTAAAACAGAACAAAGGAGAAAGAATATTTCTGTGGAGTGCTAAAAATGACTGCTGTGAAGTTTATTTGCTCCCTGCTCTCACCTTCATACTTTGTCCCAGAGTCTTGCTGACTGCACTGACTCATGTAGACTCAATCAGAAGTTTTGAAGCACAACAATATGAAAAATGCCCGTTTCTTTGTAAAAGGACAGAAATGGTATTGATATATTACTAGTTAAAAGTATCAGCTACTTAGCAGTTCTAATATTTCTGTGTTTAATAGTAGGCAGGATGATCTGCAAAGTCAGCTGCGGACACGAAACACTCTCACGTTGGTTCTCTTGCCTCTGACCTGGCAACAAGCTGAAGTGAACAGCTGAATGGGCAGGGCTGGGAAAAGCCAGGCTTTAACAAAGAAGTGGTAAAAAGTATCTAGATTTTCTTTTTCTTTTACTGAAGCATTTCTAAGTAGCAACAGAAAAGACAGATGCTGAAGCTGTGGCTTGTCATCTTGATTGCCTCAGGCTGATTCTGTCACCAAGACATTTGACTGGGCTCCTCTCCCCCTCATCTACAGTCGAACCTCACTTTCTGAAGGGAGTTGTAAAACTTAATTAATACAAAGCCTTTTGAGCAGAGATTAAAGGAGAGTAATGCCGGATGTTCCTCCTCCTCCGACTTTAGGTGTGAGGCTGACACGGAGCATTGCCCGTCATCAGCTGGTGCTACTCAGGTGCCACAAAAAAGGACAGGCTACTCTCAGAAAAACCTCCTTGTAATGGACAGGAGTTCCAAATGCACCCAGCACTGCCCCAGCTCCATTGCAGATGGGTCCAACTGCAAATGTTGCACTGGTAGAAAAGCACAGAATTAGGGCACATACAGAATCCATCTGGACAGTAAGAAGAATCTTGGGAATATAAGAGATTTCCTGAGGAACACCCTCAGCAAAAGCCCTTGACTTTTGGTAGGAAGTACTAGGTGTATTTTCATTAAACACCCAAATAAATAAATAAATAAATATTTTTACAGGTTAAATAAAACCTGTGAAAAAAATCTGTGAACATCTTAATATTTAAAGCAGATCCTGGAACTTCACCCTCAAATAATTCAACAAGACAGCAGTCATAGGACCAAGTTTCTGTTATACATCACTTTGTAATAAAGTCGGTGGAAAATGGATGTGAAAATTTGGGCTGATAAATCCTGCTGGTGAATGATGTAGAAAATACCTTAAGAGGTCCTAAAAGAAAGCGAGCAGAATAATGGAGAAGGCGATGGGGTATCTGCATATGTCACAGATGGGAGCTGCTAGAAATTCTTTCATGTAAATCAGGAATAATTCCCATAGATCATCAGTACTACATAGGTAAATACCAGAGAGAAATCAGGACCAGGATGGGGATAAGAAGTGAGAGCAAGCAGATAAACGTTATAAGGTGCATGTGTTTGGCTGGCTGTGCTGATGTGTTCTAATTAATAGCAGTAATAGGATTCACACAGCTAAATCCCTGCACATCACACTGAAAAATCAGTCCTGATGCCTGCCTGCAAGGAGATGGGTGGGGGGAGGAGGAAGGAAGTGAGAGGAAGTAGAAGAATAATAAAATGACATTTCACCCCACTCTTTTGGAGGAATCATCTCATAATTACTGAGCAGGATTGGCAAAACCTTTTAATGTTAGATTTTCTTTCTTTTTTTTTCTGTAGGCGGGGTAGCAAGAAAGGAAGGGAGGGAAGGAGGGTGAAGTGAAGGATTAGTCTGGGTAAACAATGAAGCCTCAGTCTGGATGGTTTAAAACTCAGGATAATCCTTGCAAGTTGGGAACTCTGCAGTGGGATAGTTTGAAATGTAAATGTGACATTCTCCTTGGTAAATTAACAAGACATGACTGCAGGCTCTCCTTGTTACTACCGTCACATTCAAAGAGTCACTTGTTCTCGCTCTTCTCATCTAATGCTATGACAATACACAGTCACCAGGAGCCTGCTTCAAATAAATATCAAATCAAGCCTTTATCATATCCAGAAGTGACATATGCACTGAATTATCTTTTATTCATTTTGCACAGAATTCTGTTGCTATGATCACCACATAACAGGATGCGGCTGGCATGCCAGCCCCTCTCTCCTGGCCCCTCAACACCAATTTCTTGCATGCTTCCACAGAAAAATGGGCAGAAGATATCTGATTCATGATTAAGAAGCAAAAATTTAAATTTTATTTTGCAATTCCCTAAATGGAGATTATTGATCATGTTTTGTTCCTGAACAGCTTTGAGAGATTTACTGAAATTTTTATTCTATTACTTTAAAAAACATTAAAAAAATGCCCTCACCCACCATTAAAATGCCCTGCTAATAACGATCATGAGCAATCATGTCAGATGATAAGATGTGACATTTATACAGTCAGTATGCAATTCCTGCTAATTCCATCTATCCAGAACATAGAGGAGCATTCTCCTGTTCGAACAGAAATGGATGGTAGCATTTAAACTATTATTGTAACATCTTTATTGCTTCCTGCTTTCTCAGGAGAGCCCTGAGAATGGCAATGCTGTGGAGATGGCTCTTGCCCTGTGTTTTGTCTCACTTTTAGGGCTGTTTAGTGCAAACTTGTCTGTGGTCCTCCGAGGAGGGTCGCCAGGGAATAGCTGCCATATGCTTATCACAACCTGTCTCTACTTGATGCCTTTCTGTCTCCAACATGCCTTCTAGCCTCTTCTCAGCCTCCAACTCACTGTTCAACTCTTTGGAGACGTGCCAGAGTGGGAACACCTAGCTTTTCACAACTTAGTGGTAAGAATTTATTCTTCAGAACAGTTGCAGGGCACTTCTTTCATTACCAAGTGTATAGGCAGTGGTAGGATGATTTTCTTTGTGAACTTTATCAATAGCTCCACAATTGTGATATCCCAATATTTCAGAGATGAAATACATTTTAATAGAATACTTTGAGCATATATTTTTCTCTTAACCTGAAAGCTGCCTCACTGTGTTGCTTATAGCCCACAGGAAGCTTCTAGCCACATTTGCTCCATTATCTTAGACAGCCATGCAAACATTGCCTCAGCAAACCCTCCTTTAAACTTGTGACATAGTGGTGCACTGCATGCTTAAGCTTGGGCACCCTCACCAGAAATAAATGCTGATCTTTGCAAAGCTCTAATGAGTATTATTCTGGTTGTACATATCTGCAGTAAAGAGATAGCTGTTTTCTGCCTGTGGCATTGGTATTACATTTCACATGTATTTTAAAAATATGACAGAGATCAAGGTGTCTGAAAATAAATTCTCAGAAAGAAAGCACCACCAATGCTTTAGCACACTCATTAATCTCTCAAAGCTAGATTGCTCCACAACAGAAGCTGGCCAGTTATCAACAGCAGTCCTTTCCCAGAGGGTTCGTATAACTTAAGCTTTGCCCACATGCTAAAATAGCTTCAATTAAATATTACTTTCCACGTGCTCACATAAATTCTCACGTGTCTCAACAGAGATTTTTTTTCCATGGTGATTTTATGCGCTTCCAGTGTAGTCATTACTCCTCCTCGAAAGTGAAATATGCTTTCTGTATTGTTAGGTATCTAACTGGTACAAGCTGTCAAAATGTTGCTAAAAATTAAGCTTTCTATGCCTTTTGCTAAACTGATGGCCATATGTGGACATTCCCAGCAACAGCAGCAGTGCCATAAAAGACAAGGTCTTTAAGTGAAAGATCACAAACATCCCTAAGAAATTCCAGGAAAATTTGCCTCTTCTGTGGTAATTCAGGTAGCACTACCTATCTCCAAAAAGATTTTCAAAGATCTCTTAATGCAGTGCTTTTGCCATGAGCAGAATTCTTGGTATTTTCCTGCAACCAAGAATGTAATGGGAAATATCAAGAGTTATGACTCTTTAAAACATAATTTCTGCATTTCTGGGTACTGTATTTACCACTGCTTTTGTGTGAAATAGATGCATTGTCCAGAAAGGACATTTGAGAACATCCAATTTCAAAAGGCCCCTAGTAATACTGACATTCCCAGTCCTGCAAAAGAGAATGGGATGTACACACCTCTAGACAGAAGCAAGACAATGGTGCTCTGTGCTAACAGAAGCCAGCCTCATTTGCACTACAGCACCTCATCACAACACACACCTTTTGGTGTCAAAGGGTTTGGAAATAAAGGCAACCCCATTTCCCAGCCTGGTTAGCTGTGGTAACAAACTTGAATCCAGTTAAAAAATTCATCATAACTCTGGCATTACCTGGAGAGATAATCTGAGTTTCAGTGTTGCAGGCAAGACAGTAAACTAAGGAGAATGTTTTCTGACTTCATTACCTGATCAAATGCCATTTAAAATTCTCTTGATCTTTTTTCAAGGGGAAGACACGGGTTTCTGTATTTATGTCCTTTTAAAGATAACATGGGTGCTAGAGATCTGCAGCAGTTCCACTGTTTAAATAGGACATCCCAATTAATGACTCAGAGAGTCTGTTTCAAGCCCCTTTTCAAGTCTTTTTCAAGGCTTACTTGGCAAGTCGTTCAGAGCCAGACCTACACACACCCAAGTGCCTCACTCAACCACGTACCAAGCTGTTGTAAGTGAGAGCTTGGCTTCTCAGTGCATCTGCAGTGTGTTCAAGCTGAGTAACTCTGCTCTTTCTAGGTAAGTCTACTCAGCACAGCATTGTCCTGAGTGAATGAACTCTCCTGATGAACCTGTCTTTTTGTCTCATTCATGTGATGCTTTGCTGTGGCCAGTAACACTTCTGATTCCTACAGCAGTGGCAGACCCTCTGTGCCATGCTTTACCTGGCTTTTAGAGTACTGACAATGCCACAGAGGCCATATGCTGTGAGGCTGAACTAATGCACATTTGAAAAAATAACCCTTTGAGGTCTGAGGAGAGAAAGAGCTTATAGAAATGCAAAGTAGAATAGCCTGTCTCTGGCCACCGCTGTTAATAGTTCCACAACTGATTTCAAACACTGTGGTTTTAATTCATGATTGAAATTTGCCCTTGTGTTTGACAGAAAATGGGCAACATCAGAGAAAGCACTGAAGTGACTATGTGCACTTACTACTAGAACATGCAGGTTGACAAGTAGTTTTAGAATTCAAAAAGAATTTTTAATGTGATGTCCTAGCACAGCCGTTGATTCATATATACCAGCTTCTGATCTGCAAGATAAAAATGCTGATTAACTATGATGCAAGAATGCTTTAAAGTAGAACTCTTTGATTTCCATATTTTCTGGCAGACATAAACTAGTTATTGAATAATATTTGCATGATTTGTCTGTCTTATATCCTTAATCAAATTAAAAGATTTAAAGGAAAATGTATTATTTATAATGCTTTTATGTAACAGGATTTAATCTTAGCCTGTTTTATGTTAAGTACAGCTATTTTGACAGAATTTGAAACTGTCCAAAACCTGAAAAAAAAAGAAAAGGTGAAATATAGTCAGGAGTGCATAATTACATCTCCTTGACATGGGAATATGTGAAAAGCAGCAAGAAGAGTCTTCTGAGGATGTACATTTGACAGAGATTTCATCCTCTGCAATCCTTTTCCTCTCATGTGTTGCTATGTTGCAGCTGAAAGTTTTTTGCTTCCCTCACACCACACAGAAATGACAATTGACCAGTGGTGTAACCAGCTTTTTCCTAGGATTTTGGACATTGTGTTCAGCTGATGAAGTTAAAACCAGAATATCATATTGCTAATGGGATGAAAAAATATTATAAATACTGGAATCAAATGAAAAAGTGTTCTATACTAGATGACTTTCAAAGAAATATGCTGTTCCTCAAACACTGTGTAAATGGCAGGAACAAATCTATATTCTGTTTAGAAAGATAGTAATAATTGTAAAATTAGAAATTTTTTAGCTTTAGTCCACAAGATCACTGATTACCCTCACTTACTCACATTGCAAATCATCCTTCCTTGCATGTCTGGATGGACTTCTATCCAGTTTTCCTAATTTATTTTTTCATAAACAGTTATCTGATGTTTATTCCTATACTATATATCAAACATTACATAAAATGATTTACAAATCTCATAAAATCAAATGTCTCTTTTCATTGAGTTGTACAGAATTTTAATATTGATATGGCTTCATTCAATTTGGCTTAGTTTGATTTTTCATTCTCCTGTCTCCCTCAATGCTTAAAAACTAAATGACAGATATAGAGTTCATTGGGAAAAAAGATTTGATTTGACATCCATGTTCCAAGAAACATAACATTGTCATTGTATTTTCCTTTAGAGCAGGATTAAGCACAGGACTACCAATATTTGGACGTGCCAGTATTAGTCCCTGGGAAAATAGGTGACAAATGGGTAAGGACATGGGGAAGACAGATACAACTGGAAAGAAAAACAGTAAGCAACCTTTGCTCGGTCTGCTGCACTGTAGAGAAAACAGAAAATTTGAGTCCAACCATTTCATGAGATCCCCTCCTGTCAAAAACATAGCAGTACTAGGGGATAGTGTTTCCTTGGACTGGGAACTACTACACCTCAGGTGGATTCCATGTTTCTGTCACTTTGAGATCCTGTGGGAAAACTGGGTAGAGGACCTCCTGAGAAACCACAGCTCACAGAAGCACCAACAGAACCCATCAAAACAAAGAAATTTGGATAATGTAAGAGTTCTCTGGAGTTTTGACTAGATTTTTCCCTGTGATGTTCAGATAGATTTTCCAGTGATCTGCCTCTTTGCATTTATTCCACAGTTCTTCTTCATGGCCTTTCTGCTTGTTTTCTTTTCCCTTCATGTCCTGCCATCTCATTTTCATGATATTAAAAGGGAACTAATCTCTTCCCTTTCAATACATATGAAATGAACCAAAACTAAAGTTTGCCTTGTCAGTTGATCACTGTGTTTGTATATCACGCCCCTTTCACGTCTTTTTGTGCAGGGTAAGTCTGTTTCTCAACAGTTAAGAGTCAGTGTTGGGGAACAGAATTCCAAAGGGACCAGAGGTAGGTGGCAACAGGAGGAGAAACAGCCTCTGAGACTGAGCAGTGCCAGTCCAGGGGTACCACAGGACACAGGATGAGACAGACAGTGCTCACACCTCCCTGCCCAGTGAGCCCCACCTGTCCCACCCCATATGTGAGAGAGAAACTTCTGACCTTGACGCCCAGCCCCAAGAACCATTTCTTTGCACATATTAAAGTACACTGGAATAATTGTTCTGAAACAAAATAACTTTTAGTTGGAGAAATTTGTCTGCTCTGGGGAGAATAATCTGCACTGCAGGAATGGTAAAATGTTTCTGCTACAGTGATGACAGTGTATTTCTCCATGCAGTAATCCCTAAACAGTTCTTCATAGGTCAAATATAACTCTAAATGATTTATGTGAGGACAGTTCTGTGAAATGGACTTCCAAATCCAGAGTGCTTCCAGTTAAACCAATTCATGAAGAACTCACATTAAGACATTTTTGTGAAGAGAAACTGAACTGGAACAAACAAGCAACAGGTTCAGGCCCAACAGGATGAGCACGTGTAAGACCCAGAAGATGGTGGGATACACTTGGCTTGACTTTTGCCCTTTGTTAAGTAAATTCCCTCTTCTTGGTCTCATTTTCTAATCTGTAGGGTGAAGCTACTGAAATTTATTTTCCTTCCGAAGTACTTTTAGTTTCCTGTCTGAAAGTTTTCATTAAAGGCTGGCTGATTACTCTTCAAGTCTATGTGTTTTGAAATTTCCATATCAAAACCAGATCAATTAGTCTGTGTTAGTTTGCTGTGCCTCAATAGTGGTCAATGATTGATTCATCAGGAATTCAAGAGTTTTATAATGCATGTAATGGCATTATAGATAAAAATAATTCCCATGAGAGAACATTTCTTCCTGGCTCAAGCTGGTGATGAGCTTACGCTTTGAAGCATGTGGGCTGATAGCCCCTGTAATTTTATCCTTCCAACTGTAACTGAAGAAGCTTTTTTTACAGTATTCATGTGTCTAATCCTTTTTTAACATCTTGCTAAGTTAGGTTGCCTCAATAATTCACTTTGCATTTGCTCAGGTTCTGATATAGGTGAAGATTTATAATATTCAGGACTGGTTCCAAAGCTCAGCTTCTTGGTTCTTCAAAATTCACAAAGAGCCTTGCCTGAAGGTTATTAGTCGTGGCTTCTTGGAAAATGTTGTGATTATACAGAATAAAATGAGAACATTAAACAGCATCCCAAGTTTACCAGTATGCTTACTGTATAATGCAGTGGCTTGTTTACAAGATACAACAAATGAACACACATCTATTAACAGAACTTAATGATGAACAATTGCTGTAATTTCTCCTTGCTTGGAAAACACCACTTGCAAATAAGTTGGGTTAACAGTAGTTTGGTGATTGGCTTTATCTTGCAAACAAGAAAATGAACAACATTAATGAATTCACTTCGGTAACATTAAGATTGTGATATAAGAAGCAATAAAAATTTATGGGCTGTTATGGGGAGTGGGTGTAAGCAAACTTAAACTAGAGGAGCTTTTTGTCCTAGACATTGTGACATTGCACCTCAGTTTCTGAGGTTTGTCACTGCAGTGGCAGAGTAGAAATGGCTTAGTGAAACACCAGCTATTTGTTCTGCTGAGGAATCTGTAAAGCATTTGTGTTGGTGAATAGAAGCTGAATACAAGAATGCAAATATTTAACACTGACGTGCAATGACCAATGTCTTCACTGGCAGAAATGGGTAGTATAGCATATGCATGGAAAGGACTATTACATGCTCCCTGTGTCTACACAGGCAGTTACGACCTGATGTTTTATGAATAGGTCCTCTCAGACACAAGTGTATTATATTTTAAAAGAAAGAGAATGGCCATAAAGATATAAATGAAAGAAATTAATAAAAAACATTGGAAACACATGGAGTTTTCTAATTTTCCACTTTAGGGAATTCCAGAGCTCACCTTTGGCTGAACATTCTTCCTTGCCTAATACACAGAAGTTTGACTTTGACTTCCAGTGGGGACAAACCCACTACAAACAATATTTTGTTTTGGAAAATATTTTAAAATACCAATATGACTATTTCCTTTTTGAATGGATTAAGTAAGATATACCTTATTCAAATAGGTTCAAGAAACGCCAGTATACCCACTGCTTGCAGACTTACACCAAGGAGGCTTCAGGAAACTCAAGCCTTGTTCTAGAGCCTAGTCTAGACTACATCAGGAAATTCACAACCCAGCACAAGACTGAGAAAAAGTGTGATAAAAATTTTTGATAGATGACTCCTTCAGAATTTGAGAACTTATATGACAGTATTTTACTCTAACCTCCTCTGCCTTCTCTCTTCTGTACACACACAAATGGTAAGTCTCTGTGCTGTGAACAAAAAAAGCCTCTTTCCAATCTAGTTCTTTCCTAGTAGTATACAGATTAAACAGAGCCCTAAGGAAATCTGCACAATTCCAGATTGTGCAGATTTATCTCCTTGCTGAAGACATAGAAGAGAAAGATCAGCCCCTGAGAGTGAAGGCTGTGGGAAGTTAACAGGTGGTCTGGGGCACCTGAGCATCATGTGCACTCCAACATCACTTACGTAAGAGATCTCATCTGTGATTCTTTGTGCTAATTTCCATCTTCTATTGCTCCCACCTCCTCATTTTTGAATTTATATGTTTGTGGAAACTGTTGTATAGCAATCCTGGAGAATTAAATTGTCTAGACATGTCCCATAAGTACTTCATAGTATGAGTACTTTAGTATTCTGGAATTTTCCCATTTAATGGGCTATGAACTCACCCCACTGACTGTACTTCAGAGAAGCCTAAGCTTATGTGTGTCCTGTCTTCTGCTTGCGTGTGAAATTCCAGGTAATACCCATTTTTCCCTTTTCTTGTGCTTATTCTAATGATTTTGGGTATTTTGTTCAGGAAATATGTTGACACCACAAAATGCATTTCATAATGACCACCACACAGGGTGGCAGGGAATCATTCTGGGCAACTACTCACTAATAGGCTGCATATTAAAAGTGCTTAGACGTAATTGGTTTTGTAATTGTTTCAATAAAACACATTCACAATAGTTTTCTAAAGAACATACAAATACAGAGTTTGCAAGAGAGTGTCACTGTGTCAAACAAATGGTCTCACAGGCAGTGGTGTGACCAAAAATCATTCCTAAGCTCAGAACTGATAATCATGAGGCAAGTCAGATTTTCAAAAAAGTCCAAGGACAAAAGCAATATAGACATCTTACTATGCCTGTCAGTCACAGAATTACAAAATCACAGAACTGACTACGTAGCAAGACCCTGAAATCCTTTGCTGTGTGTCTGACAGGAAGGTGAAAAGTTTTTTTTACGTCACAATCTGTTTTACATGACATTCTGTAAATATTAAACCCAAATCCTCTTTAAATCAAATCAAGTTTTCCGCATGTGATTTTTGATGTCACTGAAATTCTTGCAGATTGTGAAGAAAATGGAAAAGGCTGTTCATTGTTCATTAATCGACCACAATTACAGGTATAAAAGGAAACAATTTTCTTGATGTCTCTTATATTCCTGGAATGTGATTGAAGGTTGCTGTTACTAAAACAACAGAGAAAAATCACTTAATGACAAAATAATCATTTTGTTAGGCTGCAAAGATTTCACAGGGGTTGTATTCCTCTAAAGCACACATTCTTTCTGTAAGACTCTCAAAGGATTTCAGAGCTTCATTACCAGTCTGTTCTACATAAAGGAATCCAACACAGGAAGGAAGCAGAGGTGCACTAGGGATCCCAGGAGGAAAAAAAAATAAAAAGAAAAAAAGGAAAGAAAAGGGAAAAATAAAAATCTGTGTACTGAAAAGATGAAAACCAGAAAAGGTTGCATTGCAGTTATCTCTGTAATCTGTCCATCCATCTCTGCTATTAATTGACTTCATTAGATGAAACCACTTTAAAATGGGGTTTGATGAATAGGATTGAATACTGAGATTGTGTGTGAGAATAGGAGAATGGACTCCCCTTTTGGTGCTGCGTTTCTATGACTACTGCTGAGACTGGGAATCAGACAGAACCAGTCCCCATTGTGAGAGAGTCACAGTATCTAGGTGCAACCAAGTATAATTCCCTTCTGTTACAAGGCATGGACTTTGTGCCATGCAAAGAGTAAATAACACTAATTGTAATAAAGGTTATTGGGAGAAAAGCAGCAAGCTTAGATCATTATCATGAGAACATTTTCCTGATTTGTGAAATGTTTGTGCCAACATTTACTGCTGTATTTTTTCTTAATGTAATTGTTTGCTACTAAAACCAGTCTCAGATAGAAATAAATGTTTTAAGCTTACTAGGTGGTGAGGGAAAAGTAGCCACAAAGTTGTTTCTTAAAAGGAGATATTGTACTTATAAAATCCCAACATTAATATCTTCACAATAGTCATTATTTTATGGCACACATGTCTCAATGAATCATTCTTATTTATTGTATTATGGTAAGGCTTTGGCATATGTCTAGAGATGATGACTACCTCTTCATTTTCATTGTGAGTAAAATACAAGCCATTATTATCACTACAAAATGAAAACACCTCAAAGGAGAATTAAGGACTTTGAAGCCAATTGATTTTAGTTGGTTGTTTTTTCATGCACTTGTCATTTTATGTAGCCTTTGGCCATTACCTGGCTGCCCTGAGCTCAAACTAAGCCACCCACACTACCCTTACTTGAAGAAGGAATATTTATTTTGTTCTTTGGTCCACAATGAAAAATTAGCATCTGCTTGTGCAGCTCAGCACTGGGAAAGCAAGGGGAAGGAGTTTTGGCACTGCTTCTCTGAATGATGGCTGGAGAACCTGAGCCCACTGAGTAGGTGAACTCTACCTTGCAAAGGTCTCAGAGCTAGCTAGGGATAACACAAACAGAGAATGTGTGTCATGTGTAGTTGGCATCTGACATATCCTAAAGGAACTCTCCTTTTCTTGGACAAACTTGCTGGTAATTTTCTATTCTTTTACCTTCCTCCTACCTAGAAAAGCAGAACCATGCAAATGAGAAAGCAGAGAATATTATTGACTTTAAAAACATCACATTATTTTATCCCCTGCTGCTGGTTTGCTATGTACCCGTCATGAAGAGTTTTGATCCAGGGATGTGCCTCACATTAAGCCACGGCAAACTAAGAGAAATTTCTCAATAACAGCATCTAACAGATGCCCAGAGTTTACAGATATATATGGATGAAAAATTGAGCATATGATCAACTGGGGAGCCATTAAAAGTGTTGAGAGGCACTTTACATATTAATAATAATCAGATGAATGATTGTTCCAGTATCTTCATCAACATTTTCTAAGGAAGCCTGATTTATTGTTTAGCAACCCTACATTTCTCAGGAAAGACTGAGCAGAACTTTGTAAGCTCATGTTGTGAAGAGGGTTTCCTCTACAGCATTTGGTGGTGATTGCTGCTGGAGGAAGGATAACAAATTAAATGGCTCATTGATCTGTTCCAGCACAGAAAATACTACATTTCTCTGTATGTATTGAACTACTGAATACCCAAAGACTTAATGTAACTCTCTCAACAACTTCATATGAGAATATGTGAGAAGCCTTTGAAATCAGGACAGTCCTGTAAGACTTAATGTAACTCTCTCAACAACTTCATATGAGAATATGTGAGAAGCCTTTGAAATCAGGACAGTCCTGTAAGAATCACAGAACTGTAGTATCATCAGGGTTAGAAAAGAGTCAAACCATTAGCCTAACACTGCCAAGTCCACACCACAAAAAAATGTCCCTAGGTGTCCCTAAGCTGGGAGGAGACACAGCCAGGACAGGTGAGCTCAACTAACTACAGGGATACTCCAGACCATATGACATCATGTTCAGTATAGGAAGAGGGGGGAAGAAGGAAGAAGCAGGGGAATTTGGAGTGATGGTGTTTGTCTTCCCAAGTCACTGTTACCTGTGATGGAGGTATGTTTTCCTGGGGATGGCTGAACAACTGCCAGCCCAGGGGAAGTAGATTGGATTCCTTGTTTTGTTTTGCTCATGTGGAAGACATAATTATATTGTTTTTTAATATTTATGGTTATTAACAATTAACACAATTAATTTTAGGATCTAGGTACCCACTTGAAGATGAACATCACTATATTTGAATCAAGCAGAGGAAATCCACTTCCCACACACAACAGCCTAAGAGAATCAAGGATATGTAGTGGAAAATCTTCACAGAATACATGAGTGGTGCCAGTGGTACTCCTTCTTCAGACAGTACCTGCAGGTTATAGCTGGTCATTGGCTCTATCTTCAGCTGTGTAGGAATGATCTCCATGGTCCTAGGTATGGCTGTAACACATTTCTGCCATGAAATTGTTCCTTTACACTGTCAGTGACACCACCAGCAGCACCCAGGTTTTATAATGCTTTGTTGCCCAGCAGTCAGAATACTCAATCTGAATTAGATCCTGTCAGTGGGACCGATTTACCTCTGGTGTGCAAAAGTCGAAAACATAAAAGTATGGAAAAATCTGGTTGTTGAATTTATTGATTAAATAAGATGCATACAAATAACAACCCATATTCTATCTTTGGACACATGGATCCAACTTATATTGTGTCTAGTGAAGGCCATGAATTTACATCTGTTACTGGAATATAGCTCGAAAAATTGTGTCATTAGCTTAATGCAAACATAATTGTCCCTGATGTGCAAAGCAAGCAATGCCCTGACTTCTGACCTTGTGAAGAGCTGCTGACCCCATGTCTGAGCTGATCAACCTTGTGTACTTCAGTAAAATCCTGCTGAAACCTGTGAGCTTGGAATCTGAAGGGGAAAAAAAGCAAATCACTGACAATGAATTATGATTTTCTTTGCAAATAAATTTCACTGTTGGTATAAAAATCTCACATTATTTTTGAAGTGGGGCTGCAGTAAGACCTGAATAGATGCTAAAAATATATGAAACTGCCATGAAGAAGATACAGCAAGAAAAGGATTGGGTTTTTTGTTCATAGGTGTTTGCTTCTAATGAGATACTATGAAACCAGGCTTTGCAGTTTAGGAGGTTTTAGCTTTTGTTCCTTTATTACATGCTACTGAGTTTATTCAGATAATTCATTCTAGAGACCATTCCTCACAAAGCAAGCTTGTCTGTAAGGAAAGTGAGCATCTTCCATAGCTCAGAGAGAAAAAAGTCTCTTATTCCCTCCCCATAGAACCAAGAGGTGTCTAAAAAAGTGAACTGCAAGCAAACATAGGCAGCTGGGTTGCTGGCAATTGATGTGCAGAACTGATCAATGTGGTGGAGGCATTTTGTAAAGGACTCTAATATTTATAGTATATAGAAAACATGTAGACAATATTGAGAAACTGTCCATCACTTAATGAATTGCCTTGTTGTGCTAAAAAAGAACTAATGTACATCAATGTAGAATTTGTCATATCCCCCTAGGCATTTTCATCTCCTCACAAGGAAGAGGTAGTGCTTGAAAAATATTTTGAGCCTCTCTCCCTATTTCTGTAACTGTTGCATGGAGGAGAACAAGGAGTCTATGTGGCATGAAAAAAGCAAGCAAAATGGGAGCTGTGAGACATGAGAGGTAAGCACAGAAGGAAACTGCATCTCTGAGTACTTCTCCAGGAATCCTGCTGGGCTTTTAAGACTGTGACAAGATGGTCAAACTCTCTGGCTCTGGATAGGTCACTTAATTTTCTTGTTGTAGTAATTGCCCTAACAAAAGCTGGCACTTCAGAAGATGTGGCAGCTGATCAAATGAGAGAAATGCAGATGGTGAGAGCCCAGAGTCCAGCACAGGCTAGAACAAACAAGGTTTATCCACCTTGGGTCTGGCAGCACCCTCCTCCCCAGGGCACGGGGATCTGGAGACCAGTGAAACATATGCTGTGCTTTTTCTTGGGAAAAAAGTGGCACAAAATGTGAGAGCCTTGAGAAAGGAAGTGAGCTAAAGAAAATAATTCTCATCACTCCAACTCAGCAGAGCATCATGCTACAATTCTGTATATGTTTCTGTGATTTTTGAGGAAACTCATTAGAAACCAACTCTCGATATCAAGGTAAGGAAACCACTAAAAATATGACATACATTAACATTCAGAGTGTCAAATGTGTTCTTCTCAAAGTGTTAGAAATGCTAAATCTGCAAGTCTAGTGAAAGGCCAAACACCTGGCAATCATTGTTACAATCAACTGTTTCAGTTTGTTTATTTATACAATAAGAGAAAGAGCCAGAGCAGGTATTTACACGTGGTCTTTACAAGCATATCCTGGCATTTCTTATCAGATTGCTCTCTGTCTAGTTCAAGCAAGCATAAATTTTTTCTGGGCTGAGAACTGATGTGCCCAGCTGCTCCCTCGTTCCAAACAATACAGGTTTGAAGTTATAAACTGAAGGGAAGGCACTCGGTAATGAAAGGTCCTGTGAGTCACCTGTGTGTCTCCTATTTGTGTCAGAAGGAGTTCATTCCTTGTGGGAGTTCTGTGCCACAGTACCAAATGTGGCATTAGCTGGGAACCAGCAATGGAAATAACACAGTTTGTCATCGGGCTCTTAAGAGTGTGAGCATCACATTCTCTGTCTAAAAACTGATCCTGTCTACAGAGCTGAGGTCCTGCCTAGGCAAATACAGGAGTCCTGTTTAACCTAGGTATTTCTTCTTACAAATACTGCAAATTTTACCACAACTGCTCTCAACCGTTACTTAACTAGATTTATTGAAAGGTCCTGAGTTCTGCTTCATTAAAACACTACATTGGAACATTTTTCTCATGATAGACCTGTGTAATCTGACTCTGAATCATCCTGGTTAATATTCTTCTCTTCCACCATATCCCTAACAGAGAAAAGGGGAGAAGGATTTAATAACAATAAAGAAAAAGAAATAATGCATTATTTCTAAGAATTAAACTGAAGAATTCTTGCTGATTCCTGTCTTCAGAAACCTGATAATAAGGATCTGAGTAGGAATTTTTTATTTATTATAATGAAGTTTAAAATATGAAAAATTAGCATAGAAGTCCTTAGTGTATGTTATGGAAATAAATAAGAAAGAAAATATCAAACCCAAAACCAAACAAAAATAACTCTGGAGGGGAAAAGAAATTAATTTCAAAAATAATATAATACCATGCAGGCCTGCTCTTACAGAAAACCATCAAGTTAATTTAATTCCACAAACCCCATTGCTCCAAGAAAATGTTGTTTAAATCAATTCATTCTTTCATTATGCCTTTTAAGAGCACCATGAACTGATGAGAAATTACTGAGATGACTTTCATGTATCAGAATCCCTTCAGTTTCACTTCATTTTCTATCCTGACATGGGATTAATGTGCTGTATTTGCACGCTAAAATAGTATATTTAATTGTAAAAGTGGTGTTGTTAAATTACCTTGCAATGAGTTTATTTTAAATGGTTCATTAAAGTTTTTAAAATAGCTTGCTGCACGATTGCATCTCTGCACTGCTTTAATGGATTACATCTTCAACCAATAGCTGCATTGTAGGAAACCCTGACTTGCTGTTTGTCCTTCAACAACAGATTTTGCACTAGAAACAGCTGAGGGCTCACAGGATCAGATTTAAATAATTACAACACCTGAACAGAAGTCCATTGCTCTCCAGAACTGCACAATAAACGTATTGAGCTATTATGTATAGAACCACAGCATTGCTTATGTTGGGAAGGACCTCTAAGGTCATCAAGTCTAAGTTTTAACCCAGCACTGCCACATTCACCACCTAGCTCTGTGCCCAAGTGACACATCTACACTTTTTCTTAACTCTGCCAGGCATGGTTATTACACCCCTTCCCAGAGCAGCCTGTTCCAATGCCTGACCACCCTTCAGATGAAGACATTTTTCCTAATTTCCAACCTAAACCTCCCCTGGTGCAACTTGAGGCCATTTCTGCTGGTCCTGTCACCTGTTAGCTGGGAGAAGAGGCCAACTCCCACCTTGTTGCAGCCTCCTTTCAGGCAGTTGTGGAGAGGGATGAGATCTGCCCTGAGCCTCCTTTTCTCCAGGCTAGGCAATCCCTTCTGTCTCAGCCACTTCTCACAGGACTTGTGCTCCAGACCCTTCCCCAGCTCTGTTGCCCTTCTCTGGACATGTTCCAGCCCCTCAATGTCCTTCTTGTAGTGAGGGGCCCAAACTGAATACAGGATTCGAGGTATGGCCTTACCAGTGCTGAGCACAGCAGACTTCCTTGTCTTCACTCTCTTACAGCCCAGGTGTTTAGAAACTATAGAAAGATCCCCCTGAACTTTCTGTTTTGCAAGATGAAGTGTCTTAGCCCACTTAACTTTTTCATATACCAAAGATACTACAGTCCCTTACTTACCCCTGTGGCCCTGTTCTCTCCAGCAAGTTCCCTGCAGTAATTCCATATCTGTCTCATACTGAGGAACCTAGAACTGCTCCCAGCACTCAAGGTATGACAGAAACACTGAGGAACAGTTCAAAGCCTAGCAGACCAGCTTCAGGAACCATGGCAGCAAAGCCACTCAAGAACCAGCTTCTCCAAGAAACTCTAGCCATACTTTCTCTAGTAATATTCATACTTGTCTCTGTCTACATGGTGGAAAAAGGTTTTTCTCTACACTTAAGAGAATTTAGCTTTTACTTTCAGTTTCATCTGTGTACATCTTATGATAAAAACCACAGCCTGTTGCAAAAATGCAATTTTTAAAATTGGTCTCTATTCATATCTTTGTTGACTGTGCTCATATCAATACACTCGGAAATGCAATGGAAACTTCAATCTTCATCTCAATGGGAATTAACCACCAATATAGCTTTGAAGAGTCAAATATAAGTCCTTGGCTTGTAGAATAACCATCCTATTTTGAATACACGCTGTGCCTTTTCAGGGAGTCTCTTGCAAATATGCACAAATAGTTGTCTATATTTAGGTCAGCTGTATGCTTGTGCACTGAAATGTTGCTTTTCTTACATGCTGATATGGAGGAATATCATCCCTTAGGGAAGAATTCTGTATCATGAAACTAATCCATGCTGTTACATTTCTATTATTGTTTCTGTGTACATGCATTTTGCAGCTAAAAGTGGTGCAGATAAACACCACACATTTAGGAAGCCAGTGTTATCAGTGCAAGTATCTGCTCCTATTGGTTGTGATTAACTGTACTCTTCTTCCCTGTCATCGCCTGGCATATGATGACTAACACGGGGAAAGGGAGAAGAGAAGAAAGGAGAATTTCCCTGGCATACTGAAAGCAAGGATGACTGGTAGTGGATATGGGTTACTTACAAGTCTTGGTTCAGGATGGATTTGAGAGTCAGGCATGTGCAGTTACCATCTCAGGCCCTATGCATGTGAATAGCACACCTTCCAGCTGCTCTCTTCTGATTGTGTTGTTCCACTTGCTCTCTGTATTTCCCATGATGCCCTCATATACTTAACCTTGGACAACAAAAGGTACTTTTTAATTTTGTGAAAGACTAACCCAGCTTTAAATTATACACAAGCTCTGCATAGTAATATGGTTGAATATGTACTCCTATGTACAGATGTCTATCTGTAAAAGGACATTTTCTGTTTTCATAAAAAAAAAAGTATCACAGCCCTTTTGCACAAATGGATGTGCCACAGACTGGACTGCCTGATGCTATGTTATCAAATATTGTTTTCCTATGATTTATTGTTTTACTATTATAGACAGTTTCATGCTTTTGATGCTAGTTTCAGTGAAAGAAGAACGGTTTTACTTCCTAGACACAGAACATGTTTTTGCAGTCGAAATTGCAGATCTAATATATTGGTTTTAGAGGGTGTTTCCTCACTCTGCTTGCACATCCTTCCTAGCCTATAGCTGAGGTCTATGTGTAGAGTAGAAGTTCTTCTTGGTGTATCTGCAGAACAGTTTCTAGGTAATACCCATGATTATACTGAAAGCTGCTTCTGTTTTTAGTACACATTGAAGAATGATTTTTGATGATTTCTGTTTCCTGTTGTTATGACAGGAAGAGTTTTAGTCCAAGGCTTTTTAAGTAGACTCTGTTTGTTCCTAATGCGAGTACTCAGTGAAGTGTCCAGCTCCCTGAAGTGTCCAGTAAAACAATTTAACGAATAGAAAAATGTTTTCCTCAACCTTTCCAGTCTTCTTTTGATAACAGATGGGCTTTGTTAATCTCAAAACTATAACTGAGTAACTGCTTTCATTTCCTTTCCCAATTTACGCAAAAGCAGGCTCAAGTCTCAACTTTGTTATTAGTTTACAGAGTTTTAGATGCAGACTGTTCTAGATAGAGGAAGCAGAGAAGTCCAAGGCCGATAATGTTAATCAAGGTCAAATGCTAATCAAGGTCAAGGTTGACAATTTTCATTTAATAACATAGCTGTCTCAAATTTTAACACTTTCCAGTTGATACTGAGGCTACCAGAAACAGTCTCGGATATTCTATACATATTTTGTTTGTTTTCAAGTGCTGGCTTAGCTGCTCCATTCTGGGCTATTTGGCAAATGAAGTTTTACAAGATGGCATATGTAAATTATGGATCTGGTTCCTAGGTGTTAGTGTATTGGGCTTCCAACTTCCTTCTCTACCAACCCCTACCTACAGCCTAGAGCAGAATTACTCAGCATTGGAAGTCACGCCCTCCCCTCCCTCTCTGGAGCCTGGTGGGAAGGCAGGAGTGAAGCAGCTGTCTTGATCTTCAATAGGTCTTGAGACCAGGAACAGGACCACTGGCAGTTCCAGCTTTCTGCCCCTGCCAACTCACCCTCACTTTCACTGGGTGTGTCAGAATATCAGAAGGAGATTTTTCAGGAATCAAAAACAGAAACAGAAAGAAGATGAAAAAAAAAACGCTTTTTAAACAGGGGAAAAACTTAGAATTGGTAGGACAGCAAAAGTAGAAGACTGAATTGTCTCCAAGAGAAAAAAAAATTAAAAGTAAATGAAGGGGAATGAGATTTGCCATAGAGGGGAAATCTGGATAGTTTGAGCAAAGACAAAAGATATATTTACATGGAGGGAAAAAATAGAACATAGACCTTTTAAATAACTCATTTTCAATTAGGCTGTGAGCTCAGCAAGGCATATAGCCATTCTTGCTGTCTTCCCAGAACAAAAGGAAATGCTGAGTTAGCAAGAATTTTCTCCTCCCAGAACACAAATCAGATAGTCTACTGAAAAAAAGCCCTCTCAGAATTTCTGGCAACCTCCTTAGCTTGATCTAGCTAATTTCTCCTTTTATTTTAAGAGGCCACAGATGTCTCTTGTAGGCCCTCTGCTCTAGAACTCTTGAAAATGGGACTGCCCTGTTCCCAGAAGCCTGAATCTGCACTGCACTGCCCTTTGAGCCTCTCCACAGACAGTCCTAGTGGCTTTTTGATTTTTATGAGCTGCATCTCCCAAGGTTTACTTGCACCAGCCCTGCCCTTCTTTCTCCACAGCTTTTCCTCAGCTTCACACAACCCAACAGACAATTCACAGCTGTTTATAGACTAAATTTCTGTGCTGTGAGCTGCTCTCCTCATCTTTCCACCTGGGATGAGCCAATTGCAGTGCAATGGCACAGCAGCAGCTCTCACCAACCAGATCTATTCTGCAGCAGATAAAGAACATGTCTCATAAT
The DNA here is from genome assembly GCA_013399225.1 of Rhipidura dahli. Classification (NCBI taxonomy): domain Eukaryota; kingdom Metazoa; phylum Chordata; class Aves; order Passeriformes; family Rhipiduridae; genus Rhipidura; species Rhipidura dahli. The sequence goes on along the minus strand of VXAC01007453.1, from coordinate 181,082 downwards.
AGACACAAAACTCTCCAAAAACCATATTCTTTCCCTTCTGCCATAAATATACTTTTTTGGTTTTCATTTTCCTGGTTCCCAGGCCTCATGTTTGTGGGTTGCTCACTATTTATCAGGCTGTCATTGTTTGGGACTCTGGCATTTGCCAGTTCAGCCATGGAACTCAGAGTGATGGATTCCGAGAAAAATCTAGCCTTTCTCTTTAGGTGAGCTTTTCACTTCATCTCTTCCTCCTCCCCACCTCCCTGCAAGTTGCTGGCATGCTCTAAGTCATAGCAGTGCACTTCAGAGGAGAAGTGACTATTGTGTAATTCCAAGGCTCGTTTTTCAGCATGGGTGTGAAAACATGGCAGGTGGCTGTCAGCTAAGCCATCACTAACTGCTGCTGAGGTAGCACTGCCATCAATCCACTGATTTGACAACAGCACTTTGAATCACACCAGAAATGTCACTGTAACTGCACAATAGCAAAGGCAAGTTGGCCACAGCATCACCTACAAGGATTCGTTGTTCTCTGAAGAATCAAGTCTCAGCAAACAGCTTAGTGGACACATTTACAGGGCACCAGAAACTTTACCTCTTGAAACTTGCATTCAGATTTCTGCCAGCGTTCATGAATAGCTTAGTCAGGTGCAGTTTATCTCAGTAAGGTTTCTATGTACATGTGTTGTTCATAAAATGTGAAGTGAACCCCCTTTTTGCAGTTCCTCAGACTTCAGCCAGGGATAACATTTCTGTTTCCAAGACCCCTTTGGTAGCAAACTTCAGCGCTCTACTTTAGGTGGATGGAAGGAGAAATTGGCCTGCCAACATTTGGACTGAAAATTAGGATACTGCTGAAACACCATCATATTTTGAAAAATAGTGAGAGGTGGTTCATAGACCCACTCTCAGCTGGCTCCTGTGATTATTTAGTAAGGGCTTTTGGTAGAGAGATTTGTAGAAAAATAGGTAGAGAAAAAAAATATTATTTTGTGGTTTTCCACATACGTGGACATGGAATACAATGAAATAGTTTTTTCTTCTATTAAATTAATTGCAATTGACTGAAAATCAAGCAATTCTACCTGTGTTACTTGTACTATTTATTGCAAAATGTTTGTCAGATAATCCAAGATTTGTATAAGAAAGATGGATCCCCTGGAACTTGAGCTCCCTCACACATGCAGATTTCAGCAGGGATGCTCAGATAGTGGCGTATACTTAGAGGAGGATATTCTGTCAGTTCCTGGCCTTAAAAATTGCTGACATTTTTTACCTGGTAGCATCCCCTGCACAATAAATGGATGTGTTAAATCATATTTGTGCACAAAAGGACAAATAATTCATTTTTATAGAATGAAAGAAGGGAAGGGGAGAGGAAACGTGAATAATAAGCAACATGGCTTATGTATGAGGAGGTCATTGAGAATCACAGCAGCTAAATGCATGTTCAGGAGAGTTACTGTGTTTTGCTGTAAAGCAGCAGCTCTGCAGCAGAGATGGATGTGAACAGAAAGTGCATGGATTTCCTGCCCACCCACCCACGGACACCAGCAGCTTTTCTTCTGGTTCATGTGCCAGGATATAAATCAAATGATGAGAAGCCATTCTAGGATGAAAGATTTCTATCATCTGGGATTTAGCTGATAGGTTGTAAAGTACCTTTAAATCCATATACATGTAGGTGGGCATCAGGAAACTTGAACTGGAAAACACTATTAAGAGAGGAGACAAAACAAAGCAAATGAATTTAGCAGGAACCATTCATACCAGAGACTATGAATTAAAGACAGATGAAAGAAAAACAACAGCAAAAGAAAGAAAGCTAAACAAATGGATCAGGTGGGGATAAGGAAATTGTACTTTTCACTCCACATTTGAAATGTTGGATGTTCAGATATATGAATTTCTTTTGATATAGACCTCCAGTCTCTGTCAATGTGAAGTGTTATCTGATGTAAATGTAATTGTACAGCTTTATGGAAGGCAGTGAGCCCACAAAATGTCAATTTCTTGACTTACAGTATTTTCTGTTTTACTAAAAGTGTAATGTATCAGATTAACGACTCAGTTCGCCCATTAGTAATACAAGAGAGGCAAGTTTTTTCCCCCCAGGTCATAATTTTGGTTCTGATTCCTCTTTTGTGACTACACAGTCAGATAGATAACTGTGAATATAATATTTTATATTAAATAAAGATGCATTTGTAACTAAAGTTAAAATGCCTTTTTAGCTATACCTTGGGTGGCATCAGGATAAACTTCATTCCTTGCCTTGGTCCAAGTGTTTCTGTGCCTTGACTGTGGATGTGAATGTGATGGAAAGGAAGACCTATCCATGAATGGCTCCTACTGCTTTATCCCTGCACAAACCTTTTCAGGGCAAATGATAGTCCTCCAGTGCTGATGCTACACTTGAAGCACCAGACCATTAGCTACATTTAATAAACGACAGTTTAAAGACTTGAGGTTTGCTGAAACCAGATGGGAATATTTGCTGTGATTTGGTGGCAGCTGTTTTTATAAGGAGGATTCTTTTTACTGGGGTTAGTCTCACAAGATTTCATTAGCAGCAGAACTACCCTGAAAGTCATTTACCATGATAGACAACATCACAGTAAACCACAATATGTATTTGTGAGAGTCAGGCATCCATCTCTGTTCATGACACAACTTTTTAAGCACAGCCCTGTTTGTGAATGAGCATTTTCAGCATTTCCCCAAACAACTCCACAGTCTGCTCCTGCCCTTCTCTTCTCATACAGACACTCTAAGTGGTGGTGATCTGCCACTTCTGAGGTGCTGTGTTGTGTCACATCACCTACAGGAAGCCTTAAGGACCTGAAGAGTCAACATAAGGAAGAGAAAGTGAGAAAGGGAGAATGAAGTGTAACAGCTTTATAGGGCATGTCTCACCATGCTGGATGATACTGGCAATGCTCCATTCCTTTCCTGCACAGCTGGCTGACATGATTTGGTCAGTCATTGCATTTCTTTCTCAAAAGCTAATCTGCATCAGAAGCTGCCTGTTATCTGGAGCTTGGGAATTTCTAACTGCAGTACTCCGGCATGTGATACTACCTGAAAGAAAAACTGCTGTGAATCAGATGGAACTCAAACCATCAAATACCCAGGAATTTTGGTACTTCTATCTGCTGCACAGCACTGTGCTCTGCAGGCTTGCTCTGCATGGTGGAGAGGAACCCAAGCCAGCCTAAGCACTGACAGCAGCCTGTCAACCACAGCACGGGTTTGTCTACGTGTGAATTTGCTCAGCTCCTCCACACAGCCAGACCTAGAACTGCTTGTGAGAAACTGGGCTGGCTGTGCAACATTACAGGTCCTGTCAGCTGCAGGGCCAGTGCCAAGTGCCAGGCTGTCTGCTCCTCACAGCTACAGCCTGTTCCCTTCTTTCAAGTGGCTCTCAGAGGTGCTACAGAGAGATGGCAGCAATGCAGTGTTTGGCTTTGCTCCCTCTAATCAGCAGCAACACAACTCCTTACTGTGTGATTTGCCTGACCAGTTCTCACAGTGCATCGGTGCAACTTTCACAGGAATATGGTAAAGTGGTGATCGGAGAACATGCCTGGAAATGCAGATTTCTTTTTATCTATTATTCACCCAGGATTGTGAAATAGCCTACCAATTTTAGTTCTACATATCCTACTTTTTCAGAAGATGGCAAAGACTGAGACATATGATACTAATCCCAGAATAAGGATTCTGCAACCGAGATACGCATTTGAGGAGTTTTGCTGTTAATCTGGAGATATTGCATAAATCTCCACTGGGCTTAGTCAGAACCTTGTTTTTTCTGTCAATTGTGTCAATCTCTGAAGTAAAAGCTTGCCTGTCAGAAACCCTAGGAGAGGAATAAGGAAACAGGGACACAGAGGCCATTTCTCAGTTCAATGGTTATTAGATGAAAGCAGTTTACAGCCACTGCTGACTGGAATTAGAGTGGCTTTCCAAAAGACCTAGCATTAAAAGCCCATGTTATCTCATTATAAATTTTGTAAGTCATGCATCCCTAAGAGGGACAATGGGTTTGTTTCCCTTGAAATAAAGAGTCTCAGACAATTAGCATAGCTGGGAGAAAAATATGATTTACCAGATTTTTTATATATGTGTACATGTCATGTTTAAATGATGCATTTCAACTTCATTCAAAATAAAATGAAAATAAAACGCAGAGTCCATTGTAGTTTTCTGCTTTGAAGTGCTTCTGCCCTCCTGAGTGTTAAAAAATAGAAGGAAAGAAATCCAGCATAGTTGTGCAACAGCACAAGCCCTCTGTACTGTAAAATGCCATGAGTCATTTCTATACACAGTAAGCTCAAAACTAAGGAATTTTTATGTTAAATTTGAATAATGGACCAAAATAAGATAATTCCTCTTTTCTAGCAGAAACACATTAGTCATGAGCACACATAACCCTTCTTTGGTACAGAAATGGACTCCTTAAAACAGAGATAATTGCAAAAGACTAATCAGAAAGGAAAATAGGTTAAAAAAAATTACATCTGATTAATGTACTTGACAAGTAGGTGATAAAATTATGTTTTGCTCAGAGCAATTTTGAATAATTGGTTTGGCTTATGACTTTGACCAAAATATGCAGAAATGCAACATTCTCTCAATTGCACTATAATCGTTCATCCTACTAAGAGAGCAAGAAAGGAGGGGAATGCCTATTACATAGAGATTTGCAATGAAAATGAACATATTAGACAGAGTTTCATTATGAAAATGGCTAATTAGAGAATCTGAATAGGATATTTGAAATATCACATTCTCTACAGCACCCATGGACTCTGCGTGTTGCATACCAAGCACACATGATAGCAGTGACTCTTGTCACCCTTGTGTACAGAGGTTTCCAGAAGCCTCTGCTTTTATGCCCACTGTGCATCGTGGGTACAAATGACATCACTGAAATGCTTGGTTCCCTGCCCTGTGTCTCTCCGAGGCTGCTGAGATTCACTGATATGCTTGATTTGCATAGGGTCATGAATTGGTAGGCTCTGTGCCTGGAGGCAGATCATAATCTGCAAAAGGTTCTTAACTCCACAGCTCACTTCCCTTCTAAGTGAAAGACAGTGAAGTTAGCTGACAGCTGACTCTTGCATGAGTATGTACAGTTAATGCTTTTTTCTAGGTGTGAATGCTCTCTGCCTCCCTACTGTGTGCTGCTATGGCACATAAATCACTTCAAACCCTCCTCAGGGTGCACAGGATGGGGCAGAGAGCAATCCAGGGGAAGGCTACACACTTCTGTCCACAAATGAAAAGATGCAGAACTCTGTAGGCTCTGTAGGCACAGAACTGGTCTAAAGAGGGACATAATTAACCTCTTCACAGCTAGGCTTGGTAACAGCAAGCAGCAGGGCATGGAGGTGTTGCTGGATTCAAGAGAACTCTTTGCTTCTTGCAGTAAATGGGCAGTGAAAAAAATCGGAAAAACCAATGCGAATATCTTAGTTCAGTCAGCTAATTTAAAAATGTGGCTTTTGGGCCAGAAGCAACTTGTTAGCTGCAGCCTAAAGCTTTCCTGGTAAATCTTAGGAACAATTGAATGATTTCATATTATAAAAAGCTTATTATTATAACTGGATATTTTAAGTGCCAGCAAAAACTACAGAACAGTACCTCGCAGCAAAATCTTGTAAGTGATGCACTCACTTCCAATTACATGCTGTCTTGACCATTCCTGCATGTGTTCAGTTGCTTAGCACCACCGTGTATGCTCACACTCTCAGCAGGAGAGTTCATAATTCTCAGCAGAAACACATCCCTGATTAGGAAAAAAAAAAGGGTTAGAGAAGTATGGAGAAATATTTTCAGGATACGTTAAAGGTGATAAAATGCTGGGAAATGACACAATCCTCTTTAGATTATTTGCACAGAAAGAATGAGATGAACTATTTTTTGTGGAAGCTGGAAAGTAGGGTCTATTATCAGGGTGTATAATTTACTCTGTATAAACATTTGGATAGAAGTAGATCTTGGGAGGTATTATACTATACCAGGAGAATATGTTCTTTTCCTTCATTTAATTGAGTAAGTATGTATTTTTGGTACATCATCTTTCACCAGGTGCTTGCCAGGTGTTCATTAAATAACAGCTTTATTTTTTTATTTTCATTGTCAGGTTAAAAAATTAGTTCCTGTGAAGAAACGTTAAATTAGGGATAATAAACAGATGTGGCATAAAGCAATTAGTCCTTCTCCTTTGAAAATCTCAGTCAGTCTGCACAGGCTTGAAGAATGCTGGAAAAGGAGAGCAGAATAAGAGATCTGCATATACGTACACATAACTTAGTCTTTATTCAGGCATAACTGCCAGCAAATTTGCTGGGATTTTTAAATTAAAGATTGGAAACAATTCAGGGGTCAATGGGAAAGAGGAAAGATCCCCAAGCAGGTTCTCAACATTACTGCCTGTCCTGGTTTCAGTAAATTTGAACCTAAAGCATCTCTCCCTTATGAGTTACAGGTTCTGAAAGACTCTTTGCAAGGAAGAAAACAAGACAAAATGCTTTGGCTCATCAGTGCTTTGAGCTTAGTCCTGGTTTCAAATAGATCCCCACAAGGATTCGTATTATCTCCCCAGCCTGCATCTGTAATCTCCTGGATCCAAAGTACAGACATTTAAAATGCTGGGTTGATGCCTTGATGGGGCTACCTGAAGACAGAGGCTAGACAAAAGCAGGAGGATAAAAGTGGGTGTTTATTGAGGGCCTTCAAGGTACACCTTGGGCAGTCAAAAGCCCTCAGAGAGTCTACACCCAAAATGGATGACTGGGTCCCAGGTTTTCATATTTTATAAGTTTGGTTCATTTGAATATCAGGGTTAATTCTCCAATTACAATTTCAGGTAATGAAGTAATTTACCCCAAATTTGTGCCCCACTTTCAGAGGCTTAGTTTACATATTTAAAGTCGTGAGACAGTAAAATGTCCTTGAATCCAGGCCTAGAGATGATTTCTCACATCTGACCAGAACAGAAGCTAACAGGCTATATGGAGTCTTAGAGTTACATACTAAAGCATTACAGGATATGAAAAATATAGAAGCTAAAATCCTAAGGCATCAGGGTCAGTGTTACTCTAGAGTATGCAGAGCAAGGGACATAGGACTTTCCCCAGCACCTGGTCTCATCTGTTTTGGGTCCAGAGGGAACCAGCTGAGGAAAAGCAGACAGCAGCAGCTCTTCCCCAGCTTTTTCTTAATGATGATTATTACCATAGGGCATGCAATCCTTAAGGCTCTTTTTGCTGGATGCTTAAGATGCCTTTGTATTCAGGTAGGGGATCCTGCTCTTAGCTGGCCAACTTTCCCCAGCAGCTGAATAAGCATCTTTTGCCCCAGCAGAAATCCTGAGAAGCAGGGTGGTTGGAGGTCAGGCAGTCCTCCTGCTCATTTTTCAGATTGAAAGCCATAAGTATTTCAAGCTCTGTCAGCCACGTATTTTAAAGATTTTTAAAGATCCTTTACAAGTAGGATAAGGAGACAGAAAGGAACTCTTCTTTCAGTATGTACCATTGGCCTTACACTTGCTCTCAGTGGGGGGAGTGACATCCCTGGGTGTTCAGGTGCCTGGATTAAGTTACTCTGTGTCAAGTAAAAGCACAGTCGTGGAGGGGAGGTTTTTCTGCATGTTGTTCTTGAGGCTCTGATCCAGAAATTCAGGCACTTAATTTTACATGTGTGCATGCCATTTCCACTGACAGCCACAAAACAAATTGTGTATCTAAATGTGCCGATACGCTTTTCTGGCTTGCGGTGTAAATCTGTGATTGAACAGCTGTGGCAGATGATTTTATGAGAAGAAGGCAATGTAGTTGTGTATAGAAAGTGGTTGTGTATAGAAGGAACTGACATTCAGAGTACAAAAAAATTGCCTCAAATAGTTCACTTCATAGAATCAGAGACCATGGAATCACAGAATCATAGAACATGGGATCATAGAATCCCTAAGTTGGAAAAGATACTTAAGATGATCAAGTCCAGCTATAAACTCATCATTGCCAACTCCACAACAGAACCCAAAGTGCCACGTCTACATATCTTTTAAATATTTCTGGGGATGGTGACTCAACTACTTCCCTGAACAGCTTGCTTGATCACCCTTTGGGTGAAGAATTTTATCCTAATATCCAATTTAAACCTTCCCAGCACAACATGAGGTCATTTCCCCTCATCCTATAACTCACTTGCCACTTGGCAAAAGAGACTGACACTCACCTTACTACAACCTCCTTTCAGGTAGTTGTAGGGAGTAAGATGGCTTCCCCTAAGCCTTTTCTCCTAACTGAGCTGTCCCAGTTCCCTCACCTGCCCTGCCTAAGACTTAGGCAATTTCCTACTGCACGATTGCTATTTGTTTGTTGTGAAAGAAAAATGTCTCAAATCCTTTACACAAAGTTTCTTTACCTTGTGCAAGAAGGAATCATCCTACTGTGACTTAAGATATTGTCAAACCTGTCACTGACTTAAAATGGCCCTGGAGCAGTTCAAGAACTACATGAGAATTTTGTAAGCTTGCTTTTAGTTTTGCTGTACTTCATTATGTCAGGCAGTGCCAAGCAACCACTAGATTTGGGCTGGGTGGGCAGAAATGTACACTTCAGCAAATGGTTAATGGTTGGATTTGTTCAATTAAAATGGATGCAATTTTGGTGCATGATGTCAATTTGATTAAAGACTGTATACAGTTATTCAGGAATAAGTGGATAACAGTACATATTTTAGTGAAAAGCGAGGGTATAAGAAACAGCAGGGGTAGAACATGAAAATTACAAAAAGAACTGAAGTGGACTGTTTAACAGCTAATTAGAGCCATCAACTGAGCAATTTTAGTTTGCATAACTGGAGGCATTATGCCATTGAACAGAGATGTGCATGGAATGTTTCATTAGTTTCTGGGAATTTCAATACTGGAAAGTTACTGAGAAATATTTCAAGAGGGAGAACAAAAATCACCAGAGGCCAGGGATCAATTTAACAGGGTATCTAGATGAAAGAATGAAAAATTCACATGAACAGGTTGGCAAAATATTAGCTAAAAGAGAAATATGTTAATAATCTAGCAATTAAGAACAAAGAAGCTCAATTAGCTAATTTTAAATCTATGGTGAAAGAAAAATTTGCATTTAAACTTATATATGTTCTTCCTCTTTTCAATTTCACTTGCATCCTCTTCCCTTTTCAGTAGTTCTTTAACCTCGAGCAAAATCAGCAGTTTCCTTTAATGGCAGAGCCACTGATGGGCATTGCTGCCACTTGTTTGAGCTGTACAAATTGTAGTAATGATTTCTTTCATTAATTCCCCTTTGAAGCAGAGCAATGTTTTAAAGGTAAAACATCTAGATTTGATTTAAAAATTTTCTACAGATGTAGAATTTATAAATCATAGAGTGCTCTTCCAACGTTTAAGAATTAACACTGTAAAATAAACAAAACACTGAAATTAAATATTTTCAGAAACAAGAAATATTTTTCAATCTTTAAATTGATCCTGAAGCTGTAAGTGTCACCCTTTCTGGACTGTGGACTGTTCTTCTGTAGCAAGCCTATCACTGACAGGAAAATAATAAACCCATGTCCTATCCTGGTGATAAGTCCAAGAATTAGAGTAGCCTTTTTAGTCACACCATCGCAGGGAAGTTTGCCTTCCTGGTTAACTCCCAGGGGCTTGTCCTGCTCCTTCTACTGCCACTGCTGTCCTGTCCAGACTACACTGCTCTGCAGGCACAGCTCTTTAATCTTCTTTAAGCCATACACACATACATTCAGGTTTGGCCATGCTGAGGAATGTGTTGGCCAGCTTTCAGCTTACCAAGCCATCCATGTCTTTCTGTAGTTTTAATGATTGTCCTGCTTTGCTGTGAGCTGTCGTGGCCTCACCTCGAGTCCTGGGAGCAGCTTTGGGCACCACAATGCAAAAAAGACATTAAACTATTAGGGAATGTCTGAAGGAGGGCAACAAAGATGACAAAGGGCCTTGAGGGGAAGCCACTTGAGGAGCAGGTGAGGTCACTTGCTCTGTCTACCCTGGAGGAGACTGAGGGGAGACCTCATTGCAGTCTACAACTTCCTTGTGAGGAGAAAAGGAGGGGCAGATGTTGATCTCTTCTTTGGTGGTGACCAGTGGCAGGGCCTGAGGCAATGGCCTGAAGCTGTGCTGGGTGAGGTTTAAGTTGGATATCAAGAAAAGGTTCTTTACCCAGAGGGTGTTTGGGCACTGGCACAGGCTCCCCAGGGAGGTGGTCACAGCACCAAGCCTGGCAGAGTTCAAGAAGCACTTGGACAATGCTTTCAGGCACATAGTGGGATTCTAGTCCTGTTCACGGCCAGGAGCTGGACTCAGTGATCCTTGTGGGTCCCTTCCAACTCAGGATATTCTATGATTCTATGAAATTCTTGTATAATTTATACAGTTTTATCAGCCACTGTCTACACCTGTGAGGTCATTTCCCACAGTGTTAAACTGCACATGGGCAAGAAACTACTCTGAGGACCCTGCTAGAAACTCACCCTTATTTGCAGTTACATGGCAAAATAATTTTTTGGTATGTTGGTATGTTGGGTAAGTTGTGCAGATTTTTGTACCATCTGAATTTCATGTTATGATGAATAACCAGGCCTCTTTTTTTCAATCTACCTCACTGGTACTTATCCTCCAGTTCCCACTCTTAAATGTACTTATGACATGACCTCTGCTCTTCCAGGAAGTCTTTCCTGGGAAGAAAGCAAAATGGAGGGCACACAATTTAAAAAAAGAAAGCCACTCTTCACTTGCACAACATGAACACCTAAATTTAACATTCTTTCATGCATGCTGAGCAGGGTTCTGGAAATTCCTTTCCCAATCCATTCTCATCTGCTGGAAATAATGGATGTCAGTTTAGATGAGTTGCCTGCATTTTCAATTATTCTTCTAGATCTTACTAATAAAGAGGGGTAAAATGGGTAAGGCTTCACTTGTAATCTTTGTTGCTGCTGCTTTTCACCAGAAATAAATTAACTTGGGGGGGAAAAAAAACCCAACAGCAGTGTCACTTTAAATAAAAAAACTTATAACATGCTGCTCTTTGGTATTAAATTCTAGCCATGTAACAGATTAAAATAATAAAATGACAAAGAAAAATACACTTTCCACTTTTCAGGCACAAAGAAAGCGTTGATCAAACATAATACACACAGCAGAACAGAGAGCAGGGCTCTTTTTAAAAAGATAGATTAGCTAAAAACATTTAAAAGGCTTTAAACACAAAAAGCCCCTACAGGGTTGGCTCTCTGAATAAGGATTCAAAATGTTATCACAAAATAATATGATTTATTATTATGGCTTTTATCAAGATGACTTCTCACACAGGTCTCCAAATGGAGAGCTCCTTGGGAGCTAATCCTCCTGCTGATAAGTGAGTTTATGCTATTTGGACCTCCCAATCTTGAGCCTGAATTACAAAGTATGGATTGAGAAAACATGGGCCAATCCAAGCCCTTTTTTTGCACCCTGGACAGCTCTCTCAATGTCACTGCATGGTGTGCAAGCCTAACACTTAACTAACTTTTCCAAAGTTTTATTACAAGCTACTTTTAGTCTTTTCCTGTAGGGTTTGGTGCTGCAGTAGGCCTGAACACAGAGAAATCTGGCTAAATATTGACTCAACAAGAGTTAAGATTTCCAAATAATTTAATTACCTATACTTATTCTCTCCTTTTCCTCTTTTTATTATGCAGTTATTAAATTGATCTATCTAAGAAATACTGAAATATATCAAGATGTACACCTAAAGGCTTCCAGTGCTGATTTAAACCTGATCAATTTTAAAAGAAATAGATCTTCAGTTAGGAACAGCAGATAAATGCTTATCTGGAGCTGCAGCTTCTAAATATCGAAGGAAGCTTGTTCCATTAACCAAACCTCAGTGTGGGTAAAGCAACTACACTATAAAATAGTATCAGGGCTACAGAAAGCACATGGATTAGCAGTGGACAGTTCATGCTCACTAGCTGTGTAGCCAAACTCTATCTGGAGCACCATCAGTTAAGGGTTTCCATGTGCAAACAGGATTTAAGTGCATAAAAAGGCCAAGGGCATGATCAACCATTCTTTTCAGTCCAAACAAGCCTTCTTCTGGCCTGGTCCTCTCTACCCAGGGAGATGAAAACCACCAAGCCACCAAGATGAAAATCTTTCAAGAAAGATGTCTTAACAGATTTTACAGATGTACATTTTGTTTACCTTTTCTCCTAATTTTCTTCTCTGTCCTTTCTTCTAATTTTAATACTACATTTTCCACTAGATCTAAAAAGTGAAAGTTGTGAGAATACAATAAAAAGTGTGTAGAAATATTCTAATGACTTCTGTCCTATTTCAGCCTACTGTTGAGTCACATGTGTCTGTGGCAAATCCTGTAGAGGCACAGCTTTCCTCCATATACCTAATAAAGTGTTTCACTGTTCTGTACTCACTCCAAGGATTTTCACATTAGTAAAACATCG
>VXAC01007453.1:17990-168542 GCA_013399225.1 Rhipidura dahli | reverse complement strand
CCCCCCCCGTGCTAAGTTGTAAAAATGCTGCTATCAAATTCTGATAGAAGCAGGAAGAACACACCAAAAATTTACAGCCTACTGGAGTAACTTTCGATCATAACCCAGCTCTAATGCCTAAGAACACTCACGTGTGTCAGTGAGCATCCTCTTCCTTCTGGAATGAAGTTGTATGATATTAAGGCAAAATACTGTCATTTTCTCTCTTGATATTAAATTCTCAGTCGTCACAGCTATTTCCAGCCTTCTGATCTATTAGACTCTTGCATTTTTCAGTGTCCCTTTCTTTCCAAACTCCATGCCCTTTGTGAGTCTTCAGTGACTGCAGGATGTACAAGGGATACTGGTCCCATTTAAGACTTGTTTAATCTTCCTGGCTGTAAAGAAACACGGCTTCTGAATGCAGGCCATAAGCACATGAAATAAGCAGTATTTTTCTGCACACCTTAGGTTTGAGGTGTAACTGAAAGGTTGCAACTGCAGTGTGTGTGCAAAACTGCCACACAGCACGTCTGCTGTGGAGAAACCATTAAGGGAATGCTATGTAGGGGTGCAAAGAGAATTTTTTTATTAACAATATCCTATGTAATTCCAGGCTATGTGTGACTGATGAATTTAGTAAGAGGGAAAACATTTCCTCTCACAGTGCTGCTGAACTTTGTCCAGCTGAGGATGATGTCATGTGTGCTGCATAATTGCAATGATTCAAAGAAGCCAATTACGCCAATTTTGAAACCATCCTGCCTAACCTGAAACAGAGGCAGGGTACATGAAATAAAAGCAGAATAAATACATGGAGAGTATAATACTCTTTCAGGACGGTGCACAGCAAAAAATAGCTGGGCAGGCAGAATGGTATAAATTCTGAAAGTACGTTACAGGTGTGAGGCTGTATTGCTGGAAGTGCTCCATTTTTGCATTACTCAGCACAGGATTCCCCATCTCACACCACTTCCCTGCAAGTCATTCCTCTTCTTGCCAAGACAGCTCAGCTCTGAGAATTGCCAGCAGGAGTGAGGCAGGGGCTGAACTCTGGCTGCGTGCAACCACAGCCAGTCTCCTGGGGCTGTCAAAGTGTCAGTCACTGCCAGTTTGGATAGTAGCCTAGAACCAAACTTTGGGGACTGCAGAGGGATTCCACATCACTCCTATTTCAGACAAACAGTCATGCAGATGTCAAAATACTACTCCCACATAACTTAACAGGGCAAGGTTTGAGATGGTGAAGGTCATCGATTCTCCCTGTGAATTGTTACTGTTTGAGCTCTGGGAATGCAAGCAATTCACTTTTTTTTTTTTTTTTTTTTTTTTTTTTTTTTAAACGAGTATTTACATCCTTGCATTGAGTAAAGGCTGGAGTAATATTGATTCAGGTTACAAATCTCATCAGCAAGTAAACAAATGCACTGTTTGTGAAAGGGAATTCATGAGAGAAAAAAAATCTGTTTAAAAAAGGATTAGCCAGGTGTGAGAGACCAGAGAAAATTATTACAGGCTCAAAACAACTCAGTGGTTGTCAGTCACTGGCACACCTGGCACAGCAGAAGCAATGCCCCACACCCCACCCCTGGAGCCCCCAGTCTAGCCCCAGAGTGGCCAGATGACTGGAAGCCCCACTTGGGGAGGGGTGGCAACAGGTGCCCAGAGCAGATAAAACCTTTTTCCCTGAGTTGCATGTGGTTGCATCCCTGTTATTCTTGGATTTTACGGCAGCTTAAACCACTCTAGGACCCAAGGCAGTAGCTATATCTTGCTTTTCTCTTTCTTTTACTCTTTCTTCTCCTTTCTACTCCTAATTTCCTTTTCTTGAAATGTGGCTAATTTAAAGTTGGATGGGTAGAGTTTTCCAAATTGATGCACTGTGAAATGCCTTGTTTTGATAGAATGTTTGTTTTAAATTTTGCCAGATTCCTGATTTTCTAAAGTTTTCCAGTAAAGCTTGTTTTACAATCTCCTGAGAATATTGTTGCATTTCTCCTGTGAACCCACTTCAACAAAAAGTAGTACCTCAAACTCCTTTAGAATAAACTCTCTGAGTGAGGGCTGGGGCTCAACACCAGGCCATCATGGTGCTTTTCTTTTCAGGTCAGAATTAACTTTTCTGATCTGTCAGTGCAGCAAACTCATTCCTTCTGCTGGTTTCCAATAAAGTTGTGACCTTCCCTTGTCTTTAGCAGCCACCAGGGACAGTGTGTGGAAACAGAGCTTGAGCTGTTGGGGTGTATGGAGGACATGTGGAGTCCAGAGGAGCTGTGGGGGAGCCCAGCTTGCTCTTCTGCAGCATTATTGATGCTGAAGCAATGACAGTAGCAAAGCTTGCTTTTGTCAGCAGATTACCACATCCATGGTTTTGAGGACACAAAAGATTCAGAGAGTGCAGTAAAAAGATGTCTTAAATAAATCCTGGCAGGATTTGAGGCTTTTTCATGTGTTTATCTGCAATTTTGACCAAGGGCACTACTGAGACCCTGGTGAACCTCTTTTGAACTTCCTCCAGAGCACACACACAGTGTGATGAAATGAGCCAAACTGCCTGCTTGGGAGAGGCTGCAGGGAGACTGCCATTGCTTCCCTCCAGATGAAACAGGACTAATTCCAGGCTGAGACTTTAGTATAGGCTGAGCTGAACATATCTAAAGAAAAAAGTGTGAACTTCAGGAATACAGAGTTCAGCAATTTTTTGGTTATGCAAAACACATTGATTAATGCATCAGTAGTTTCTTCTTTTGAATTATTCCAGCTGAACTATGTTACATATAGAAGGGACTACTGAGGGAAACAATGAAGGGGATACTGTGGCAATGCAAGTATGGGCCTGAAGAACTGAGAGCTGTTCTTTTTCCTCTTACATAAACTTTATGGGTTGCTTAAGCTACATAAACACACAAGATTCCCAGTCTAGTGAGCCAAGTGATGTAGCCCTGGAATGGGGAGCAATACAGCTGCATCAGCATGGCCCTGTGCCCAAGCCAGCAAGCACTGTTGAGAGCTAACAGAGCTGTGCTACTTTCAGGTCCCAGTCTAGTTTTGCTGCCACATCAATATACCAACTTCTCTGTTGAAGAAGAACCCTCTTCTCTGTTTCTCATATAATGCTGAATTTTAAACAGGAGCCTTTAAAACCAACTCCATGAAGACATTCGATTGCCTAGCCCCCCCACAGCCTTTCAGGACTTCATTTGTTTCTCTTTTCACCTTGCTGGCATAGAGGCTATGGCTTCATCTTTGCCTTTCATCTAAGCTGTGTCTCTTCAGAGCAGAGTTCATTTCTTAGTATGCAGTACATCCTCAAACAATATCCACTTACCTTTTGTGGAGGCCCCTGACTTCTTTTAAATAAAAGTAACAATTTGGCTGAGCTTATAAACCACCATCCCACAGGAATGACAGGAAAGAGCAGACAAACTGCAGGAAAAAAAGACATCCATACTTTTATGGAAGGTTCTCCTGAGGGAAAAAAAAATGAAGGAATATTTTATTTAAATTAATGCACTCATTGAGCTTATGTGGGCCATCCATCAGTGCTGATTCACAAACTGCAGGAAAGGCACTCAGCCTATGGTTTTTTTGTTCCTCATAGCCCAAACCACGTCACTGACGTTGAAGGATTCACCAAGCCCCCTGTTTTAGCTGAGAAGACAATGAGGGATTTGACATCTGCTTTATACTCTGTTATGCTTAGGAACAATTATTACATTCAAATAGGTGTGTTCTGAAATGCTAGGTAACCATCCACCAGCATTTACTTCTATTGATTAGAAAATTGTAAAATCAATTTTCAGAAGTGATGATCTTTAAGCCCAAGCATGACTATTTATGATTTTTATCAATAAACCACAGTAATCTCACTTATCTAAAGTTCTATTCCAGATTCTATTGGCTTTTGTTTTGATAAAGGGAAAATAGTAAAAAATACGACTAAACCAGACAAAATTAGAACTTGAACACATGGATGCTCACAGAGAGGACAAGGAGATCACAGCTTCTTCCTGTACAGGTAGAGTGATCACCACTCAGATATTCACATTTTTTTCTCTATCAAGAAAGACTTACATGGAGCTTGAAAATACTGTTTAAATTTAAGTGCTGGGCATATATGCCCAGGCCATTTGCAGTATCACAGCTGTGTCTCCCCACTACCATTAGCTCCATCTCAGCAGAGTGAAGGGCAGGTAGCAGCTCAGCAGGTGTGAGATCTTCCAAGTGAGTATTTCCATTTAGAAGAAACTTCCAGAGGCTTAATTTACATAACCTCAAATTATTGGTGTCCCTTGGGAGAAGAATGGGAGAAGAACATAATCTGCTGTGTTCAGCTACCTGCGCCCCAAGAGAAAGGAAAGAATTTGCATGCCACCAAGTAATCCCAATAGAAGAGCTCAAAGGTAAGAATATTCATTAAAAGATGTCTCCATATGCCTCATTGGCATGCTCTGTGTTTTATACAGACTTGTCTTATTTTTGAGTAACCAGAGAAGTATAGAAATGCCTGCACTAAGAAGTTATTAGTATTAGCTGAACTTTCTCATATTGTCATTGCTCTTGGGTTTGCTGTCATGGCTTTTGTCCTGAAATATCCTATGGGAATTATCTTGTTCAGCTATGATAGTGGAGAATCACAACCTTGGCAATTCTTTTTAGAAACAGACATTTTTTATTGCTAAAGACACCAGAACACTCCCCCAAGGAAATTATCTTAGAAGTAGCAATATGTTAAGAGCTGAAGCCCAAAGCCCTGTGAAAACTGTGTAAGAGGATTTTTTTTTATTCCTCTAAGAGCTCAACTTTGGCCTTTTGCCAGAGGGACTGTCTAATGTTTGGTTTATGTTGAGGTTTTTTTTTTTTTTTTTTTTTGTAATAAAGGATTAAAATCTGGCTAGCAAATTTGTAGCCTCTTAGAAGATGCAATTTTAGTGTTATATATTCTGGGTCCCACATCTTCTTTCAGCCAGTATTAAAAACAATCTGTTAGACTCATTACCAGTGTTATTATCTTCTATTCAGCAGTAATAACAAATGCAAAAGTACAAGTCAAGAAACATATGCCAGAGGAGTGTTTAGCCTATTAAATACACACTACTTATACAGATGTTTAATTTCATTTTTCTGTTTTACTCATCTAATTACCCAAAGACACTAAGGAACTGGAATAGATTCAGAAAATTGAAGTTGAGGTGGAGACAAAGTCTCCAGTGAACCTGTAAGAAGTATTTTGGCTATGAGCATATCCTAGGCATACAGAATTAGAGGAAAATTATACAACTCTGAAAGAATTGATATAGTGACCATCAGAAGTAAACACAGGAATTAAAGAGTGAACTACTGCAACAGCCACACAACAGTCACTAACTGATGGCTTTATCAATTCAGAGCTATCATGGATATGGTAATATACACTCCTCAGGGGTTGGCATCAGTGCAGTTCCTCTAGTTAAGAGTAATACCTGACACAGCATTGCAGTCTGGTTTCTGTTTAACATGCAGATTTTTAGAAGTCTCCCTGCATGTATGTGGGTCGGCATGTAATTAACAACAGCAGCCATAAATAAACAGCAAATGTTTTTTGTAGAACACAATATATTAAATGTTGCTGTGCTCTTGGTCTAAAAATGTCTAATAAGAACAATACTTCTCATGCTGCCAGCTGAGTTACTAACTCATGCTCTTACCCTCAGTTACTTTGAATAAGTTACTTGAAATTAGTTTTGGAAATAATTGTGTAGCCACAATGCTTCCAGGTCTGTCAAGCAGCTATCACATAAGCCATGAGACAACACTGAACTCAGGGAATGGGAAAGTTGCCTGTGGCTACCTGTGATGTTTTCTGCTAGTTTTCTGCTTAGGTGCTGATGAAGTGGATTTTTTTTAAGGTAGTAAACATGCTATGAAAGTAACTGCAGAATCACAGAAACATTTGGATTGGAAAAGACCTCCAAGATCTTCAAGTTCAGCCTTTGGCCTGATACCACCATGCCCACTAAACCATATCATAAAGTGCCACAATTACTCTTGAACACTTCCCAGGATGGTCACTTCACCACTTCCCTGGCCAGTGTGTTCCAATGCTTAACCACTCTTTCAGTGATGAAATTTTTCCTAATATCCAACCTGAACCTCCCCTGGTGTATATTGAGACCATTTTCCCCCTTGTCCTGTTGCTGATTGCCTGGCAGAAGAGGCAGTAGACCCCTACCTCACTAAATTCACTGAAGAGATCAAGGTCTCCAGACAGTGACTTACAAGAAGGATAATTCACTGGTTATGGCCTAATTGTCCAAAGTGTTAAACATCTCTAAATGAGGCACACTGAGCCCTTGTATCGTTCATTGACGTCCATGGAGACTGAGGATGCTCGTTATTTTGCAGAATGAGACTTCACAGTCAAAAATGCATGTGGAATTGTTATAATTAACAGAGCTCACATATGGGAATTCTTTGCTGAGTGGAGCCTGAGGTAACTTTACATTTTACACCTGCCAACACACCAGTATAGACACATCTTTGCCCAGTATGAGCAGAACTATTTGCTGTATCTCTGGAAAGCCATTACTGGTAACTTTCTGCAGTAGGTTGACCCTGGCTGGAGGTGAGGCATCCACTAAAGCCTCTCTATCACTGCCCTCCACAGCTGGATAGGGGAGACAAAATATAATGAAGGGTTCATGGGTCAAGATAAGGATAGAGATCACTCATCAAATACCATCATGGGCAAAACAGACTCAAATTGGGGATATGAATTGAATTTATTATCAACAAAATCAGAGTAGGATAATGACAAACAAAAACAAGCCTTAAAACATCTTTCCTCCACCCCTCACTTCCACAGCTGCTTCACTGTGATCTGCACCACAGGCTTTGTGTCTCCATAGTTGTTCTTCTCACATATTCTCATCCTGCTCTTCTCTGGCTGCAGTTACAACTGTGCAATGATTTTTTTTTAAATAAATCTGTTATCACAGAGGCATCACCACAATTCCTGATTGTCCCAGCCTTGGCCAGAGGCACATCCATCTTTGGAGGCAGCTGGCATTGGCTCTGCTGGACAGGAGAAAGTTCTGGCAGCTTCTCAAGAAGCCACCCCTGTAGCTCCCCCCTCTCTGATACCAAAACCTGGCCATACAAATCCTATACACCTTCAATGAAAAAGTACCTCAGACTTGACTTTTGGACTCCATGTCAAATCCAATATCAGTGTTTTGATGTGAAAAAAAGAAGAAATACTAACAAAATAAACAGTGGCATCACATCAGGAGATTTCTCTGGTGAGCGCTGGAGAACCGGATAGAAGGACAGAAAAGTCAGCTGTAATTCCTTGCCCTCTATGCTCTGGAAGGCCCACCTGAACTACTGAGAATGGCCCACCTCAGGTGGAAACCTACCACCTTCCAAACATACAGCCAGGATGACAAGCAACATGTTTGAGAAGAGACCTCTGAATGATGGAGATTTCTGAACACATCTCAATCTGACATCATTATTGTTAAGTTTTATGCCATTGTCATGCCTAGAAGGTAAATAGACAAGTGTCTCTTATACAGCTATATTACAAACATAAAAATTATATATGTCTCCAAGGGTTATAATGGGATCCAGGGGTTGCTAATCCTTTTGAAAAACTGAGATTTTAATGTTCTTAACACACAATCATGACGACCATGTCACCGCATCTTAGTTTGCCCAAACAACTGTTAATTAATCTACAGATAAGTAAAATTTATCATAGTAAGAAGTGTTTATTTATTGACTCTGCATGGGCATAATATTGGGCATTAGATTTTCTCTTTTTGATTTCATAAATGAAAGCAAAACATTTGCAGGTAATGTAAAATCAATGTAAAATGTAAAGCACAGCTATGATAACTAGTAACTCTTATTTCAAGAAGCAAAGTTTGTTCTACCACAGGTCATACAGAAACAGCAGAACAACGGTGAGGAGGAACGATTAATTTTTCAATATAAAAGTGTGTGACGTGAATCCATGTACTGAAATACAAAAGATTAATCATTTAGCCATCTGGAAAAAAATGCCCAGACAAATTAATTGTTAGATTCTGAAAGTCAGGAGACTAATCCAATTAAACATGTAAATGGGATACCTTTGGTGTTCATTTGCAGTGTCCTTCAAACTAATAATTAAATGATAGATTTTTAAAGTAATTGTTAAGAAAACTGTCGGCTGTTAGCCTGAAAATTCACAGTGGCTTTAAACTTATGCTGTCACATTAATTGTTGAATGACAGAATCAATTCAGCTCCAAATCTTTACCTATTCCTAGCTTAAGGTACTGGACAATAAAGATTCTTCTTTGCACTGTGGAAATTTACACGACTAGAATTACTCTGAATGATAATGTCACATGCATTCAGAATCCTGAACATCAGGCACTTAATAACACTGAGAACATTGAATAAGGCTGTTAAAGAAACTTTCATGTCTGAGCACCCAGGAGTCACTCTGGCAGTCACACTCCCACCACTCCAGACTTTCTGTGCTGGGACCGGAGCCCCACTGCACTGAGTGGATCCATTGGCCTGATGGGTGCCTCACGTGGCTCCCTGCACACCCCACACTCAGTCAGACAAGGTTTCCTTGCTGGCTCAGACCCAGGTTTCCTGTAGCAGAGTCCCAAATCTCTAGTTAATTTGAGCAATTTAATTGTGGTGCATCAAACAGCTTGAGCTGGTGCTTTCGGGAAGGGATGCCCAACAAAGGAATCCCTGGGATTGTATATACTCCTGATCTGTGTGCCAGGCCTGTTCCTCACATGACTAGATGTGCCTCTTGGTCCAATGGTCATATTTCATCTGGGGTCTTCTTGTTTACTTGGATTCTACAGAGTCTCTAAGTGACTGGCCACGCCCCAGCCCGTGCTTCCCCCCACCCAGGGCTCAACCTGTAACCTCAACCTGCTCTAAGTGTGTTCCTCAACAAGACTGTTCCTTAAGTGGCAAAACAGAAGGGACCAGAGTGGTTTGACACCTTGCTACCATAACCAAGAAACAGTTGAACAAATCAATTCCTGCATCTTTGTCTCTAACTGAAATAGCCTCAAACAGGAATAATCATGATCTGAACAGAAAAAGCACATAATGATCAGGCTCTGTTACGGTAACTTATGATTAATTGCTCTCATTTGCCCAGTCAACTTAAGTTGTGCGTAAAAATCACATTTTCCTTTGCAAATTCGTGGTGTTACTCTTAATTTTGTGAGTCTTAAGAATAATCTATGTATTTGGGACTCAGAGATAAGAATCCCCAAGTTTTGAAAACCCTAGTCAAATAGAAGAGAGCATTTTATGGTCTCACACGACTGAGAGGCTGCCTTTCACAAGAGGAATGATTCATTGATACTAACGGAAAAGAAAATGACATCTATTGTTTTCAAATAATATTTTTGTCTATAAATCCCTGAAAAAAGTTTATACTGGTGATAAGAAGAAATTGAACAAATTTGACTACAAGATTTTAGTGCAAAATTTTTTGCAAAAATGTGCATTTTTAGTTCTTACAGCTTTAATGCTCTTTAGTGCTTTCATGAAAAATTATGTAGCTTAACTGAGTACCCAATGATACATATAACGATTGGGTGTTTTTAATTATTTTTACTAAAATCTAGTTTTTCCCATCATAAGTTTCTTTTATTGCCAGTTAACTATTTCAGCAATAGCTCTGCCTACTGGCCCTTGATAAACTTACCAACACACACTTCTAGGTTTAAAGCCTTTAAATTAGCACTGTTCCATTGAAGCTAATGAAATAAAAGTATCTGCCCATCCAAAGCTGTATTTCTCCAAAAACACTTTTATGGCCATTCATATCTGTAATTTATACAGGTTTAAAAGGAGTAAGAAAAGTCAATGATATTCATGAAGACTCAAGATACTACGATGATCAAACAGGTTTTCTATCAGATGTGTTAAGAATAAGAAGGAAAACTGAAAAGCTTCATCTTCCCATCATGATTTAGCTATGCCAAAGGGGCAAAATGTGAAAAAAAAAGTTAAAATATTAACTCATGCTTTACAAAGTCTGTGAAAGATGTGTAATTCAGAATAGGTTGTTTCATCTTCAGACAGCAATAATTTCTAGGTGATCTCTTGATAGTCTGTGAATAATATTTTAGCAGTTCACATGCCTAAGTTATGTTGTGTCTGTGTTGTAGTTAAAGCCCATTTACTGGATTTTTTCCATGTAGAGGGCTTCATGCTTCATGCAAGCATAGGAAAGCCTGCCTAACCTTGACGCTTTGTTTTCCAAAAATGCAAATGATGCTACAACACAGGAATAATGTTAATGTTTGGTAACGTGGTTGTTTCAGTGGTTCCAGCTGCCTTCAATAGACAGCATCTGGCCAGACAAGTGTGAAAGCAGAGAGCAGTGATGGCAGTGAGAGTGTGACGAGAACAGTGGCACCCATGAGAGAGTGAGTGAACCCAGAAGTCCCCACAGTGCATCCACAAAACGGTGATTTTCCAGATGAGTAGATGGCTCGCCTTGGAAACTGATAATATGAAACAGCCTCGTAAAGTCCCTGTCATAGCTGCCTATTGCTGATGCTGACAGACAGTTAAATCCAGAGTCAAAAGAGTTTTCAAAGCTCTGATCACACCCCTTTATGCTCGGCATTTCAATTTTCTTTGCTGAAAGTTTCCAATCCTCTTAATTATGAGGAAAACGCAAAATGAACACAATCAAAACAGAGGTGTGATTTAGTTTTCCAGAATTCTGAAGATTGTACCAAGTGCTACTGCTTCAGCCAAGTTCCTGTTACCTAGAGCTGTCACTCCCAAATTAAAAATATTTCAAATCTTTATATTTTTTTTTCCTGAAGTATGTTATAAACTTGCAAATCTTTCTTGTTTTGCAAACACCCTAGAATTCAAATTATTTTCTACCCTTCATTTGCTTCATTATGGAACCAGACATTTAGGGATTTTAGTCTTCTCACTCTGTCTGGAGCTGCATCTAATCCCACAATGAAGAAATAATTGGATCACAGTGCTCACAGCACACCCAGCTGAAGCACCACTATAAATGAATACATTTAAATGGAAAGAATGCAACTATACCACTTGATAATCAGTGAAGAATTTCAAAGCTGGCTGCAGGCTCTAAAGGCAACAAAGAGTCAAGAAGGTGGAGTATGTCAGGCTGCCTGGGGTAAAAACTATCCTCAAAATTAAATCGCTTTGAAATGATTAAGGTGTTTGGTCTGAATAAAATATTTTCACTTTTGACTCTCAGTCTGTATAGAAAGAGAGCTGTGGCTAATACTTGAACAGTGGATCAGAGCTGGCATGGCTGAAGCAGGTGCTGATGTTCTGGGTAGTACCTGAACCCCAAGCTACATGACCGCCTGAAGGCCCACCCTAGGAAGGAGTATCCACAGTGCAGATAACAATGAATGAAGTTATAGTTCCCATTTGCAGGCAAGATCATTTGCTGTTGGATTACATTAGCACCTCACACACAATCTGATCTGACCTGATTAGGCATTCTCCAAACAGCTTTAGTTTATGATAGAGAAGGTCTGAGACAGGAGCTCATCATGTAATCATCTATGAGGAAAACGGCTTGGAACTATTCTTAGAATTGCATAAAACATTTAGAGTTTTTTGCTCTGAGATACTCAGAGCCTCAGTGATACTTGTGTGTGCCTTTATAATTACTATTTTTTCTTCTATAGTTGATTTTAGGAAAAAAACCCTCAGTTGCCTTGACTGTTTTCTCTACATCTTCTATGTCATATTCTGTCTTTTAAGGTCAAGCACAGCTCTAGTTTTTAGAAGAGCCACATTACCAGTACTGCCCTCTCCTACATTCTGCTTCTCCTACATTGCAGTCTTGTCCTACTAAAGCCTCAGCCTACAATGCATCCTCAGAACTCTCCACACTTTCCACACTTTGTTTTGAACTGCCAAGTAACTTGAAGTTAAATCCCTTTGTTTCTTTATGCTGAACATCTCTATAGTGATACCATCCTTTCCTCCCGTGTGCCACTACCCTGAAGTAAATTGTACACTTCTTTCCCATGATTTGGGAATATTCTTGATGCTAACCAAAGGAAAGACATTAGTTTTGGATGGGTAAAAGATCAAAAACCTTGACTGTTCTTCATGATTTCCTTTGTCCCAATAAGACAGTGTTTCCACAAAAATGACATCTCTTGAACCAGTTTATTGGCTTCAAGGGATCACAGTACCTAGGTGTGTGATGAACAGGTAATACCAAGAGCTATATACACAGCTACAGTTTTAACAAGTACTCATACTTATTCTCTTGCCTTTGTCTACACCAAAGTTTCTTACAGGGAAAAAATATTCACTATAGATTGCAATACTTACAGCTGTACCAGAGAAGGTTTTCATTGTTCACAAGCACTGCAC
Organism: Rhipidura dahli; assembly: GCA_013399225.1. Taxonomy (NCBI): domain Eukaryota; kingdom Metazoa; phylum Chordata; class Aves; order Passeriformes; family Rhipiduridae; genus Rhipidura; species Rhipidura dahli. The sequence continues at coordinate 156,159 of VXAC01007453.1, read as the reverse complement.
ATATAATTTAAAATGCTTATTCAAACAAAATGAGTCTCTTCAGATTAATCTGTTTCTAGAGATCAATTGAAAAAAATTATTTCTACAACTACTTTTATATACAGACACAATAGATACCTAGGTGGCATGCAGGCTAAAGCCCAGACTGCTGCCTCCCCCTGCTCTGCAGTGTCAGAAGTTTACCAGGGGAAGTTCAGGCTGGACATTAGGGGGATTTTCTTAATGAAAAGGGTTGTTAAACATTAGAAAGGAGTGCCCATGGAGGTGGTGGAGTCACTATCCCTGGAGAAGATGACTGACCATAGCACTTAGTGCCGTGCTCTACTTGACAAGGTGCTGAGCAGCCACAGGCTGGTCTTGATCTCAGAGACCTTTCCCAACCTGAAGGATTCTGTGACTCTGCAATAGCAAGAGCAGTTGTTCTCTGGCTTCACATGCATCTGGTTGCACAGCTTTATTCACCATGGCTGGGGAATCTGCTGGTCCAGCTAGATTAGTTAGAAATCAGTTCTAGGTGTCCTAGTTGCTAACATTACTATCTTCAGTACTCAATGCTTAGTTGTGCTTGAAAATGCCCATTTAGTCAGACTCAAATCTTCCCTTCCCTGCTTCCTGGGGCTGTCACCAAGTCACATACTCATTTCCTTAGGCTTAAGTAATCCCAAATCCATACAATGTCTGCAAACAGAGGGTATTTGGTGAGCTGAATTTTGTAATTCACATGTATTGTTGGGTGTACTTGTCTTTTTCATTGCTCCAAGACTACATCCACTCAAATTAAGAGAAACAGGTTTATAATACAATAATTTATCTCCCCCCTTTCCATATTCATGAATTAAGTAAATAGTCAAAGGGAAAAGCCATGCAGTGATGAAAGTTTATCTGTCAAGTGGTTTAAGTGAACATCAAAAGACTTGGCACTTTCTGGCTTTCAAATGTCCTGTTCACCTGCTGACTTGATGACAGTCCCTTGAGTTACCCTGAGCAAATGCTGAATGAATGATGGTGGTCTTTCCATGCCCTCTGCAGCCCTTTGAGGGACTGATGTTCCCTTTTGTTTTCAAGTCCACCTGCTCTTTGACACTGCTTGCCTCTTAGTGTTCTCTGCCTGACCTGTTTTCTTATTGAGATTCAACCCCAAATGAATGCTTTCCTTCAAGCTCATGAAAATAAAGCTTGCTTCCTTTCCCCAAACCATTCCATATAAACTCTGGTACACCTTCTACTTGGGAACATGGAAGACTCCTTTTAGTTTTTTGGGGGGGAGGTTGTGGGTGGCACAGGAAGGAGGGTATAGCCAAAAACATGTTAGCTAGTGACTTACATGTGTTGAAAAACACTAAAAATACTCTCAGGGAAGTGTTAGTGTGATGAGGAGAAAGGGGGACTAGTACTTCTGAGATCTATGCCTAGCACTTGCTGTCACCTGAAGCAATTTTTCAGCCTATCTCATACCTAAACTAGTACCCATTTCATTGATTATCACAGGTTTTAATTAACTCTATTTGTAAACAACTAGGGAGAAATGTAGCAAAATGCATTCAGAAAATTAAAGAACCATTAAGAAAGCTTATCTGAAAACTTTTGGCTAAGGGCTTTCAGCTCTGCCTCATTTTCAAGATGCTGCCTATAGGAAAACAAGTGACCCCAAAGTGGAGGACAAGCTCCCAGCAGTCATTAGGGATGTATTCTTAGAGGTCTTATTTTGGGTGCAACATTATAACAGAATTTTCTAATGCACCACCTTGTGCATTGGAGAGAAAATTTGGGCATTACAATCCGATTAAAACAGACACATCCAAAGCTGCAGTTTGAAATATATGTGCATCCATAGGCCTCCTCTTAGATGCTGCTGTTTTTCAGTCCTGCCTGGGCCCCTGGTGGGTATCTGCAGTCTGGGACACCAGGAGCCACAAGCACTCTTCCAACACCAACCAGCTGTGGTGGGATGGTCATGGGGAGACGGTGAGTAAAAACTGTGGTTTCCTCCACTTGTCATTGTCATGTCTTGCCTACATTTTGTTCTTGCTGGCTTTGGTGGAAGCACTCATTCTTCCAGTGAATTCAACCAGAAATGCTGATGTGACTAATCCTTTTTACTTCTGATAAGGATCACTAGAGTAAAGGCAACTGTACATGAATGGTCTCTTTCAATCTGTAGGATTTGTGTCTTGGACAGCACACTCATCTTCAAAATGCTGTGTGCTCCTTATTATTTTTTCTCTTGTACATCCAAATCAACACACATATAGAAATTCTGTATGTGTATTCTGTATTCTAATTTGTTGGTGGAATAAATAAGCTTTTACTTATGTATTTACTATTTCAAGCTTTTTTGAACTACTTAATGTTCCAGATTGGCAAAACAAGTACAGTCCTTGATGACTGACATTTCTTTGTATGTATTGCAGAGTTAGATGCCCTTTTGGTATCTTCTGTCCCAATGAAGTGGCTCAGTCACAGGTCAAATGACATCAATAAGATCACTCTTCACCAATATTTGATATTCAAGTATAGAATATAAAGGACCTTGATTCTCTATGCTCTGTATTTCCAAAAGGGTATATACACCTTCAAGGATGGTCCAGGTTTGTCATTCAAAAATGAGGGTACCTAATGCTTTTGAAATTGAAAACTTTTGAAATTTACGGATCCTCGGTCATTTTTTTTCAAATCTGGCTAAGGAAGTCAGTTGCAACAGTGAAATATCTGCTAAGCCCAAGTAACTGTTCTGTGGTTGCAGATTTCAAACACAAGTAAATAAATATTATTTGTAATCTGTCTCACCTCCCTCTGCTTTGTAGACTACATATGCACAGAGATTAACTTTGTTAAACAGTACAGGCAGGAAACAGATTTTCTGCAAGTGCCAAATTCAAACTCCCAAACTGTTTGTTAAAGAAGGGATTTGGCATCCCTTCCCTTTTTCCTCTGGTGAGTCAGTTTTCTGGAGTAAACAGCAGCAACTATTAAAAAAGATTTTGGTTGGGTTTTTTTATCTGGTTTTGTTTGGTTTGGTACTTTCTGGAGAAGGGGGAGGGCACTGGAGAAGCAGTCTTAACATTGGAGAAAATCAGAGATACCTAATTCTTCAGAGCTCCTTCTTTAATCTTCCATTTTCTGCTCAGCAGAATCATTCATAGGCAGATTATTCATTATTAAGACCTTATTTCATAGCAAATCCTGTATGTCAGTAGATTAGGACATTGAGGAAGATTAACTTCTCATTGAAGGTGGTGGGAGTAAGTTCTTTATCTTATCATTAGCATGGACTTTCATGGGTTTTGATTATAATTATTAATTCTACCAGCAGATTTCCAAGCAGGGATTAAAATGCAGATAGATGTCATTTAAATTGCATAATCAAGCTGAAAGTGAGGGTTTTGTGGCAGGCAAATCCTCTTTTTTACAACAGTCAATATAATTTTTTGACTTTTCGAAGTAATTTTGTTGTTTAAAATGGGTTTGTTTACTTTCGTGTGCTTGTAATAGAGTTTTATCAAATATTTTTCTCCTCAAGGAAATATATTCTTAGTATTCAGGTGAAATTTTATTCTGATTAGTATAAATTACATGTAAGATTCTTAAGCAATGTTTCTGCACATCCTTGCATCCTTGTAAGTGGGAGCCAAGCATACAGATGAAGAATTACTGAATTAATTAAAGTGAAATAAATCCCTCCTTCTCTACTTCTTTATTTTTTCCCCCTTCTTTGGTCACTTTTTGATTTTTCTGTTGTTTCTGGGCTTCTTCCTCTCTGCGAATGTGGATTAATGGCATAACTCTAAATACATAAGAATCCAATACATTGTCCTAGACTCAAGGTGAACATTCTTAGAACATCAGAAATGTTAAGCTTTCCATATTTCTGCATATTATGAACAAAGCAGCAAATAAAGACTAGACAATATTTTATCAGCAAAAGGCTTTCAGTTAGGGTTTTAGACCTCATCAAGGCAGGCATCTGCTTCATTTGCTAAAGTGTTTGGGTGCATACAAAATGAGAATATTTTATGCAATTGAAACACTCATAGAACTGATTTTGTGAAATTTAAAATGCAAGAAGGTGAGGAGCAAATACTACCCTGTGAAGAATACATACAGCTGCAATGAAGATGGCTTCTTAGCTGCTTTAAATTTATAATAATCACATTATTGATATGATGTTTATGACACAGGTAGTGGTTACACACTTACGTGTCAATTTCTTTTCTATCACATTTAAATTTTTTTTGTTTGTGTCTTCCATTTCATCTTCCATTGCATGGTCTCTGGGGAAGGTTTGGCTTTTTGTCACATTTTTGTTCCAGCTCAACAGGTTAGGCTCTTTTAGATAGCTTGGCAATCAGTTATAAAGATATGCATTTAAGCTGCATGTGAGAGGAGAAGGGTTTGGTCCTCTGGTTGTGTAACAGCTTCAAATATGGCAGTGTTTTGTAGCCTGAGAAATGGCAGTGTTGTAATGTTGCTTCAAAAGAAGATAAAATTCAGCTGAGGCATTTTAATATGCTACTTTGGGTGAATGCTTAAAAATACATGAAAACATGTTACCCAAAAAGTTAATAGTACACAGAGAGCCTGGTCCTAGCCCTCCCAGACACCCATCTCTAAAAGCAAAATAGGATCTAGATAATCTGGAGATTCTTATGAGTTTTTGCTTACTTGTCTAGCTTTTCAGTGTTTAATGAAGATAATAGCTCCTTTCTGACACTTTTTGAATATTTAAACACACAGCGATGCACACACTCTATCCTTCTCCTTGCTCCCTGGTTCCTGAAAGCCATTTCTTGCTATTTTCCTGCTACATAAAGGATACAGCCTTGGGCAAGCAGCACGTGCAGGACTCAGAACTGTCAGGGGAGGATCTGATATGTTATTCTCCCATCATCTGAGAGTGTGCTGCTGGGCATGTGCACACAGACAAGAGGAGGTTTGTACCAGAAAAAAACAGCCAACAACTGAAGATTAAGAGTAGTTGAAAAGTTCATTTTCATCAAGATGTATCCCTAATGAGTGTAAAAATGTTCATTATGAGGCAGCAGATGCATGAGAAATCTAAATAAATTTCCCATGGCTGGTACGGTATAGGGGAATAGAGCCCACATGTATAGTTCTCTCCACATAAGCACAGCTATTAAAACTTATATTTTGCTTTGATGCATCCCTATTTGAGGCATGTTGTAACTAAACAAAAAGTGCACCAGGGATTAAACTACACGGAAAACAAAATTTTCACGTTGCTCATTGTCATCATTTAGCTTATAATGAACTGAAAACTGGAGCAGATTTTTCTCTGTCTGTTCACAGCAGCCAAGGAATTTGAACTTTTTGTTCTGTGACAAGGCAGCAGCAAATCAATTCTGATCAGATTTACCTGCTTGTTCAGTAGGGTGTTGTAAAGCCTCATGATTTAAGAGCACTGGCTGCTGCTGTGCATATGTGAGAAATCCAGCTGCATCTCCAAGGTCTGTTAATGCTGAAGAATTTTCTGTGCTGTTCACTCTTCCCAAGGTTTGGGTCATATCTCATCCCTCTGTTAATGATATGATTTTATGGTGCCAAATCCAAGAAGAATTATAGCTTTTTGCACTCATTGGGACCAAATTCTGCTGCCATTTAAAACCCAGGGGTTTTTTTAAACAGTGAGTTCAGAACAATCTTTGGAAGTTTTCCATAATTATCAATAGAAGCATAACTTCTTCAAAGGGAACTCAGAAACCAAATGAAGACTTTGGGAATTTAGATGTTCTATTCATGTGCTATTCAACCTCAGCTCTGCAGCATGTTCTGAAATAAACAAATAAGCATGGGAGCTCTCAGCCCACCCTTACGTCTCTTGTGTTTCCTCAGAAGAATAACAGTCTGTGTAGCTGGAAGGACAGTCTTTGATCTTACAGTGCCGAAGAAGATTGCTTGATGCACTTGAGGAAGGTAGAATTTGATGCCACACGAGGGCAGTAATGGAAAGAAGAATGAGGAAAGCCACAAAGATGTTATCCTTACTAGAGGTGAGGGGATTGTAGCCAGGAGGAGTAACAGGGGAACACGGGGAGAAGAGGACGCTGAGAAAGCTTCTGTGTCAAGAAGTTTGGACTTAATAGGAGGGGAGAAGGAGCAGAGAATATATGCAGGAACTGTGTGATATCTGGCTGAGGAAGCTCTAGAGACCTTCAACAGAGACAAAGTATAAAGCAAGACCAGAAGAAGAGAAGGATGTGGCTGCCATCATGATAATATCCTTGCAGTAACCTTGATTTTGATAAGATAGTTTTTAACTGTTTCCTTGATGGAATTCTACAAAAGCCTTACCATTCTATGTGGGTTTTTAAAAATGTTTCCCCAGGGCTGGAGTGTGCCCTCGAGATATCTTCAGAGCTTTCAAACTGTTTAGCAAACAATTTCTACTTGGAAGTTAAAAGTGGAAGATAATTAACATTCAGGTTATTACATTTGTGTTCTCTCTGTGCCCTTTCCATATGCCATGAATAAGCTATTGCAGAGAAGGAGGCTTGGCTTAGATTACAAACTCAGACTGAGCATACACATACAGGATGAATAAAAACCTACACTTAAATATATTCACAGGATAATCTTGTTTATAACCTAAAGTACTCCCAGGAAGTCCTCAGTCTAAGGAAAGAGTTACAGTATAAACTCTTAAAGAGAAGGATAGTGATAAATTATGTGCCTGGTCTCTTTTTTAATGGGAGTATGAGCTTGCAGAGGGAAGGGGTAAGTAACTAGCTTTAAATAGCTTTTACCAGTTGTCATGATTTAACTCCAGTCAGCAACCAACTACCACAGAGTTCCTCCCTCCCTCACCAGAAGGACTGGGGAGACAATCAAAAGAGTAAACACAGAAAACTTGTGAGTTGAGATAAAGCTAGTTCAATAGGTAAAGGCAAAGACACACACAGGAGCAAAACAACCAAGGAATCCTTTCCCTACATCCCATGGGCAGAGAGGTGTTCAACCATCCCCAGAAAAGCAGGGCTTGCAGACAGACAAATGCCATCACTCCAAATGTCCTCCCTTCTTCCTTCCTACCCCCATTCTATATACTGAGCATGATGTCACCTGGTGTGGAAAATCCCTTTGGTCACTTGGGGTCACCTGTCCTGGCTGTGTCTCCTCCCGACCTCCCAGGCACCCCCAGCCCCCTCACCACTGTGGCTGTACAAGAAGCAGAAAAGGCCTTGGCTCTGTGTGAGTTCTGCTCATCAATAACAAAAACATCTCTGTATTACCAACCCTGTGTTCAGCACAGATCCAAAATATAATTCTATACTAGCCACTGTGAGGAAAAATTAACACAACCTTAGCCAAACCCTGAACATTCCACCTTTTTTTCAGTACCATTTCCATCATGCCCAGATCCCACTGTATTCAAAACCATTTCATTAACCACATCCTCCCTTCCCATCCTTTGATATGATACACAGACATTGCTCCTTTAAGTCTAAGGACCACCACTAAAAAATATCCATAAAATGTCCACAAATGTCCTCAAAATGTTCATTGAGTTCATTAAGTCCATGGCTCTGGCCTCCATCTGTTCTGGTGTTCCCTGTGGACTGGAGAGGTGGGGTGTGCACGGAGTTGCTGGGCACCAAACCAGCTCAGGCTGAGTCCCTGCTGCACTGTGGCTGCTCCTTTTAAGGCTCCTTCTCCATCAGCTTGGGTGGCTGATGCTGTGGTAATTCCTGTAACACACACCTCACCTCATGGACTACAGCAACTTAAAGCCATATCCATTACAAACACCACCCCTGCCTCTTGCTGGCTTAACGTTGGTTGTACAAGTTCTGAGCCCTATCTCTGAGCAGATTTTGATTTTAAAGAAGACTGAGCAAAAAGGAAGAAAAAAAAAAAAAGGAAAAGCAAAAAAGGAAGAAAAAGAAGACAACTTTTTTGCTTAAACACAATGCAAAAAAAAAAAAAATGTTTGGAGGTGAGGAACCTATGTTGACAGCAGATGAATGAATTTCATAGCCAGTATGAAATAGATCTCAATTTTCTTTCACTTGACGGTTATAATCCTGTAATCTTGACAGCCAAGGCCAAGAGATCTGCCTGTGAGAATCAGCATTCTAGCAGATGGGAACCTCAGTGTTACTTGTTGCTGGAAAAATGGGTGAGAACGTCAAGAAGATGAAAGCAATCTTAACCTGAAGAGACAGGGCATAAAACAAACAGAAGCCTAAAATGAAAACAAAAGGAAAGATATTAATTTAAAGCCAAATAACAAATGGTTGAGTCCAGATATGGGTGTGTGTCACAGTCAGCAACCACAGATTCTGAAGTTTTAGCTCTATGTTATCATATATTGTATAGAAAATACTTCATTGGGGAGGGTATCTTGTAGAGGTCCATAGGGTCCTAAAGGTGCATTGGAAAGAGCTGCTCACTGGCTTCAGAGTCAGAGGAGATAGTGTGGTGCTTTCAAGTCACAGAGTAAGAAAGTGTGTATTCGAGGCAAGATGTGGGTTAATTTCTACTTAGGTTCAATAACTGAAAGAATAGCTTCGTGGGAGAAGAATCCTACAACAACTGCTGAACATAAAAACAGGTAGGGGAGGGTCCTAGGTGGAAATTACTGAAGTCTGTCAGAGTGCTCTGGAGAAGTATTTGCATGTCCTTGTTTTAACCCCCTCCACAGGCATTTGATGAAGTGTTTTTTGAGTCTTCTATGCTGCTAGATTGCATCCAACAGTGGATATGGACATTTTCTGTTCTAATGACATTGAACCTTCTATCCTCTGTGTGAAAAGGTAAATATGTATTTACACACACTCCTTTGAGGCATTATTAGCTCGTTCAGAAAATCAGTATGTGATGTATTCCTTAATCACAAAACCTACTGTAGAAGTAAGATATTTTCCATTAAACAAAATTATTTGCTTTTTAAAAGATATTTATGAGTGTTGATTTTCAAGATAGTCAACAGTGTTTAAAGAGTGTATTGTGTAAACATTTAAGAGTCATGTAGGAAATTAGGATATGGAAAACTGAAGGGAAAAGCTCCCAAACCCAAACCAGAACTTCAGAGAAAGGTGAATTATTTTCCATATGCCAACAGAGGTGCAGGGAAAAAAAAAATTAAGTTGCACCTTTGCACTTATCACTCTGCTCAAAGACTTTGAAGCTGCCCATGAAAGGATAGGATTCAAAATAGTAGCAATTACATTAATTACATTACTAAAAGATCAAGGTCACCACAACAGCAATTACCTGCAATTTTCCTTTCCTCCAATTGTATTATTATGAAAATGAACACTTGCTAACTACAATAAAGCTTTCAGGGACACTAAAGTGATTTTTTTTCATTTCAGCATGCTTGCTAATTGTGTCAGGACTTCAGTGTAATGTGATTACTATTGCTTTGGTCTCATCAGAACAACAGAGTAGATTGATAATGCTTGCTTTTTCTAGGCTTCATCTACATATAACTTTTAACCCAGTGCAACTATTTGGATTAGGAGCACTACATTTCACTGAAATATTTATATCACTATATATCCTAGTAGAATAAAACATTTGGGAATGAACTATATTAGCATGGGTATGTTTGTACCAGGTCAATAGGTCCAAAATAAGCAGTTGTACAGTTTTGTGACCCAGTATAACAAGATGCAGAAAAATGTCACATTTCTAATCCAGCTATATTGGTGGAAGAAATTACCACATCTTGCTGCTCATCACCTGGATCTGCCAGCAAAGCATTTTTCATGAGCATTCCCTAAATTGCTTCAGTCAGAATCAGCCAGTGTATGTCAGTGAGAGGATTTAAAGTGACCTGGCAGTTTTGCCTGCAATGACTCAGGACAGCTGATTGCCTGGTTTGAGTGATAACTTCAGCACAGGGACACTCACACCAGGTGTTGAAAGCAGTTGTTTCTTTCACTGGCAAGAATGAATTTGCACTGCATGTCCACAGCCCTTTAGCTTTGTTGCATTCTAGTGGAGATAAGGCTTTACCCATATTGAATTTATGCTAACAAATGCTCAGTTTCAGATGAATCTTCCACTTCAGATAGCCATGATCCAGAACATTTTCCAACCTCATCTTGTAATAAAATACAGGCTTTGCTTCTACTGCTACAACAGTGTAGAAATAGGCTATTCCAGTTTTACTCTTCTAATAGTTAGAAAGCCTCTTACTGCCAGCCTGTATTTAGTCATAGCCTGTTAACAGCTCCATGCTCCATGGTGTGTTTACATCCTGTAGCTGAAACAGCTCTCTTCCCACACTGGCATCTATGTCCCATAGTTATCTGTCTAAAGCAATCATATATCCTCTTAGTCTTTTTTTTTTAACCTAAGCCTGCTCTTAAGTCTGACTTTCTCCAGCCACCCTAATACTGCTCCCTGAATTGCTTCGGGCTGAACTTGTCACTCTTGAAGATCAGTATCCAAAACGGCCTGTAATAAACAAGATCTTTCTGTGTGCCTTTTACTACATATATCTTTGGTTTTTAATCTGTAAACATTTGTCCCAAAATATTCTTGATAGCTTTTGCCTTTGTTACAGCTGAAGCTGAATCATTGTAGTGTCTCACTGTCACCCAATTATCTATGGAAAACTTGTTCCTAGCATACAGCAGAAATTCTTTTTTACTCCTGCATGCATGACTTTGTCCTTTTATCTTCTACTTTGGTCCCAGAGGACTTTCAGTCCTTCTTTTGTGATATTCCAATTTTTCTCTGCATTGACATTATCTCCCAACCAGTGCTGGCAGTGAATTTCATTAGCACATTTCTTGTATCAAAATAATTAATGATTTTTTTTAAATGCTGCTAGGACTTATACCTCTCCCTTCTCTTCAGCATGATTACTTCTTATTTTTTCATTAGCCAGTTTTTATAATTCGTGGAGAACCAAATTTTTTATCATATATAGTTTGACTATACCAGTGTGGTCTAATAATAGGTCTCTCATATGGTGCATTTTAAAAGAAAATGCATTTATATTTACCATTAAGTAGTATTGTATTTACTATTAGTATATTTACTAGATTCTATTAAGTAGGACAACAATAAAATGAGAGAAACTAGTGGACTTTATAGGTAGAGGAAGAGGGGCACTTGGAGCTGCCATTGGGTGAAGAATGTGGAAAAAGTGAAGGGCTGCTGGTCTCTTGGGAGTCTCTAAGGCTAAAATTACTAAACAAGGTTGCAAAATCAGTCAAACTGATGCCAGTGGGAATAAAGCAAAAAGGGGTGGGTTGGTTGGTTGAAGACAGGGCAAGAGGAGAAAGGGAACATGAGGAAAATCCAATAATGTGATCACCTCTCAGCTGGAGAGTATCTTCTGAGCAGCCCTGTGGCCAACCAGCAGGGCTCTGGCAGGACAGTAATTTGTATATTTTGTAAAATTATACATTTATGGAAGAAGTTTTGGGTATTTTATTATCTTTTTATTTTTTTTTAACTAACACAAGCTAAATTCTAGTGACTAGTGGTAATTCTACTGACCAGAAAACAGAAGCAGTGATTTATATGAAGTTACCATTGCTAACAATATATCAGCATCAGGAGCTGGTGTAATAGGATAATTCAGTTGTGATGTTTTATAGTTTAAACAAAACCCATGATAGTGGGTAACACCACAATAAAAGTGATGGATACTGTAAGGTAGGACTAAAAAACAGAGCTGAATTACATTAGACAGCACAGTTCATTGAATAGTGTGTCCTCTGATTATATTGCTGCTATACAGATAAGCTGGATTTGAGCCCAGATAATTTGTGTGTTATCTTTGATACTTAATGACATCTAAATGTCAAGCTGCAGTTCTTCCGTGCTTTATTAGACAACTGTGTACACTATTTTTTCTCCTAATGAATTTTTTTTACTTCACTTCTTTTATTCCATTAGATATTTTCTTTTAAAAAGAGAAGAGAAAACCTGGGAAAAGTTGTTTGCGATGTTGCTTTTAACTAATGTGGCAATGTGCCATTAGAGAACTTCAGCTCCTAAGTTAGTGAGTTTATACCCATTAGAAACATTTGGAAAAATAGTAATTTATGCACATTAATAAGTCTTTACATATCTGTAATTTGTGGAGAGATAGACCACCCATCAGAGATGTGGAATGATTTTCATTATGGCCTGATAACATTGGCTGCCAGTAGTTAAAATCTTATCACTGCTGGAGAAAAGTAAAAACTTTGCATCAAATTTTTACATGCTTTGTTGCATAGAAATAGTGAATCTAAGTAAAATCCTAGAAGAAAGGAACTGTGGTTTATTTATATTGATGTAGCTGCTAAAATCTGATAAAGGTACCTCTGTTTTATCTCCAATAAATTTTTAAATCAAGATAATTCTCCTGATGCTGGAAACACACCTTTATTTTATGAAAGACTAAACCGAATTAGGGTTAGGAGGTTTTTAAAGTGTGGATGAAAGTTGAAATCTTGTTACCATTCAAAATTATATTCCAGCAAAACTTTCCAAGGGGAAGCTATGACTCATGGAAGGACAGAATGGTTTCAGCCTACGTATAGTGAGTAACTTCGGGTTATTGCCTGTTAAGAGTTTGTTCTTTAGAAAGGTTTCCAGACGCACTTGACACTCAGGTCTGCCTTTGTTTAAGGACCCAGCAATAATTAATGACAGCTCGTTTATCTGTGGCACTTCTGAAATCTCTTCCTCACTCTCTGTCTGCACCTGTTAACTCTCCAAGTCTCTTTGATGTAGATATGCATGCTCACTTTTAGTTTAACTCTGCAGAAATTGAGGAACAGATAGAAACTTGATTACAGTTTGTTTTCCAAAAAGTGTGAGTGTAGGCAATGGAAACCTATATTGCAATGATTGCATACAAAGTTATAGACATTCTGAATGTCCTGGGAGATAGCTTAGGTGAAATAAATAATAAAGCTATTTCTCCAGGAATGATCTCACTGAGGAAAGCTCAATTTTTATCTTGATGGAAAGTGTCTAATGTGTCTGTCAGTTTGGATCTCCCGTAAGATTAATTAAAAAAAAAAAACTACTCCAAAACAAGCTGAAAAAGATCACATTTAAAGAATTACCCTGGAAGTGAATTTGAGCGCCATGCACATTTGTGACTAGGAAGAAATCCCGGCATTGTATGAAAATTCCAAACAGAGCAACATTTTGATAATAAATTCTGTTGTAAATGATAATGCAATAAAAGTTGTGTTACAATCCTGAAATACCTGCAATTTTCACCCCAGTCTTGCACACAAAACTGAAGAGAAATACACTTGCAGCAAACACAGGGAGAAATGCATCAACCATGTAAATTAACTGTGTGCCAAGTTACAGCTGTACCTGCCCTGTACCACCATTCCTGACTTCATGTTTGGCTTTGTGTGACTTCTGCTGTGTACAAACTGTACCTGAAATCTGCAATGCACTATGGATTGTAATTATGGATTTGTTAAAGGGAACATACACTCATTTCCTTCCCTATTGCTGCCTGAAACACATCAGGAAACACATCATGCTTTCAATAAGATCTACTATGAAATAAAATGCAATTTTCATTTTTACTGGTAGCATGAAAGGTCAATAGAAATGGTGTGCCACACTGAAAGTTGGGGCCTGGCTTTTGCCCAGGCTGCTGATTTGTAAGCATTCAGAATCTGGTGGAAAAACGCTGCTCGGATTTTTCTTGTTCTGACATCTAAAGATTCAAGGCTTCTTTGAATTGTAAAGAAACTGTGTAGAAGGTGCACATTCACCATCCTTTTAAAGGCCAGGCTATTTCAAAGGGAGTTGTTGAGACCTGGTATGTTATACTAGTCTGTAATCAGAGAGAGAAGGGACACTGGTCCAAGACAGAACAAAGACCCTTGACCAGGGTGTTGCCACATGGCAGCCCTACAGTCCTTTCTGGTTTCTTCTCTGGATAAGGCAATGGATGTGTACACCCACAAGTCCTATAATCTAATACCAAGCTGCATGTCACTAATAGCAAATCTAAAGAGGTTTGCTCCTCCCTAGCAGTTTCATTCAGACAAAAATGTAGTAATTTTCCAATTTAGCAGATGTTCATTTGCAAACAAAATGCAAGAGTAAAAATAACTTCAATCCAAATAATGGGAGAATATCATGAAGCATATTAAAAAGTCTTCAAAGTTATTGGAATATAATTTGTAATTTACACATTATATAAGTGAATCAGAGTAAGTAATCTGGCTCAAGTAACTACAGACACTTGATCAGCTTGCTGTATGTTCTAGAGGTAGAAGGACTGCATACAGTCATTCCCCATGTCCCCTGTTTTTTGATGCCAGCTAGGTGACAAATTGCACACTGGAATCCTCTCTTATACCTTTAAAGGTCATCTTCCCCCAGAGCTACTGATGATAAAGTCACATGAGCAAAATTGAACAAGTGGGGGGAGGTGGAGACACGTCAGCATGCAGAAAGAGTGAATATGGATAAATAACTCTTTTAGGTTGGAAGGTTTTTCTGCAATGTCGAGTTATCGTTGTATTCACTTTGCAACACTAATCAACACTAGCTAGACAGGAAATCAAACTGCTTAGTGCTCACGGGGTAAACATGTGGATTTGTATCAAACTGCAGCACTTACTTCTTAGCTAAGCCAGATTGTCCCCCTTGAGCTATTTTCAAAATGCATCAGCAAGAAGGAGGTTATGTAAAAAGGCCTTAAACCGTATGGTACCAGGTTGTACCCACTTACATCAAATACCTTAAGACTGACTATAGATGTCTGTGCACTCTACACAACACTTGCATGGAATTAATTTTTGCCAAATAGGGCTGAATAACCTCTCACTAACTCCTAATGACAGAAGCTGATATATAATGTATGCTGGCTTTGTATTTTGCTGATGGAATTAGAAGGGAAAAGAATGCCTCTATATAAAGCAAACATTTTCCTGCCGTGGAAGAACAGGAGTTTAGTGGTTTCATCCCAAGTATATTCAGTGGACTGTATATGGAAACATGAGAAAACTAATTTCCAAGATTAAATATTTGCCTAAATTACAAAGTCAGTGCTCATCAGGGTAAGTTAGGACAAGACTGTGAAATAGCTAAGGTCAAACTATCTGCTATTTATTTCCTCCTGATGGCTAATGCAAAATATTAGCTACAGAGTGCTGGTTATTATTTTGTCTGTAATTGCAAATGATCAGTTTCAGATGGGGCCAATAACTGGATATATTCTATTCATATTGATGGAAAATATTCTAAGGTCTTTATCCAATCTGTGTTTACTTTTTAACTCTGTCTTTTCTGCCCTGTTATTTCTGCTCTGTGATATTGAAATTTCAGCAATGTTTTAGGCTATTTTTCTGAAGTGTTACAGGTGAGTTTTTAAAGTACATTATTTGGGTTTGGATTTTTTTAAAACTATTTAAAGAAAACACTAATTACTACATTTCATATGTGTGTCAGATAAAATAATCTCAAATTATGTGTATAGGCTGGGCAGCCATAACACAAAGTCAAGCAATTCCCAAGACAACGTCTTTTGTTTTGATGTCTGCACCTAGTGGCAGGCGGGTGAAAACAGACAGAGCATTTTGGGCATGTTTTGTTTGTTTGTTTGTTTTGTTTTGGTTTGTTTTTGTTTTTCTCTCTCCATCATTTTCATTTCATACTCTATTTTCCAAGTAAGCTGTATTTCTTTCCCAGACGCATCAAAGTTTGCAGTACATTGTAAGCCTAGAAATGTGCTTTGGTTTTATTTTAAGCAAATTTGTCCAATTCCATTTGAAGTAAGTTTGTGATTGCATTAGTGTTTTTTACAGCTTGTACATTATGCAGTAGTACCTAGAAGGTCAATAAATGTCTGATTAACTACTCTGAGTAGGACACCTTTTGCCCTTCATCTCAGGGAAGTATGTGTTCTCTTCCTAATTAATTAAAAAGTAGCATCTTTTTTTGACCAATAAGCTAATTAGGTAATGATACCATTAACGTGTGGACACTGCATTATTCATCACAAAAATAATTGAATTGAATTAAATGGGAGAAAAGTGAAATCATGGATTGAATTAAAGGGACAAAACTACTGGGCTGTTAGTCTAGACCCTGACATGTTTTGAATATACTCTGCCTGCACAGATCATCCCCCACGAGTTCAGAATGGCTCCTGATGAAGATGAACAAAACAGGCAGCATGAAGCTGGGTATGTTGCATAAAGTTAGATAAAGGGATAGCTGATATCCCTGAAATCCATTTGTGTGGTCTGGATTGAACTTGAACCTACCTCTAGAAGCTGCTGAAAGAAAAAGTTGCTATTCAGCACAGAGGTATTTCTGCACCTCTAAAGAAAGCCTCCTCTGTTGATAAAAAGGAAAGAAAATACAATAGAAGACACATTACTTTTCAAAAAGCTACAAGGAATTATAAGGAAAGTAAGTATAGACATGTAGAAATGGATGTGCTTGAAATTAAGTTTGACTTTAGTTTTAGGTTTTCTGATTTAGTCAAATAAAGACTATTTGTACAATTTTTTTGGTGACAGGTTTTACAGGGAAACAGCTCACTTTCAGAGGTGAACTGTGGCAGCTTTTTCACTGGAAATGGTGACTGGTGGGCATTATGTTAGTAAAACACACAGGGCTGCTCAGTGCCACTAACTGCGTTGTAGTTCTGCTGCGGGAAGGGATCTGAACGTAACGTGAACCAGTAGATTCCTCTCTGACCTGAACTGACCTTTCAGCATTTCAGCTCAGCTTTGAGATGATCTTATAAGGAGTGCTGACTGGCAAAACCTTTTTAATTGCCTGTTCTGCTGAGACATTCAAGTGCTACTGCTATTAGTTGTTCTTTAGATGGGTTCCACAAATGTGGAATTAATTATGAATCTTAGCTGAGAATCATCTGGAGTTTCTGAAGAACAGTGTATGATGGCAACTATTTCTCCTGAAAGGCCTGCATGGGATGACCTGAATCCAGGCTGTTTTAGGAAGGGAAGCAGAGCAGTGGGAGAAAAGCTTTGGAGCAATGGATAATTGCAATCAGTGGATTTATTGTCATTATTAAAGGAAAGAGATAACACCTTAAAATTACCTCCAAGTATATATTCAGTTTAACCAAATTCTAATTGCTACTAGTCTGTTGTTCTCTGACTGCCAGGAGACATTAGTCCTGTTTAAGATCTACATAATCTCTAGTGTGTATTGCAACATCATCTTATTTTTACATTTAGACAGGGATTTTTGATTTCTATAATAAATATTTTATGGTCAGTATTACCCCTTTTGTTTTGGAAATGGATCCTATGCACAGAGAAACTGTACATCAATGAAAACCAAACCACTCATCACCTTGCTTTCTTGACTGACAATATTTTGGATAAATCCTGGATGAAATCAACATGGACTCAACATTTCTTCTTGTATAATAGGGAACTTTTCATGCAACAATCTTCTTTAATGGAAACACATACAGTGGAAACCTGTCTTACATAATGACAGGAAACTTTTACTGAAGAAAAATTAATTTCCTTCCTTCAACATTTCTTTTAATAGTTTCAAACATCATATATCTTAGCAAGAAATGTTCCCAGCCACTGTGATTAACATGCAAAGCTGTTTCTTAAGAGCATTCATTCTTCTTTTAAAAATGGCACAGAGTGCTAAAAGGACCTTGTTCTTAATTTTTAAACCCACTAATTTCATTGTGTCTGACACAAAGCAGAACATTTTTGCTATAATTACTGTATAAGTTATTTTTTTTCCACAGAGTTGTAATTTTCCTAAAATAAGCTGGACTGCTTCAATTATGTAAATCAAATATCTAGAGAATATGATGACTGCATTGGCAAAACACAATAGAACTTAACAGGAAGCCAGCCGAGAGAAAGAGAGTGATAGGGAAGGAAAAAGCCCAAACGAGGATGCTTTTTTCAATTAGAACCACAGCAAATTCTCTGCCCTGCTGGTAAACTGGCTCCTGCAGCTTCTCACTCTGCCAGATTTGCTCTTCCCTTGGTGCCAGAGTGCAACCATTAAGACTGGCAGGAAGTCTAGGCTAAAGTGAAAACTACTGTGCAGAGACCAAGAGTGACTGAGAAAAAAATGATGGCTTGCTTCTGTTGGCTTTTTTTTTATACTTGTTGTTAAAGCAAATGCATAGGCAGTAGTGTCCCAAACAGGCAAAGGGATCACTATAAATTCCACTTGAGACATCTGAAGCAGTACAGGGTGAAACAGCTGGAAGATGGGAAAAGGCCACAGTAATGGCCAAACAATGTGTTTGTTATCAGAACTGACAAATGGCTTCAGATGGCTGGCACAAGGTGCCTTGGGTCCTGAACGCCCTGGCAACAGCTGACCCTTCCACACACATTCTTATGTGACCCCTCCCACAAATCCCAACCTTTCCTCACCCAAGACCTTCTCAGTGACCCACTTTACACTGTGTTTAGGATGCATCTGTGTCTTTCTCTTCTCTCCAGATGGAATGATCAGGTTGAAGGCAGCTGTACAAAGGTGAAGTAGCAACATTGCTCTACATTATGAAGTCACTGCAACTTTATTTTTAATCATAATCTTTGCAGGGTTTGTTTTCAAGACCTTTTTTTAACAGCTGACACATTCAGCAGTGACCTTCACTGATCTCTCTTTAGCAATTCACTTATTTTTTTTTTAAAATAATCTTAGGTAAAGAAGAAATTGTTAAAATACAAGATTCATTCTGACAGTTCTTTCTGGCATGTTTCTTTTTCTATTTGTCAGCATTCACTTTTAATGTTACATAGAGCTTAATTAAGTTATTGTAAGAGTTTACTTTCCTTAAGTAGGGCTCTGAAACTCTCCTGGGTTTTGTTAATTCTTTACTAAGATCAGAGTGCAGAAAATGCATTCTTGTGTTGTCTGTATTCAAAATTGTAGTTTTAAATCTCAGACATCTAAGTGTTGAAAATCTGAGCAGATTTATTCTAATTCCAATAATTTCCTCTTTTATGTCAAAACTTTACCTTTTATACTTAAATTATTTTGCTTTATATTTTTGTAGCAGAAGGCATCTGGTCTTATTTAGTATTTAGTATTTATTTACTTGGTGACTTCTATGTCCAAATAACTCCATATCTTACATAAGACCTTGTCAAAGCCTAAAGTGAGGTCCAAATAGATTCTCTTACTTGATTTGCCTGTCACCACTTTTTGCTGAAATGCTCATCAAGGAAATTTTAAATTTTGTCCTTAGCTGACATGTCAAATAACTAAACTGATGTGGTTTATTTGCCTTCTGTACCCCCCTCCCCTCAATACTAGCTTTTCAAAAGAGATACACAAGGTGTGTAAATATCCCGGCTTTCTGTGGCTTTCTGACAATTTTGTGAAACTCAATAACTGTTTCTTAAAATTGTTCCTTTAGCATCAGATACTAAGGTTCTGTAGCTAGTACTTTGCCTGTGCAGTGCCTCTGGTTTCAGTCTCTGACTGTGGTGTTATTCCTATTTAGAGAGAAATTCTTCAAAGCAGTTATGTCCCAAAATCTGATTAAAGAATAATTCAACCTTGCCCATTACCAAAGTGGTTTTCCTCTTCTTTGTCTTGCACTAGCAATCTTTCCCTCAGTCTAGCAATCCCACTTACACGATTACTCTTCCTTTCTTCACCTAATCCTAATTAAATCCATGCTTATTTTTCATGCCTGTGCTTCTTAAATTACCTCTTGCAAAATGGTTGTGCTCTTTAGTAAGACCTTCCCTCTGGCCAAAGTAGCTGGAGAGAGCATTATTCTCACCACAGGGAGATGCAACAGGTACTACATAACATGATAGGATTAAAGGCTGTTCCATAAAAGAACAAACATTGTGTGAGCAACAAATTATAAGATGGCATTGTTTGCATTAGTTCTGCCTATGGGCTGGTGATATTTCACTTGGTCTGTTTTGGGTGAGACTTAGAGGTGTATTGATTAGAAAATTTCCTTGCATATTCCCTTACCTTGGTGACTATCCTGAAATATGAGATTCTTATTGTACTGGATTGCATAATCGTACAAATGCATTATTTTGGGTTATTGCAGCACAGTGGAGACCAAGCATCAGAATCATATAATTGCTGGCAGGTAATCATCTTTCTTTCCTTGGTGCTGTAAGCCAGTTCAGGTTGTGGCAGATGTGTTTTATGGAGTTTTAAAACTAAGGGGTAATACAGATTGTGCCATGACAAAAGACAACTGTGAGAAAGAAAAATGAGAAGGGTTACAAATTACATATAACAGATAAAAACTTATGTTTTGTACACTTACTGGTAGCCATGAAGCACTCTCAAATGCTGGAGAGAATAGCATGAACATGTATATCTATGTGTTTATTAATTTTATTTTGTCCAAAGGTTGAAAGTTAGGGGCAAATGTCACTTGCTATTCCACAATACATGGTGCAAAAAAATACATGATTGTATCACTAAAATTTAAAACTATGCAAAAAACTGTTTCAGGGCAAATTTTTTTAAAACAAGAAAGAAGGAGGGAAAATGGTACCTAAAATGGCAGTCAGCAGTATGTGTTAAGGTTACTTTTGCAGGAGTTACCAGCAAAGGACTGATTTATTGCTGTTATATTTGAGTACAGGAAAGAGACTTTAATCTCTCAGATATCTGAATTTTCAAAATATAGACAAAATATTAGATCCTGGTTATCTCAGCTAATAAGAGGAAAAAACACCTGATTGTACCCATAATCCTGTCTGAAACAGTAGGTAAAATTCTGAAAGACACAACAGGGTGGGTTTTGGCTGCACTATTCTTGCAGAAATCTGGATGGTATGTTTTTGAACTCGTTTAAGCTCTATCATAAAAAAAAAAAAAGAAAAAAAAAAAGAAGAGACTGAGCTAAGCAAACCACAATTATTATCAGAGTTTCTTCTGATTTCTTTTGGGCATCTGTAGGGGGACCCTCAATTGCAGCTCCGGTAACAGGGTTCTGTGTATTGTAGCCAAATCTGAGCACCAAAGGACACATAATAAAAAAGGATGAAAATTTACAAGAAAATACTGTCTGCTGATTTATTTACCTTGATACGTCTTGTCCCTGCTATACATTGTTGCTAACCATGCTGCAACTAATTGAATATGTAAGAAAACAAGATTTTAGAGGACCAATCTTCTCAAATGTAAGAAAGGCACAAGATTATTTTCCAAAGTAATATCCTGAAAGAACCTGAAGCAAGTCAGTCAGCACAGAGAGACTATTGCACATCAACCTAGGTGTTAGTGCTGATTTCAAGAAGGCCTGTAGATAAAATAAGAAAATAATATTTCAGCTCAGTGAGAACAAGGGGAAAGATAACTCAAATTTATTGAGCCAGGTATAACAACGAAAGATGGGAGATACTGCAGGTTCATTTGCAATTTTTCTTGTTTTCACATGGGAAATTATGAAAATCAAGTTTATAGGATTAGTGAATTCATAGTAGTAGTCCATTTTATGAGGAAACTGTCAAAATCCTTCAATCATATCTGGTATAACTGGACGGAATTTTATGCACTGTTAAACAGGGTAGAAGCTCTTTAGAAAAATGTGAAAACAATTTATCATCATTAGTGACACGTAAAAACAACTGTGGACAGCTTTAGCAGTCTGCTTATAAACCCTGAAGAATGAGAGCTCAGAAACTTTGGCTTAGGGACTGACACTGGAAAATCTGCTGGACTCAGAAAATGTGCAGGGTTTTTTTTGAATTTATTGCAAGATGGAAATATTTCCTGGCCATTTTCATTTTTCAGTCTTGGATTTTCTGCTGCCTCTCTGGGACCCAGGTATGAGATTTTGCTAGAAGACCCCCTGGACAGATTTGTCCCTCTAATTATTACCCACTTCCGGTTGTCCAGGTCTGGAGTGATGAAGCTAAGAATACCTAGGGCAACCAAAAACAGGGCACTGGGACGACTGGCTGAAGGGACAGGAGCAGAGGTGGTGTTTTCCTCAATGCCTTTGACAGCAGGGAAGAATGCTGAAAGGAGCAGGAGAACCCACATGACCAACACGTGTCCTGAAGACTGGTGCTGTCAGTGTAATCTTGGCTTTTTCAAATAAGGGGTGGTTTATGTGGCACCAGGCCTTCTGGACACAGATGGGGCTCACTTGTCTAAAAGGAGAAAAAATATTCTAGCCCATGATTTGGCAGGGCTGACTGAGAGGGCTTTAAACTAGGTTTGAAGGGGGAAGGGCCTTGAATAAGACCAGCTTGCTAGAAAACAGTTTCCTTGGAGGTTTTTTGTTTGTTTGGTTTTTTTTTTTTTTTCCTCTTATTATTTATGCATAAAAGGTACTTGTTATTCCCTAGCCCATCTTCTTTCTTTTATCTTGAACCTATCATGAAATCACAATAAAAAGGAGAAAAAAAATCTAGCAAAGATGATTTATACATTTTATCTGCTTTAATATCGCACATCATCATGTAATATTAAAGAAAATTTGTGTTTACTATCATACCTTCATGGGAGGTGCATTTTGTTTCCAAAAGCATCTCGTACAACAACCATCATATAATCCTGCTCAAGAGTCCTTCAGTGCAGGGTAAACAATGTAATGCAGTACATTTGGAACAAAATAATGACACTGAACTGTTGTGATTTCAGTCTATTTAACAATCTGGAGGCTTTTTGAGGTCACAGAACTAACAGTGTTTTGTGTTTTTGCAATAAAAAGTGGGTGCTGGCGCTACCCAAACAACACTATAGTCTTCTGTATATAAAGAATCCATCCAGGTTTTACAGATAGGGCTATCAAAGGGGTGATTTTAAGAGTCATAGTGGAGACAAGCAGATGTGCTTTTAGCTAGGAGGTGGCAGTCAACTGATGTCAGAGTGGCTGTCCTGGACTGGGATTATGAGCACATCCTGATGGGACGTGGTTCTATACTCACAGTGAGTGCAGCTCTTTGATAAGATGGTCACAAACAAGGTACACATGGATGTTTTAATAGCAGAACTGGTGGCACACATTTTAGCATCTGCCCTTTATTTCCTGATACCTTAGGGGGCCTACTTTTGTGCTTAATTTGCCCCTGTTGACTTTATATGTAAATCTGAAGAAGGTGTTGCAACAAAAAGGAGAAATAAAACTTATGTTCTTTCCCTTCCTCTTGAACAAGTGATTAAAATGAAAATACTTCACAAAAGACCTTGCTTCCTTTTCTGCTCACAGATAGGGTCCTCTTCAGAGTCAAATGTGCCTGTTTGGAGAAGCATTGCAATAGCCTGCTTCCTTCTATTCCCTCCTCTACTTAATAGTCCATGAAGAACCTTAGGATCTGTGAAAGCTGTGTCATTCTGAAGCCTCTTGCTCCCTGCAGCGCAGGTCCCTCTGATGTTTCAGCCCTTGACTCTCTCACATGCACAGCAGATAATAAAAAACAAAGTTGCTTTTCTAGAAAAGTCATGGCTCACTGATCTCTTTAGGAACATACCTTATTCTTTCTCAGCAGATCCTTTGGCTCTGGCTCTTGAAGTTGTTTGAAATTCTCTGGCAGCTCAGGAGGGAGGCTGAATAGTGAGATATTTGTTCACTTCTCATTGCTAGTCTGACAAGTGAACAGCAGTTCAACAGAGTTCAAACATCTGGCAAACAGCTCGCTGAAGCTCTAAGCTGCCACACATTAATAAAGACCAATTGTTCCGTCAAGACCATGTTGAGAAGTTAAAAGGAAGAGAAGAGCCAAGGGGGAACGTGCTAATTAAAAGTATCTATATGGAGATGTATGAACAAAGGATGATTAATTTAACTTTCTATGGGTAAATCTATGTTTCAGGATCAGACAGGAACTTTGTTTAGCCTAATTGAAGAGGAGCACAGGCTGCCACCCTGACTCCTGTTGAATTACACCTTATTCTCTTGATCGTTCCATGGAATCCCATTGGATTCCAAAATGCAATTCTGTGATGTTCAGGGAAGTTGGAAGGGCATATTCTCATACTGAATCTTCCTCTGATTTCAAAATATACCAATCTGCTTCTGAAAAAGGACAGAAACACAGCAATCTTCTTTGTTCATGTCTTCAGACTCTTTCCTGCTCATTATGCCAACCTTATATGTATACCTTATACATTGCAGAGAGTACTGATTTTAAAATATGCCTTAAAGACAGGTATGTGGAGAGAGTAATGAGACATGCTCGATTTGTGTCTCATGGAAAATTCATTCCTTTTCTATTTCAAGAGATCCAACATTTGCCCCATCATTTTCTAAATGCAATATTCTCTGCTATTTTCAAATCCTTGGCTTTTGTACTGCATTACAGCATTAATTTTTAAAGAAAAATCCATAGTTTTTTGAAAGAGGCACAATATTTTAGCTTTTAATTCCGTGTCTCTGACCAGTTCTCTTCCTAAGAGCTTGTAGTTGGTTGACTCTGGCTGAATGCCAGGCACCCACCAAAGCCTCTCTGTCACTCCCTTCTGCAGCTGGACAGGGTAGAGAAATTATAGTGAAAGGTTCATGGGTTGAGCTAAGGACAGAGAGAGACTGCTCACCAAATACCTTCACAGGCAAACCATACTCAAATTAGACACAATAACTGAATTTATTGCTAACAAAATCAGAGCAGGACAATAAGAAGTAAAATTAAACCTCAAAAAATCCTTACCCCTACCCCTCCCTGCTTCCCAGCTCTACCTTTTAACCGCCAGCAGCACAGGGAGATGGGAATGGGGTTATGTCAGTTCATCACAGGTTGTTTCTGCTGCTGTTCAGGAATAGGAGTCCTTCCTACTCCAGTGTGGGTCAGTCCCAAGGGAGGCAGTTCTCCACAACCTTCTCTAATGTGAGTCCATCCCACAGGCTACAGTTCACCACAGATTCTGATGAAGTTGGTCACTCTTCCATGAGGTGCATTCTTCAAGAACAGACTTCTCCAGCCTGGGTCCCCCACGGGAGTGTAATTTGTCATGGTTTTAGGGGGCTATTTTCCTCCTTGGTATCCTCGAATTTTTTCTGGAGTCTCACTAAATATCACAGTTATTTACGGTGTCCATCATCACAAGTGATGGCAAAATAGCCTTCCAACACAGGATTCACAATGTTATTGCTGTTCAAATAATGCCTCCTCACTTTCTGATGAGCTCATTTTCTTCAATGCCTCTAAAGGAAGGTATATGGTCAAATCTCTTCAGTGTACAGTAAAAGAACACTGTGGGTAAAAGTTGCTCAATAAGAGCAGTCCTTTGAAATCTTGAAATCTCAGTTCTTCCTCTAACAATAATAATATTGTTGGTGATGTAAATTTTTTTTACTGTATTTATAAGATACTTGTATTCAAGTATCCTAAAAATTCTTAATTATGCTGTGTATATAACAGTGCTTAATCCATAGCTTTTTGAGTGTTCAGAAAATACATTTAAAAAACCAGAAATGCAAGTTAATATTTAAAATGTAAAATAACTATAATAAAAAGCTGGGAAAATAAAGCATGTGAAAAGATGAAATTTACTATCTGGTATAAATAAGGGAGCTGACAGAGCATATTCTGAGAAATCAGTACTATGGAGGCAGCCTCATCTTTTTATTATAGAATTACTCATGCTGTCATTCTTGAGACTTAATTTTGCCATATGCTTTAAGGTTCTATTATTCAACATGAATTATTTTAATGCAGGAACTCACACTATAAATTTAGGAGAGAAAAAAGCTAGAAAATATGACCTGTTCCATATTGCATACTTGGTTCTAAGTTGAAATATATAAGTGAAACACGGGAAGCTGTTAGTAACCAGTAATAAATTCAAGGGATCAGGGTAGTTTTAAAGAATTTTGGCTTGGCAGAATGTGTGTTTTCACTGTGACAAAGCTAAAAGGAAAACCCACGCCATGGAAGCCAAAGGGATCCAAATTATTTCAAAAGCAAGGTTTAAAAACAAATTTATTTGCAGTTTGGGGGAGGGCAAACATTTTCTTCAAGAACTCCCTTATGTGACTTTATTTCTCCAATGCATCACTACATCAACAAATGTATATCTGTAGGTTCAAGATTTCACAGAGAAGGCTTATTAATAATTGAATTCAGGGAGTCATATCTTCATCTGATAGATTCATACAGCTCTGGTGATTTCAGTCTGTGAGATTTAGAGAGTAACAGAAAAATAGAGAATTAAAAGGTTAAAACTCCTACTGCTCTTGGAATGTAAGTTACTTTCCCTCTAATTGTTAGTGTTTTCCTCTAGCAGTATAGACATATTTATAATAACTGCACTAAAATACTTGGCTGATCTGTCTCACCTCAGGGAAGGAGACAACAGTTTTTTGGATGTTTCTAGATCAAAGGTATCTAAAAGTACATCGGGTGAAAAAGAAAGTAGAAAATGAAGCGGAGATAAGACACTCAAAACAATTTCAGGCCTACACACTGATATTATGTCCTGGATTTAACCCTGATGATAAAGAAGTAAACCAGAAATAGACTCAGGAAAGCAAATTCCATATGAAATTTGGTATGATAACTTTTTAGGAAGTATGGTTGTGTATATATAATTTCCCCCTTGCCCACCATATATCCCTCACAAACAGGTGAAATCTCATGAAGTTTGGCATGCTTCCTATAAAAATCAACAATGCTGTTCAAGAGGCACAAGCTTATTGTTTATAATTTTTACACAAAATAATTGGTTTACACTTTTATAATTGTCTCAGAGGTTCCCAGCCTTCACTTGTACTTTCTGTTCCTTCCTTGGGCTCCCAAAACTTGCTGGTTTTGTTATGTACAGCTGAGCCCAACATTTTTACACACATGACCCATCCAAGACCTCAGCAGTGCTGGGAGGGCAGGGTCTGCTGCCAGTAGGAGAAAGACCTTCCCATAGCAATGCTTCTCCTGCTCCATTTCCATCCACTGAGTCTCACTCCCATATCCACGTGGGTCTCTGACCCTCTGGGAGTGTCAGACCATAAATCAAGTGTAGGTGTCATCGTCTTTTAACCGAGGGTGCGAAACTCCCTGACAGAGGTAGGAGGAGAAGATTAACTGTCTGTTATTACTTTGTGGAAATATTTCTTGGCTGTACTCAAAGGACACAACAATCAAATTTCATGAATCTGAGTGAAGTTTCTAGGCTTTGCTTTATATATTAAAAGTTTCAAGTTTCTATGGGAAGAACTCTTCCTCTGCCTACAAGGGTAGGATGCTTCCCTTAAATGAAACCATGTGAATCTTTCTTCTTGAGTAGATGAGGGGGCACCCAAGTCTTGCAAGGACTCAATGCCAGAGGTGTCACTGCTTGCATCACTCCCAGAGAAAGATGTTCAAGTTCTAAAGTGTCTGTTTTCACTCCGGCTGGATGGGTCAGTGATCACTGGTGTGCTCTATCACACCTTGGTAAAAGGGACTTCAAACTTCTAATGGCCAGTTAGTGCAATAAATTAGAGCAAAATGAAAATGTTTTCCTCTTACAAAATAAAAAGATACATATTTTAAACTAATCTACCAACATCACAAATATAAACCATTAGGGGGACCTCCTGTGATAGAGAAAGAGTTATAAACAGATACACTGCAGCTTTTTTATATTACTTTCAACAACCAGAGCAGTATATCGTACATTTTTAATCAATTTTGCATTTTACAGCCTGATTTTCAGAAGCAGAGATGGAGTTCTGCATAGCTATCCCTACTGTGCTGTTGAATGACCTCTTGGATTTTCTTCACCGTAACAAAAGTCTTAACTACTAAATGTGTTGTACTTGTTACTGATTGATACAGAGCTGCTAAGCATATTTTTACATAAAAGGAAATCTTGACATCAGATTAAGATGTAAGTGAGCAGAGAAAAGCTCCCCTTGCCTGAGCAGCATGTGCTGTTTGGAAGAGCTCAGAGCCAAGTGCTCTGCAGTTTGCTGTGGCTCCTCAGCTCGGAGCTGTGTTGTGTGCTGAGCCCAGCAAATGCTCTGAGTGATGCTGGAGCACCAGGAATGAGAAAGGCTGAAGGACAAATTCCATGTGTGCTGGGGAAAGGGAACTCAGAACTTAGAGACTTCAGCTTCATGGAAGGCTGCAGCCTAAGCAAAGCCTAGGCCAGAAGTGGGGGCAAGATCTCTCTGACAGACACACACATTGCTGCTTCCCAGTGGCTGCTTTCTTTCCTCCTAGCTGGTGCAAACCGTGTATTTGCTATCCTGGTCCTTGCTACCAGGGTTTGTGAGGCATAAAAATGTTGCCAGCTCTAGTTACATGATTAAATTATTATTTGGATACTTGTGTTTTGGTGTTGGGTTACATTTCCTCTGTAGTTTCTTTTGGATAGTCTCGGCTAAACCTCCTTATCCACCTCATTGGCTCAATTCTTCAAAAATGGAAATTCACTGAAATCACAAACTTCAGCATGGTATCCCACTGACTTTATGAACATGAATTATTGCCTTTCACATGTTCTTTCTGTTTTGATCTGTCATTTAAACAATCAGTGAGCTGCTAAAAAATCAGTGTCTCCATGACTTAATCAACACTCAAGTTTTATTAGGAATTCTAATTTCAATTCACTAACAGAGGAAGGTAGCAAATGTTGCACATACATTTTTAGTAGCATTTGAACCTTAGAAATCAAACCATGGGAAACAATTCCAGTTGCTGAAAGACACAAGATGTTCAGTAGCCACAGGATCTCAAGAAGGGGATAGACTAACTCAGTTTTTCCATCTGCATGGTTATGGTGCTGCTTTTCCACCATCAGCAAGAGGAGTTACTAACTTTGATAAGAAAAGAAAGAATACTACCCATAATCAGGAATTATATAAAGCCTTCTTGTGGTATATTTTCTTAGATGTGTTCTTCTACAGAGTTCTCTGAAAACATCTACATTCACTTTCAATGTTGAGATTTTTTGGCCGTAGGTATTTTAAATAAATTTCTAATTAAATATCCAACACTTTCATTCACAACATGCTCTACAGTTTTTCAACAAGTGGAGGAAGACACCAACAGACTTGAATTGTATGGCATCACAGAATTAATGAAGACTCAAGATACAGCTGGTGACTACAACTTCATTGTTCAGTGTAGTAGGGAAGGCATTGTGTCTAAGTTAAAGAATGGTACAGAGACAGAAATAAGAAATTATAAAAGTGGTTATAATAAACTTTGTCTGGTGTGAGAAAGCTTCTGATCATCAGAATGATGATAAACTTTGTCTGGTATGAGAAAGCTTCTGATCATCAGAATGATGATTCTTATCAGAGTAGCAAAGAAAAATCTGAACTGATTCTAAGGTGAAGTACAGTAAGATCAGGGCTCTCTGAGAGCTTTATCCAGCCAGGGCCAAAGCACCATCAGTGCCCACCAGACCCACAGTGACTGCCCACTTCCAGCTGCAAAGGACTAGAAGAAGTATTCTTCCAAGGGGTATCCTTCCCAGGAACTGCCATGCTCTGGAGAAATCAGCTGAGACCTCCTTGGGAGGCAGCAGGAGGGGAACACTTGCTCTTTGACAAAACAGGGAGGGTTTGCATAATCCACCAGGAACTGAAAGAATCCGAGTGGTAGATTGCTAAAAATGTCACCAAGTACCAAAAAAAAAGTAATCCATGGAACCTGAAGGACAACCTCAGTGCTCTGTGCATTTCATTTCACTGACCTTCTCCAAATACAGGCACATTCAATGTCCACAGCATGGAGCTGTATGTCCCCAGGGGCAAAATATGCCCCATATGGGTGCTTCCAGTGTTTTGCATATACAGAGGTGACTGTGTAGTGTATCAGGCACTAAAAACTCTGCCTTTTGTATGTACCTATTTTTATAACGAGATTTTAGAGTTTATTTATGAAAATCCTTTAGTTCTCATATCCAAAGAGGAGCATACTTAGATAGCTTATCATTAAAAACATAGATTTCACTGAAAGAAAAAAGGAGTAAGTAAGGCCCTAAAAACACTTTGATGGTTACTGTTTTTGTTGCAAATCCATTTCTGCACCTCTTTTGAAATCATCTAACCCCTGCCTGGAGTAGTGAAAGGAGTGACCTGAAAGTCTGAGCTGTTGGTGCACTGCCAATGGATAATTTTTTTTTTGTATTGCTGTGCTGGTATGGGCTCAGCAGGTACATAAATTACAATGTTCTAATCCATTTCACCCTCCAAGTTGGAGTGAGGTATGTT
This sequence comes from Rhipidura dahli, assembly GCA_013399225.1. Taxonomy (NCBI): domain Eukaryota; kingdom Metazoa; phylum Chordata; class Aves; order Passeriformes; family Rhipiduridae; genus Rhipidura; species Rhipidura dahli. Next base: position 126,107 of record VXAC01007453.1, on the reverse strand, counting down.
CATTTTCACTCTTTGCACTCCTTGCTTGTTCTTAGAGAGTCAGAGCTCCTGTTGCTGTGCAATCCTGAGCTTCTTTTATGAGCTTAGCTGGAACACTGCTGGATATCTTTCTTTGTTGCAGATTTTTAATATTGGCTTGCAAAATCAGAAACTCTTTCCTAGCTGCAGAGATTATTACCTCACTTTAGGTCTCAAATACACTGAGGAATCTCACAAAGGTTTTTACAATATAATTTTTCAGCCCTCTTTTTTTTTTTTCAATACCACACTTGGTGTGTCCTTTTAATTCTGCACATTGGCTAGTGGTTGACTAATCTTCTTGACTATGTAGTGGCCAGTCTTGTTTGGTAGGAGTCCTCTAAATGGGTCTAAGTCAGATTCCTATTCACTTCAATGACTTCTGGATCATTTCCTGAGATTCTTGTTTTCTGAGTGGTAAGCCAAAATTTCCAACTCTGTGCTGAAAACTCCTATGTTCTGCTGTTGATGCTGGTATGTCATGTGTCAAAATTATGTGGGAGAAGTTGCCAAGTCTCACAGGATCACTTCAGCCAAAAAGTTTGAGTTAGGCTGTCAATCATGTAACCCAGCTAACTTCAGGGGTGACCTTCTCCTACGATATTTGCAAAAACTTCACCTTAACCAGAACAAGTACATATGTATTTTACACACCAAAGTATGGTAATTGATTTTCTGAGTATTTTACATAATATCTTCTTATTCAGAATCTCAGTATTATACAGGTCACCTGACTTTAATGGGCTTCAATATACTACATGGGTCATCTGACTTGAATAGACTTCAACAATTTGAAATCTGAGGATATTCAGTACCATTGGCAAATACCAATTAATCTAGTACAATTATTTCCAGTGTACCAAGGCTAAAACCACTTTTCCTTGCATGCTTTCCTCTTGAAAAATATTAAATAAATGTCCCTCAAATTTGCAACTGAAGGAGTGCTCACATTATGCATAATGCCTTATGAAATACTAACTGGTGGCTTTGTGTAATGTCTCCATGAAATAATTGTCTAGTGTGACTCTTTAAATGAAAAAGTGCTTATTTTTGCATTTTTCCTTTGCAAAATACTTTTTCTTTCACTGTAATATTTTCAGAAAGATTTCTGGTTTGGAGCAGTTGGACCATGTTCTATGATACTGCTTAACTGCTGTATATCTGCTGTTTCTAATTTTGGGGCTGTCTGCAGGCAGCTTTTATACCTTCCCCTTTGAGATATGTCATGCCTGTATTTTCTGTTGTGAGATTAGCCATGCTCTATTCAATAACTGGCTCATCAAACTAAACTTCTCTTAGAAACTGGTATTTCCAGCTTTGAAAGAAGACAGAATAATGCCCAGAATCATAAGAAAAACCTATGTTTCGATTTTTTTTGTCGTCATAAAGAATCACTAGAGAATTATTTCTGGTTCCAAGTAGTCATCCCTAAATTTAATTAGTGCTAATAGGCACAGAAAAAAATCTGCAAAACCTACATTGATTTGCGCTTCTGTGGAGATTTGATTGTTGAGCAGTTTGTGTTCTGGTGGAATTCCATTTGATGTACAAGGGTGAGGGGTCAGGTTTTTCAGGTGTGCTCTTCCCTTTGTAAATCTCAGTCCTTGCTGTGTAAAGCTGCAGGAATGCAAAACCTCTGAAGCAAAGGGTGCCGTGCTCTGTGCACCTGCACTGAGGTACCACCATGGCATCCTGGTGCAGTGCAGGAGAAGCACCCAGAGAGTCAGTATTTGGAAAATGCTTTTTGGTAGCATAACACAGGTCTGGCACCAGTGAGCTGAGTTTAATCATGTTTGAAGGAATAATGTGAAAATAGCCTGGAACTGGAAGCTGAGAATGAATCTGACTATAAGACACCATGTAGATTGTTTCTGATAAAAATGATGTACCTGATAGGTGTCTTAGACCCATGTGAAGGCTGTCAGAATGGTGGGGTCACTAAGTCAGACTGTGCTACCACTGGTTTTTTGTATTAAGGAAGCAGCATGTTCAAATTCCTATAATATGATTTTATTCAATTATATATTTTTTAATATTGCTACAAAATGAGGAGCTTAGTAGATTCATTTTGCCTAAAGCCAAAATTCATTCTTTTTTGAGAGTGTAAAAAGAGCTGTATGGAATTATGTCCTCAGTGAGCTGCTTATAATGTAGATCATTAAATCCCTAAAGATTTGGCATGCGGTTCAACAATTGTTTGTCAAGTGTATTTAGAAATTTTCAAAAAAAATCTATTTCTGTTTTTCCAAAGGAAAATAATAAGAAAAAACAATAATTGAAACCCAGATTTAGCAGAAGCCTTATACATGAATGTAAGGTTGTAGTTTGGTTTTGCATGGTGCTTCAACCAGAAACTCAATTGCTATATTTCTTTCTCTTTATTTGTCTCCTTTGTACTCAACAAACATCTCCAGCAGAGATGTCATCTGGAGCAACAGGGCAATAATCTGACAGTTTACATACACATGTTGACAGAGCAAACTGAAAAAAATGACCAATTATGTGCAAAAACTTCCTTCCAGATGCATTTAGTGACACGTAAGACACGAAAAGGTAAAGACTTCCATCCAATCCATCAGAGGTTCAATTCTGAAGTAAATAGTGGGTATGTTCTTATTCCAGTGATTTGCATAAGATTCTACTTTGTTTCTCTGTAGGTAAATAAATTTTGATTAGTTTGGCAAGTTTGATGTTTAGTAAAAGAAAAAGAATCAAGGAGTGAATGATGACAGGAAGGAAAATAAAGATGATTTGGGAGACAATTCTTTAATTCACAGATCTTACACTTTTCTCAAGTGTGCTCCCTTATCTGTATTGCAGTATGACAACAACCATCATTTTTTCACATACCCATAATGAAGAATGGTTTTTTATTGTCCTTAGGGTATGGAAGGATTTTTTTAAAAATTTAGAAAAGGAAGATCTAAAAAAATGTGTTCCCAAAGAAAGCTATTAGACATACAGTTTCTAGGAGGAAAATAATCAAGTGTTTTAGACACATTGTCTGAATATCACAGATAAAAAGGCCAAAAAGAAAATGACTGAAGATATCTTTTCTTCTTTTTAATATGACATCATGCTCTTTAGCTAGAATACAGATTTTGAACATATTATGCTAGTGTGCTAAAAACAAGATGAATTTTTTCGTAGAATGTCAAGGAGCTTGGAAACAATATTTGCGGAACATACATATTTTTAGATATTTTTATGAAGAACACTTCCCACAAGCTAAACCAAAAGACAGAAAAACAGCCTCATTTTCCAGCCACAGAGTTTAGCTTATAGATGTTTTTAATTCCCTACAAAACAAGGGAGTCAACATAGCTATTCTTTTATGCATGCTCCTGACATTTAGGCACATCTGAAAACTGTAAGCATTTATAGGAACTTAAACCTTAGCATGAGATTTGGTGTCAGTGTTCTTGTGTGAAGTATCCATTCTGTTCCTTGACAGGCTGTTGCTGATACAATGCCAGGAAGACTTTACTGGTTCAGAAGCATAAATATGAAATGAGTCTGTCCCATTGCAAATCCTTTTGAGTTTTCCAGATCTGACAGAATGAACCCACTCATATTCTCCATTAAAGCTGTTAATTCAGGGATTACACTGCTCCCACTGCCAATTCACCCTAACAGACATGTACCACTTAGATACCTAAAATAAAATTTAATTATCTTTTGATATCTTCATTGGGAAAGCTTTTATTTTTTTCTTGTTCAGAGCTACTGAAACTCCCTACTTGTATTATCTACCAACAGGTGGTGTTCTGTGATTGAAGCTGTAGTGTTATTTTTTAAATGCTATTATTAATCTTTTTATTATTATTTCAAAGCTTTTCTTTGCTCATCATTTCTTTATGCATAAATTAAGCTTGACAAATTTTTTGTCTGATGAAAATTTAAATAAGGACTTCAGATAGGAAAACAAATCGGTGTGGCAAATGCCAGATTTGTGCAGACACCATGAAGGTTTTCTTTGAAGCTCATTACTTCAGCTTTCTTGCGTGCAGGTTCTTAGCCCTGGGCAGCACTAAAAGGTGAAAGAGCCCCAAAGCCAGGGCAGAGTCAGATGGGAGGGAAAAATGTAGCTCCAGCATGAATTTGCTCAAACTAAAGAGGAAGTAAACCATTTAAGAACAGGAAGAAAGATATCTTCAAATCTTGCTGGATGGGAGATTTATGTGACAATGTTTGTCATCTCTTCAGGGGAAAGGACAAAACACAAATCTTTCTGAAAACGTCTTCAAAGATTCTCAGCATTTTGGTATTATTTGTTCTCTGGGTCGAAAGCTTCAATGTGTGAAAGAATCAGGAACATTTACCATTGTCCCAATGAATTTGGTGTTGTGGCTCTGAAACAAGTTAGGGCCCAGCTCAGCTCCCATCTGAGTCATTGGGAAAAGTCTCATTGTTTCTGCAGCATGTTAATCAAGCTCTGAGTGCTCAGAGAAGTGGAACAGAACAGACCTGAACAGACCATTCTTTTCTACAATGTGACATTCTGGTACCAAGAGCAATAAAAAACCCACACAGCAAAGATCAGAAACAGATTACATTTTAGGACAAGGAGATAAAATGAGAAAGATGGCCAAAATAACAATAATCCCAAGTACTTTCCAGCCTGGAAAAAGGCTGTGACGTGGCATTCTCTTGAGGTATATGCATTCCTAATGGCTTGTAAAATTCCATTAGAAATTACTATATCCAGCCTTACAAACTCCATCATCTAAAGAGGATTTTGAGATTACAGTTTTAAGACAACTTGAAGAATGGGTTAAGTCTCAGCCAGTTCCTGTTTTCATTACTATCCTTGTCTCAAGTCAAGATTAAAGTTGTGCCATTTGCTGTTTCCATTAAGCCCTTAATCTGAAAAGTGAGTGTCAATTTAGTCATGTCAGGTTAATATCTCAGGAAGTGGCTGTGCTACTGACCTCTCACTTACTTGTCATTTCTCTTATAAATTTAAATGTTTCTCCACTTGTCTGCTTCAGTTGATGCACCTAGCTAGATATTTTAGGGATGCAGTGCCTCTACCAATCTTCTGCATTCTGTGATTCTTTGTATGGTTTTTAAATATCATTTATTCCTGTTTGCTCATGCTAAGTCTACATAGCCCTTGCATGGCAGGTATGAGAAGGACTGCAAATGACCCACACAACGGGCCATCCCAGAAGGCAGGGCTTTCACCAGGGAGCAGATGATCTCCCTGTTGCCACTGAATGTCCTACTGAGTTCCAGGGCACTGTGAAATTCTGTACCCTTCCACAGCTGCCTTCTGCATGCACCAAACCTGTCACAGATAATGGAAGGTCAACAAAGGAAAATTTACTCCATGACATTTACTGCAATGCATGAAGGTGCTTTCCTTCCACTGACATTGGCTGCAAGGCTTTGATTTATATATTAGAGGTAACCATTCAAGTTTCTATGGGAAGAATTCTTTCTCTGCCCTTTCTTTTCCAGAATAATCAGAGGTGTCTTATCTAAGAAAACAAGAAGAACACCAGCAACACCATTTTTTCTTGTGGCTGAAGAAAGCAAAACAGGGGAGCTGTCTGCCTTTCATTTGGGGAAATGAAAGGATGAGAATGGAGCTTGGGTTGGCTTGAGGTGAGCCTATGTCTGCTGAGTGGTTTCAAGTGCTTCCAAATGCATCAGCCAATGTAATGAATTAACACTGCTATCTGCCTTTATTCACATGTCACCTAAAGAATGCAGGACAACTGAATCAAAAATATAAGGCACAGGAAAGACACAGCTGTATTTTTCTGTCTTTAACAGCATGAATGATCCTGAGCTCACCCTCTCTTCTCTCTATTGCTGCTCCAGGCCCACAGGTAACTTACTACTTAGTTACATCCTTGTGTGAATGGAATGGTGAAGGAGTGAAAGAAGGCAAAAAATATAGAAAACAATGTAAAAATAAAAATGGTGGATTTGAAGCACCCTAGGTCTTCCTCACAGAGGGAAAAGGAAAGCAAAAATCTTTTCCATGATTTATGAATGTTCTCATGCACACAGGGGAATTAAATAGGTGTAAGGACAACTCTATAACTTTTTCTCTCCAAGTGGAGAGAAGAAATAAACATGAAGTTATGAAAAAGACAACAAGTGTGCTATTAACATCCTCAGATGTTGTGTGTGATATGGTGGGCAAGATCCATATGGGGCATAAACAAATTCTTTAAACACTGGGCTAATTTTTTATGAGCTGGATGGAACCGAGGGAGGCACCAGCAATGACAGCAGATGTTTTAATGTGCTTTTAAGTGTGACTACTGCAATGTCATAAGACTGGAAATACTAGGCTAAACTGAGTCTAAAGCAATGTGCAAGTCACACTCCCTTGAGGCAAACACTGTTACTAATTTATCTCCAGAGTTGCATGGGCAGAGATTATTCTCCTCATGGATATTAATCTCTTGTCCTATAGAAACAGAAATTCTACCTTGTACATTACTGTGACATGTTCACTCTGAACAAAATCCTTTGTACCATGTTCTTCTGTATGCTTATGTTCTGCATAAAATCTCTCTTTCTGTTGGACACAAGTTAATTTTTATCTCCTGCTCAAAACCACAAATCTGCTGAATTATAGAAGAAGTATGAAAAGATCAGTACTAGATCTTTCTGAGAAAGGTTTTCTGGTGTAATACAGGGGTTTGGTAAATAATATCTGTTATAACAACTGCCTTTGAGAAGAGTGAGTGAACTCAACTCAAGTTGCTCATATCAGTTTCATACTCATGCAATCTTGTGTTTTTCCGCTTTTTTAGTACTACACAGGAAAAAAAATTAAAATATGGCATAGATCATAGATCGCTTTTAGATGAACAGTGCAAAGACATTTTTATTGAGGTTTTAGAAGAGTTTGACAGCATTTTTTGTCTTTCATAATACCTTGTAAGCTACTAAGAAATGCTTAGCTCACTTAAATCACTGAAAAACTCTTGTGCTGATTTGAAGTGGTTTTCCCCAACTTGACACAATGTACCAACCCATGATTCCTACAATTGATTCAGCATAAGGCTGTCACCTGCATTGATATAAACTTTGAAAATGTACAGCTGCTCCAGCAAGAAAGTAATTTTAATTGATGGGCAGAAAAGTCAGAAGGTTGAAAAGGTTTTTAGTGCTTTTGTGAGAGTGAGAGAGGAGCCAAAGAAGTTGCAGCAATGCAAGAATGAAGCCACTGAAGCCACAGAGGGTGGTGAAAGAGCTGAGGTATTAAATGAATACTTTACAAGGAAGAATAGTGGGAGATGCTCCAGCTGAAACTGGTTGTTTTATTCACTACCACGGTTGACTTCAGTGCTAGTGAGGCACAGATATTGAATAAATTAAGAGAAGTGGAAATCAACAAATCATCCATGCCATAAAGATACAACTCTTAGGAATGATCCATGTCATCTGTGGCACTTAACTCATCCCATAAGTTTTTCTTAAGGAAAAGCCCTTTGTGCTTCCTGGGATCCACAGTGGGTTTTGCTAAGCAGAAACAAGCACTTGCTTAAGTCTATCTTGTGCAGTTGGCCATGGTGGACTGGCACATCCAACTTCTCCTTCTTTTTCCATTTTAGCTGCCTGCATGTACTAATAAACAAAATCATCCTTCATTCAAATGTTTAAAATATAGCAAGATGGCTGCTAAAAGGGTTGTATTTTAAGACATCTTGAGAGAGCACTTCCCTTGCTGATTTTAACTGCTGAAAGAAGAGTACAGATGAAAAGGTAGCCATATAACTGGCAAATGATGACTGAAATACAAGCACAGTGTGAATTAGGGCTTTGTATAATGCAAAGGAGGGCAATGGAAAACACCCCTGTATCCAGCAGAGATGTACTTATCACTCCGAGTGGCCACTGCACAGCTCATTAGAAACACTTTCTCCTCAGATGGTCGTAAATCCTGTTGTCTTTATCTACACTCATGGGATCACTCTTGTGAATATGAGCTGCAAAATCAGGCCTGTAGTGATTTCTGCTTCAGATGCAAGCTCATAGATGTGACCGAAAGATGATTTTTTTCATTTGTTTCACGTTGTTATATAAAAACAAGCAGACATTTTTCACAAGAAAGTAGAGCATAGGTCATCACTGAACATCTTTGATAAAATAGCTGCTGTTTACTTAACTTCCATTGCACAATTCATTTTAGAACAAACGTCTGTGATAAAGTACAAGACCAGTTTGGAACCAGAATCTTCTATAAAAGCACCAGAGATAACATGCTAAAATTTGAACAAAGCATTTTTATTTGAAACGCTTAAAATTGATTGCATAGAATTTAAACTCTCCTATTTTAAAAACCTTTTAGTGAAACATAAGTTTGAATTTTTCATCAGAAAACACTTATTTCCAGTCCGTATAGAAATTTTCACAGGAGATGGGTTTTATTTCAGAAGAATGGTCTTCCTTTCCTAAAATATTTTTGTCAACATATTTTCACAGCTCTAGTAATGGAAAATGTGTGAGTGCTTTTCTGAAGCATTTCTGTTTTCCTTAACTCTGCAAATTTGGAGGAGAAAAACTCACAAATAAAGGCAGATATATGAATGTGTTTATATGTATAGTTATTTACAGCTGATACTTTCTCTGATTATACTGACTTGTCCTTGGTGAATCATCCTTACTGTTCTCTGGGGGAAAATAAGATAAAAATGCAGGATTGGCACAAGAAGAGAAGTTTAATCCATTGTCTGTTCTTATCTCCTGCCATTTTTCCAAAGCATATTCATTTTTTAGCTAGATATATAAAGCAAAGGAGGAACAGAAGAGCTTAGACTTTCATGTTGTAAAGACCTATTATACATCTGTTGTACTTTGTATTATATAGGCCAGTAATAGGAAGACAAATCCTGCTCTAAATAATTTTAACATCTTGGTTAAAGATACAATTTAAAAAGTTGATGACATTATATGCAATATTTGCATGAGGTGAAGATTTTTGAATTAGATTAAACAAGGTTACAAGGTTTTTAACAATTTTTTTCATGACTATAATTCTGTAACAATTTAATTAGAAATTTCCTATCTGCACAGGTCATATGCCTAGGACTATTAATTTAGCAAAATTTGAGGCCATTTTCTTCCTACTCAACAGAGAATAATGAATAATGTTATAAACAAAATCCTTTTGATGGAGGGCAAAAGCTGTTCATGCCCTGTTTTTCCAAAGTCTGTCTAAGATTTCCAACTTACTGTCTTGACAACTCAGCCTGTTGTTTTCACTTTCTTCCATGGGATTAAAAAAACAAACAAACAAAAATCCTTTAAGACAAGGATTGCTTGAATTGTTATTAAGTGGAATTATTCTTGAAGCTTCACTGTCTTTTTTTCCCTGGCCCTTTCATCTTGCACTTGAGAAGCAGTTTTGAAAAGAACAGACTGATCCTGGTTGGGCTATACCAGCCCAATACCATCTTCTTTTGCCTTCAAATGCCTTCCCTAAAATGGCATCAGTGGTGAATGTCTCCGTACAACAGCATTTAGCAATAAAAATCCATCACACAGAATTTCTATGGACAGAATGTGATTTCATCCAGAAAGAATTATGCTAGCCTCTAATCTGATTTGCTCCCTGGATTTAAAGAAATTTCCCATGTAGAAAGTAACTCTATCCATTTATAATACTGCCAAAGGAGAGCAGGCCTTTTTGCTACTCTCATCTCTCATCTGACTGTAGGCTCAGCTGCTGAATCCTATAAGTCTGTAAAATGCCACCTGCCTGGTTCTTTACTGCCCACTTCCCAGGAAAAGATTTCATACAATACAGGATTTAACTCATAAACTGTCATGACAAATTCAAAAAGAAAAACAACAGCTTTTCCATCTATCTCCCTAAAACGTATGACCTTGTGAAGACTGATATAAAGGTTTTAGCTATATAATTCTGGGGTGAATCATATTTTAGTTGTGCTTTTGGCATGATGAACCCATAATAAGCTGCATTACATCTAAGGAATAAGAATGAAGGTGTGTATTTGTCAGCACAGGCCTGATATGTGTTGTCTCATTGTTACTGATTATTAGAAATGTGGCAGTCTCTGTAGGTCTCAGTAGAGGTGGCAGTGTTGAACAAGCAAAAATTAATGGGTAGCCTACATCCAAAAAGAACTTATGGCTTAAATCAGAAAGGCTCAGAATTGGAAAGGAGGATTTTCATCATCATTTTAAAGACAAAGCATGCTGAGACAGTGAGGGCTGTACAAGCTTGTCATGTTTTTGCACAGTGTGAATGTCAGAGCCACACTCATGTTCAGCATGTTCCACTGCACACCGTGCATAAAAACATTAAAACAAAATACCAGGTACTTTGGTTATTTTCATATTTATATATGTGTCTTTGAAAAAAAACAGTGATTTACCAGAATGTGAAAGAAAATGCAGCAATAATATCAGTGAAGTTTTAATATCTGCTAATGAAATTCACAATGTATTTACTTGGCTTCGGTCTTAGTTTCCGCGCTCTTTGTCCACCTTCATGTTTTGGAAAATTAGAAACAATTGTTATATAGCAGTTCAGAATGGTGCATACCCATGGGCAAAAAAGTGACCCAACAGGACAGGAGACTTGCACAGCTGAACAAGGAACTCCTGTCAAAACTCAGACCTAAGCAGGAGATACAAATGAGGTGGAAGCAGGGACAGAACACTTGGGATGAGCATTGGGATCTTGCCAGGGTACATAAAATTACAACTAGGAAGCCAAAGTCCATTTCGAATTAAATCTGGCTAGGAGGTTTTTATAACTATTTTGCAGTCTTCAAGACCAATATAGCCCCAAACCTCACAAAATTAAGGAGAGAAATCTGGTGTAGAATCTGTGGCAAGACACAGAGCTAACCTTTAAGTCAAACAGATAAGTAAACCCATCTCGTAAATATGCAAACACATGCACAAGTACACAAACACTATTTTTCTAGATAATTTTGTTTCCTCTCACCCTGGCTGTAGAAAACTCACCCAAAGTCAAAGAATATTATGGCTTAAATCACAATCCCCTTCCCAAAGATCATATTAGCTAATCCTGAAAATTTGGTGTATGTCATATTCCTGGGCTAGACGGATTCACATCAAATCCTGACTATCACCTTGAAATGAAAGCTCTGGCTGATGGAGGGTTTGCTCAAAATAGTAATTTAATGATAGCAAAATCTATCAGTGATGGGGTTTTTTATTTATTTCAGTGCTGCTTTCTCCAACATTAATTTCAAGATCTGTAAGCTCATTTGTTCTCAGGGTTTCAATAAACCCAGTGAGGAAATGGGCCTATCCATTTATAAGATTTATCAGGGATAAGAAGGTATGGCTTTGTTTTCCACAGAACAAGCATCCACAAATAAGCCAAATAGCCACTGCTCCACTGTGGCCAACTATGAGCTGGTTCAGAGGCTGTGCACAAGGTAAGGTGGAGGAGCTTACCTATGCACTGGTGATGTAAAACTTATGTCTGGGATCCCAAACAGCTGAACCCACTACCTGAGACATACACAGGGGCATACATCACTTTGGAAAAAATAACTTTGTCAAATGCTTTGTCAGTTAAAAACTTGATCATGTTGATCATGTTGCCTGTTACTACTGTAGGCACCATGTCATTTTTTGGGGCCAAATCATAAGAACCCTTCCTAATTCACTATGCTGCAAAATCAGCCCATGAAGTTGAAAGACTGAGGCTATCTCTCTAGATCCCATGATACATCCCTTTTCTGAGAACCAAGAGAGAGAATGCAATTGTACCCTTACAATTTTAACATTAATTTAAAGCTAGAATAACCCAGCATAAAAAATAAGAATGGAGGGATTCTTATATACAGGTTAAAAAATTTAGCTGATCTTTCAGAGTGTGTAGTGGGAGTTTGATTTGCTTCACTTAGGGCTCAAAATTTAAAATTTTTTTGGCAGCAAGCCATAAGAAAGAAGCAAAATGCTAACTAATCATATTTAATGTTAAATCAATGGCACAGTGCTGTGAAAGCCTGAAGGAATAGAAATGTCTTTTCTTAGCATGCACAGTAATAGACTTTGGGGTCAAGAAATGATGTATTGCTGTAATATCTGCAGCCTTTTAAACTGACACTTTTAATAAATGGCATATATTCCTCTTATAATTTCTTTATTAGTAACACAAATTTCCCCATCTGTGATTATCATCGTGGATGGCAGACGAAAAAGCCCCCTTCACCAATGAACATGCCAGCTGAGCTACACCAGGGAGGCACCTGGCTCGCCATGCAAACACAGAACTCAGCCCCAGTGGCTCCTTTAGTGCAATACAGCAGCAATTACCTCTCTCTTTCTTGACAGGTGGCCTCTAACCTTTGCAGGCTGCTCTGAGCAGAGCATCGGATATCACAAATGAGGGAATACATCAAAATTAGGTGACCATTTACTTTCAGCATGTATTTGGCATAGTTCTGAGGATCGGCAATAGACCTTATCCCACAAGCAATTTCCTCTCCATCTTGATTGAAGGGAATGGATGGCTAAGCTTCCAGCTCTGTTGAATTCCCTACCAGGATCTCTGCAGATATGTAAATGAACATTAGCTGCAGAATATCAGATAATGGAAATACTAAAGAACATTACTGCTTGAGGAAGAGGGAAAAATAGACTCTTGCTAGCAAGATATTTTCTCTTTGAAGGAAACACTTGAGTGACATGAAGTTGAAACTAAAACATAAATTAAATACAAAAAGTTGAGTGAGAGGTAATTATTAAAATTATTTGGATTAGACTGAGAAATTCAAGGCCTGTTTCAACAGACAGCTTGCATGGCTGCATAAAGAAATATGCAGAATCATTGTCAGGCAGTGACTTTCAGTGAATTACCACAAAAGAAATTGTAATTTTTACAAACAGAGCATGAATGGGCAGGAAATGACCACAAAGAATTCATTGCTGTTATCAGTGAGCATGCAGTGGCAGCTCAAGGGTGATTCACACATTATTGTCCAAGGACTGCAGAGACTTTTATCAGATGTTCAAAGAAGAGTTTCTCATGCTACCTGAGGTGCCTTGGGGAGTGCTGAGCCCTCCTTCCAGGCAGGTGCATGGCATCTACTCCCAGAATGTTGTGGGCATCTCAGGTATGTCAGGGAATCTCCAAAGCCGTGCTGACACCCCTGGTTGCACTAAACATGAAAGGATGCATCTCAAATACCATAAATCTTTAGAAGCTGATGGAAGACCTAATGTTTTATAGTAAGTAGCTGCAGATCATTTACTGCTCTAGCACTATGTGCTGCTCTGTATCATGATAGTGGTTGATTCACAAAAAAACCAGCAATGGATAGTTTGAAAAATTTTATATTACTTTCTGAAGATAGATCTTTTTTTCCCTTGTATTATCCAATAGCTCTGTCTAGAAAAGGCCATCCATTTGTTTCTGCATGTATGCAAACTTCAAAATTGTTCTTCCTTCATCTAGATGGTGTGTCTTTTTTCCTGAAATACTATTTTTTTCAACACCACATTTTATTCAACATGAATAATCCAAAGAAGATATAACGGGGAAGGTTGACAGGATATAGCCAATAAATCTTATTTCATGATTCTGTGTTTGGGTCCAAAATGAGGGTGACAAGTAACTGGAGTGTTAACACTGAAAAGGCAGAAGACATCAGCCTGGATCACTACTACACTGTGCTCCAAACTACATATAAATTCTGATAGACTCTGCCAAGGAGACAAGTCTATACAAAGACATCTGTGTGTTTTAATAGGGATCATGATTCTAACACACACACACGTCTTTGCAGAAATAAATAAAAGAGGAATTATCTTCCTATTCCCCACTGGAATCCCATCTGGCACTACTAATCGACCAATTACATTCAACAGCTAATGGATGAAATGATAAAGAAACTGTGCCAAAGAATTATATTTTTGGTTACTAATCTTGAACAGGATAAGTGTCAACTGCAGCTTCTGCCTGTGGAAACAAACTATTTTCTGGATAAATTTAAATTAATCCGTTGTCTGACTGTAAGGAAATAGTTTTCAGAGAAACTTTTAGATTCTAGTGGGCTGCCTGATTTATCTTCTTGTTTAGATTCTGATCCAGTTTTAATTTGCCACTCTCTCTTGTCTGCTAATCAACCTCTCAGTGGCCCAAGTCTTTCCATACTGAATGCTCTCATAATGTTAATTCACTGAGCCAGCACAATTCTAAATTCAATATTTTCTCTTTTCAGATGTTATGATGCACTCAGGAAATGAACCCACAGAGACATTCAGGATGCCTATCTCTCACCTTTCTATAAATTTTTGCACACTATTCCAATATAATATAACAATATAATTCCTTTTTGTTGCCCTGATTGTTCTAAATAAACTATGTTCACTTATCATTTAAATCCTATTCTGAAATCCCCCATAAAGCTGATTAATTGTCAGTTTTGGCTGTATACTAAGACTGAAAATTTTATTATTTTGAATGGTTAATCTCATTATATTTGAGTTAGATACATGGAAAGAACATAGCTACTTTGGAGCAAATATTATAAGCAATGTATTATAAAATGCTATTTGATCAACTTGAAAAGAGTTTCAGAAAATATTTACTTTTAACTGTGAAATAAGCATCCAGTTCTCATAACCAGATTTTTTTTTTAAGTTTTTTCTTTCTGTTTCTTTGGGGTCTTTGGCAAGGTTGACTGCATTTTAAAATATTTTTTTTTATGCAAAAGGTGTTAATACTTTTAAAAATAAAGTATTTGGCCTTTTTTTCTCTCCCTCTTTCAGTTAATCTGATTTAGATATAAGAAGAGCCAAAAACCTGCTCAGTTTAATCCCACGAAACAGCACTAGTCGTTGAATGACACCAACCTTTAAGTGAGGTTGTGTCAGCCCACTTGGATCCTAAGCACCTTAATCAAAGCTCCTCCTTCTTTTCCAAGAGTTGTGTCAAGGCAGGAACAGACATTCTGTTGTGTACTCTGTTTTCTGAACACAAATGCACTATTTTTGGTCCAGATATTTAACCATTTTTGTTAAATGATTACTGCTTTCCAGACTTGGTTTTGTTCAGTTCAGGGAAAAGAAGCTCTCTGCGTTAGTGAGCCAGGAATACTCAGTGCCTGAAAATGTTTTTCATTCTTTGCTTGATGATGGTGGTTCATATCTTTTAAAACTTTGTACTTCCTCCTCTTTTTCCTCTGATGTCCCTCAAAGAGCTCTGAACCTCTAATTTCTGAGCTTCCTGGGTTCACTATGGACTCAAGGCAAGCATATTGAAGAAACCTTCTTACTCCAGCTACAGGAGGCATCACACTCACCGACTCTCATCCTGCTGAACATCTGATGGAAACCACTCACATCTGATGGAAAAGCAGCACAGAAAGCTGTTGGCAATCCAGAAAACTCCTGGAATTCTCTGTGGGTACCTTCTTCAGCCAGGTAATGCAACCTACAAGAGGGGTTGCAAAACTGGACCCGGTGGTGAGCAGTGCGAGCTGGTTGGTGACATCAGGTTTGGGGGCAGCCTGGGCTGCAGTGATCATGCATTGGTGGAAATCACAGTCCTGAAGGCTATTGGTCAGTGCAGATGGATAAAGCATTCTTAAAGTTCCCTACTACCAGAAAAATGGAGAGGAAGCAGCAGGGGATTAGAAGCAGCATGGATGATAACAGTGAGAAATGCTTCTTTCATATGTTCTTTGCTGCCATTTCTCTAACAGAAAATCGCCCAGCCACCAGGTGATGGTGGCTTTAATTTCTCTCCAAGCTAGGGCCAATATGTCCCTGAACAGATCAGCCAACACTGGCAGTTTGCTGATCTTCTGGGCCATCCCATATGTTTTAACCTGAATAAGACTGCACTCTCATTTAGCACTTGTCTCATTAAATCTCCTGTGGAAGATTGATTCAAACCATTTTCTGAAGATGAATCCCATTGGGTCACTGAAATCAGGTTTCAATTCTCAATATTTTCAGACCTTTTCCACTGGATTTATTCTGAAAGAAAATGTAGGAGGACAGCAAAGAACAAAGAAGAAGAAACTTCTTTACCTTCTGAGCAATTTTTGAATTATTTGCCATGGAGAGGTAGTACACTGTAACAGACCTTTCAGCAGAAGGAATATATTTATATGTACAGTTTTTCTCTTCAAAACATGTTGTAAAATTAGAGTCCATGATAGAATTTAACTTGACTATGAAAATGTAAAATATAAATGCAGATTATTATAGAGCAAAGAATTTAAGTCTGAATGGCATAAATAGAGATTAGTGAAGAGCACAGTACAGCATTTCTTTTTGTAGAGGTTTCTCACATCTTATCTACCAATTTTGCTGAATAGCAATAAGACCTGCTTGAATTAAAAGATTATTAAAGATTAGTGTATTTCTTGTCTTATTGTGCAGTGGTAGATATTAATTAAAAATTTGTATGTCTCTCACCTGGCTGAAACTCCCCAGTCACAGACTGACCAAATTTTTTCTGGTGGAATACCTCAGCACTCTCTATGAACCTGTTCAGGAAAAATGACACCTAACTGAGTAGCTGATTTCCATCCAGGGCCAGGAACTGATAGAACATGAGCAGAGTGCGATTTGATTAATATTCTAAGTCTGACAATTACTCTAAATTACATCAGACTTGAATATTATAAGAAAAGAGGTTTGATTCTGGGTCACATGAAACTTCAAACTGAATGTACTCTTTATGTTTAGTTTGGACACTTTTAAAATCTCATGTGAATATGGTGTGACAAACCAGTGCTGTCAAAAACAGAAAAAGAATTGTAAAACTCATGCTTCTGTCTGAAACTGTAGTTTGCATACAATGCATTTTAAACCAGAGCAGCACTTCAGGAGGCCCTTAACTCTTTTATTAGGTACTAGAGAAACTTATATGTGCATATATGTACGACTTCCAGCAAATTTCTACAACACTTGTTTTTCTATTGAGTGGCAATAGAGTGGAAAATCTTTCACAGCTTTTGCAAAGATTTCAATTAAGCTGATAATAAATCAAAAATTGGTATTTAATGATTGTTTGAGTAGGTAAAATGCATCAGAAACTTTTTTCTAGCCACATCTGTTCCATGCTTATTGGTTACTAATCTCAAAAGAGATGGCAGAACTAAATTATTTACTTGGTTCTCCAACTGAGAGTATAAGTGCATGGCATGAGCAGTGTAGAACATCTTTCATTTCCTCTGCTTTGCTGTGGATATAAAAGATCTTCTGGTGTGTCACAAGCTATAAAATTATGTTTTTTATTCTGCAGAACCTTGCTTGCACAGGGCACAAGGAGCAGACCATGTGTTAAGAGCTTATATGTACCGCAGAGCTTAGCTTTCACATAAGATCTGAAGGTGCTGCAAACAGCCCAGAGGCATGGAAACAGGTGAATCAAAATGTGGTGAAACCCTCCTCTCTCTCCTACTGCTTTTCTAGAGCACCTGCAACACCAGGTCAAAGAGCTAAAGGTTAGAAATGCCAAGTATAAATACTGAATTGCTTTTTTCTTGTTATACAGCTGAATTCTTTTCTATCTGAATAGGTGTTTTCTTTCCCTCAATAGCTTTGCTTCAAGGAAAAGAAAAATGCCAATGTACAAACATGCTATTTCCTTTCCTCAGAAGAAATGGGGAGTATTATAAAGATCAAAAAGAAAAAAGTTTTTAAAAGAGAAGCTGAAGGATTAGAAATCCAAACTGCGATCAGCTCTGGCTAGCAAACTTTGGCTGGCATTGCATTGGACTGGAATGCTGTGTGCTGAGTGCAGGGGGGCATAAGATGAGGCAGAAAGGTTCCAAAAACCTAATGTAGATCTGAATTTCTGCATCTATCACAGATTGAACCAAAAGTGTCATCATTTTTATTTGAACTAGGGATTTAAAATTTTGCTGTTTGTGTTCATGTCTTCTTCAGGGTTTGATCAATTATAACCTGATTTTATTAGGCTGATGGTTTTAACTTTACACTATATCATAAACACCTGAAAAGAGGGAGCTGGAAATGTGTGAGAGAGCCCTAAGAGCCCCATACCTGCAGTGACAGAATTGCCACCACCATAATTTCTATTAAGTGCTTCAAAATTACAGTGTAACAGCTCTGAAATTACATGTGACATCTGCATGAATACCAAATCACTTCATTGCATTCAGCCATACTGCAAAAAGCACTTACTGAATTTGTACTGATTACAACTCTTACAAATTAACTTACCCAAGCAAACGTACTTCTTCCTGTACATAGAGTATTTAAAGATCTCAGTTGAATCAAAGGAATGCAACACACCAAATAATGCTACCACTTGACATGGATTGCCATATTTGAGAGAAGTACCCCGATAATTTAAAACTCTTTTAAAATGCTTGATTTTTAGAAAAAACTCTTTTTTCCCTTTTAAAAAAAATTTTGATTAATCATGTCATATCATTCTTTCATCCAGTCTCTCAAGAAAAAAAGTCTAAAGAGGGAAAGAACCAAGAAAAAGTATGATAAATGTTCATTACACAGAATTTTCTTTTTTGAAATCACATTTCCTATAGTGCAAGACAGATTTTATAGTGGCATAAGTCACAAAGAAATAAGAAGTTGGCAATGAGATAGAAGAATATTTGAAATATGGATGCAAATCCCTACTACCTGCTGAGCAAAAATAGTTTGTAGAGACTGTCCTGGAAACTGAACTGCCATTAATATCCTGTAAGCACTAAATTTGCAGCAGAAGAATATTGGAATGATATGTCTGCAAAATGCCAAAGGCCTCTGATTTATCTCTAAGCAGAATGTTTCAGCTACATCTACATAAATATTTTAACAGGAATTTAATTTTAATTTTAGTCACACAATAAATCTCTTTATTGCACCACATCTTCTTGTCCTAAATAAGTTACCTATTGTGTTATGAGCACAAAGACGATTGTGTTCATTCATCTTTCTGGCTTGATGAATAGTCTGAAAACACAATGGATCAATGCACCTATTTACATAAAAATCTTGCCACAGGCTGTTTAATGTTTTTAGACCATGTGTTAATTTAGATTTAACTTATTCACTGACCATTAAGTGACTTGTATCTGACTCCAACTCTGAACCTCTCAAGGGCCCACCAAAACAGAACAAGAGTAAAAAACACGGAAAGGAATTCTAGAGTTGGTGTATTGGCAGCTGTATATTCACCAGCCGAGGAAAAATATCAGACCTTTACTGCTTATTTTCTTTTCAGTGCATTTTATAAAGAGCAGTAGCAACTCAGGCAACCACTGTCTGACTGACTCTGACTCACTGTGCATTTCAGGTATCATTGCTGTTGCAGTCTGATTGTGTAGTGTTAGATACAGTGAAAGCGTTTAGCAGGTAATTGATAATGTCTTCAGAGGATGATAAACTGGGCATGAATTATTTTTTCTGCTTGACAGAATTCTGGAAATAAGCTCCTAATGGCAGAAAGTTTTTAGTGAGCAGGCAGTCTGGAGCAGTGTTGTCTGCCCTTCCCAATTCTGTTTGGCACAGGCTACAGAACCAGGAATGCTGACAGTGTGAATGAACAGGAACATCTGTATACAGCCTTTTGCCATTCTCTTTGCAAGCTCTTTGCAAGCTCTTTACTTGCTTTCTTGGTGAAAGAAAATTGTGATGGAATTCCTGTAAGTCTCCCTTCAGGCATGTGAATTCAGTCCTCACAAGTCTACTACCCTGTCTGAAAATTGATTATCACTTCTGGTTTATTCAATCTCAGCACAGGGCTTTTGCTCTAGCACTCAGAGGGGAACAGACACAAGTGTAAATAACAACTGGCAGGTGGAATTAGGCTGTTAAGGAAGAGATTTTCAAAGGCTTACACAGAAGCTAATATCAAGCAGCTCTAATCAAGTCTTCCACTGTAAGCTGGGTACCTATCACTCATTTTTACCTCTGAAGATCCTCTCATAAAACTGTCCTGTTTGGTAAATGTTTTTAATTGGAGACAAGCATAAGCATAGGTGCTTACAAATCTGTTGGCTTAATTTTGAAAATCTGACTCTAAATTTTTATCTAAGGAAGTTTCAGGCTGCAAGCCAAATTGGCATAAATAGGTAGAGACACATTATTATATCCTCCCTCAAGGCAGTTGTCTGTTCTACAGAGAATTAAGATAACAGCAGACATTAAGGTTGTCTAGTCAGAATCATTTAGCAGACCTAAGCTGATTATAAAAAGTTTTAGAAAAGAGTAACTGGACATTATGCAAAAACACTTGTATATCTTTAACCCCAGATGACTGTACTCATCAGTGCATAAAAATGTGTGGTACATAAACAGAGAGGTGGAAATGGAAAAGGAGGTGCAAAGATGGCCAGTTGATGGCTCCAATATAACACAGGGCACTGCAATGCAATCCTCTTTTCCGCTTTGAAAAGTAATTTGTAGTTGTCTTGGTGATTATTCAGTCACTGACTTCTCTATTATGCCTGTTAAGCCTGGGATTTCTTCTTTCTTATTAACCCCTTTAGTCTTCCTCTTCCATTTCCCTCAATGTCAATTAAGGTGACCAGAAAAGACTTTAAAGAGAGTTAGAAACAGCAGTGTCCTCGGACAGGTTTTAAAGGAGAGTTATGCAAAATCTGGGATTGTGATTTTCCTTAAAACCATTGTGACTGCAACAAAAGTTTTTCTTTTCATCCTAAAGTGCACAATGAAGAAAGGAGAAATGCAGGAAATATGCTGTTGTACTTCACACATCCTAGCAATACGTTAATAGACCTACTTAGGAATAAAGATGTTCAGTCATTCTTTGCACTTAATTAATAGAATATATTCCAGAATATATAACTGGGATATCTGGTTAAATGAGATCCTTGGAGGTCATCTGGTCCAATCTCCAGCTGGCAAGAGGACTATTAACCAAGACCAAATCAGAAGAGCCCTGGGTTTCACTGATCCCATCTCCTGTCTGCGACTGTGCTACATGCTGTATGCTGTATGAAAGTCATGTCTTCCCCAGACTCTCTTGACACTAAGCATTTTTAAACACAGACCTCCAGCTCACCAAACCTTTCTTCAGTTCAGATACACAATACTTAAGCATCATTTCTTTTTAACCCCGTTTCCTATATTTTCCCTGGATTTATGGCCCAGCCTGTAAGCCACGGAGCCCTCTCACCACTGAGCCAACAATTCCCCTTCTGAGGGATTGTGTATATATATGTTTCTGTAATTGCAGCCCATTGGGAAAGTTCAGAGCTCAATGGTCCCTATGCTCACTGTTCATTTTTTATGGTGTAGGGAACAACAGCAGATTCTACCATAAAGCCTGTGGGAGTACTGGCTGACTCCAGGCCAGGCAAGGGGTTCATTCTCTCTGTTCCACTTCAGTCACTTGTTTGTGACTGCTCATTTCTGCTCTTTGAAATCCCTCTCCCAGTTACCTAACTCTTTTGCTTTACTCAGGTACAGCAAAATATTATGAGCAGATTAATCTGTAAAGATGTAATTAAATAGCATCAGATTGCCAATAGTCAAGAGTCAGGTAGCTGAAATTCCCACAAGGGAGTGCAATACCTCCCAGAAAGCAATGCAATATTTATGTTACATGAAATTTCTTCTGTCTTTAAGTTCTCCCATTTTGATCAGCAGGCGATTTGAGGGATCTGCTTGAAATAACTGACATGGTTAACTCACAGATCAGTCTGCTTTGATCAGAAGGTCACAACTGGACTCCTTCTTTACACAGGAAGGTCTTCGCATACCATCTTCCTGAAAAGATTGAATAATGACAAAATTTGCTTATCTTCAGAAATTAAGAACTTCCAAAATCAAAAAATAGATTCAAATGAAAATTTTGAAATGCCTCTGGCAGATTTAGCGAGATTAGTGATCTGTCAACAACAATTTAGACCAACAGAAAGTTTATTCCTTCAAATCTTCACAGCTCAAATAAATAATATTTTTTTCTCTCCCTGTCTTTCATTTGAGCATAACATTCTGAATTTGAACATTTCCTGGAAAGAGCTGCAATGCTAAATTAGTACATTCTACTAAAATATTTATCAAAATTCTGGAATCCTCTCTGGGACAGATGGGGGTCACAATTGTGTACAAATGTACATCATGAAAATGGGAAGACAGCCTGTCTTGCCCCAGATAGTGGACCTGTTACAGCAACACCAGCAGCTTCATAGTGAAGATAGACCAAGTGAAAATGATGCACTGTCCAATCAATAGAAAGGGCAGCACAAATAATGCATCTGTTTAAAGGACTAGCAAAACTGATAAGCTTCAGATGTACTAGGAGAGATAAACAGAGTAAGATATTCTGTGACACAAAGAAATACTTGGGTAGTACCTGTTTCTTCCATCCCCAGACTCAGTAATATGAAAAGCCATTTGCCTAAGAACTGTGATGGAGTTATCAGGGTAGAGTGCAAGGTTTTCATTGGCAAAGTGACTGAGTGCCTTCCTTAACCTGCATTAAATTATGATAGTTGTCACTCTAGATTCCAGATTTGGGAAGAGAAAGGTAGACTTCTGCTATTCCTGTTGCAAATTACAAGCCTGGCATCCTGTTTAGAGATCTTTTACAATTCAATTCCCCTGAGATGGCTGGGAGATCCTTGGAGTAACTCAAGTGCCAAAGTATAATGTTTATTTCTTGGGCTAAATAATGAGGTTTATAGATTTCTTGTGCACTTATCCAACAGAAACAAGCTAATAGTGTGCAAAGCTGAAGGGACAGGAAAATTCCCCGGGATATATTTCCTGTGCTAAAGCTATTATTGAAATATAGGTGACCATCTAGCTCAGAATCTCTGCTCAGCAGAAAAATGGTGCAAATTGCCTCTTACTAATGATAATAAAAGGCCTGAATCTCTGAATTCCCTGTAAAATTTAAAGAGTGAATTTTAGGTATTGCAGCCTCATTTCTGAACTTATGCAGTTGTATAAAATACACTTTGCTTAAAAGAATGCTTTGCTGGAGAGAGAAGAGTACAAAAGATGTGTCTCAGAATGCTACCCACTGCAGTGGTTCTTAAAAGAAAAGAATATAGGGAAGAATATTGAAATCTATGCATTTATCACAGCAAAAATAACTATTATTAATTGTTATTGTTATTCATTTTGACCATAGAGTCTGATAAGATGTGAAATCCTGTTGTGTGTGTTCTCAGGAACAATGATGTGATTTAGGATTAATCTTCTAGCATTTGGAAAAATATTCACATAGAGCCAAATAATCTCAAGTAGCTCACACTAATTCATATATCCCCCATGTTTTTATTGGTTTCTGTGCCAAGAAATTTTTGGCTTTCTCGTGGTCACATTCACACCTTTTAAAGCCTGCAATACACACAGACTCGTCAGCTCTTCAAGTACAGCACAGGAAATTTGGCAGTGCATAGGAGTTACCTTCGATCTGTCAAGACTTGGGCAACAACTCCCTCATTTCTGCCTATATTTTCTACCTAAAAGAATCTGCATGCTTTTTCTGAAGACACCACAGAGAATGGGGTCTGCTGCTGACTTCTGATCCCACACCAACCTAGCAGCCAAAACCACCCCTGGAGGAAACATTATACCACTGAATAATTACACTGAGCTAGAGCCCAGATGCCCTGATCAGCATTTGTACTGCAAATATATAAAAGAAGATCTCACATCTACCTCAAAAATTTTTGAGTCTGAGATTGCAAGGGACTTGTAAATAAAAGGAGAAAATGAAAATGGAACTGGTCTATGTGTACAAATATATTCATATGAATTTTTGCTCCTTATTTGCTTAATTGGTTGAATTCATGTAAACATCACAGGAGAAGTATCTTGAGAAGTCAAAGTACTGCAATGATCTTGTAAAGGTGAATTTCAAAATATTCAATGTTCACTGTAATTTAGAGAATCTCTAAAGAAATACAGAGATTCTATAAAGGCCACTGTAAAGTTCTCAGGTGACTTGTGCGTGGGGTGTGAACTGAATACCTGCTGAAGACAACCTGCAGCACAGAAGCTTGCTTCCTTCCTTCCTTCCATAAAGCAAGGCACAAAAACTCCTGCAGCAAGGAAAATCTTAAAAATATGATGGGACTACAACATATTTTGTTTTCACTGGGATACATATGATATAACTACCAGTATTTTGCAATGGAAATACTTTGGTTATCATAAGCCACTTTGAAATAGTTCCCAAAAAACACCCAAATCCTCAACTTATTCACAATTTAATCTGTATTTCACAGTCAGTGATATGTAAGACGATGCTATTTCCTACTTCCTCTGCTCCATTACAGTTCTTCACAGAACCTGCTTTAAAAGCATTGTCAAAGTGTCCGAGTGCTTTTTAAGCAGGATACAGCTGTCTATATCCTTCAAATTCATCATGGCTTTCCTTCTGAGTCAGTTGTTAAAAGCCACAGGATTTTGAGTCGGCAAAGAAGTCTCAGCAGCAACCTAATGATGTGGATTATATTAAACTGGACCAGCTGAAGGACTAACTGAAGCCCTGTAAAACTAATGGGTGTTGCTGAACTTTGGTATTCACACAAGAGAAATGTACAGCGAACTAATTACAGTTTCTATCCTGTGTGCTGTCGTTCATTTCACAGCTTCCCCGGGTAACATTCTCGCAGCAGTCATGCAGCAAACTACCCCCAAAGGTCACTTGTAGAGCCATTATATAGAATCTGATTCTGGGCATTGTTTCTGGGCTCTAATTGGAAGCTATATCATTTTGACTCATGGCAGCTCGGTTGTGTTTGTGTCTGTTGGTGGGACCATTCATATCTATAAAGCCTCTTAAGGACCTTGCAGTGCCGAAGGAGCTTGCTGAGTCAGGATATCTGACATTACATGGCCATTCACTGTTTGCTAACTGTGAACTAAGGATCCCACCAATAAATCCAGTGGAGGAGAACTTATTCTACCATTTATTCCTCAATGTCAAAGCTCTTTAGAAACGAACTATAATTAGTGCCCCGTGGTGCAGGCAAACATAATCATCCTCGTTTTAAAAAGGGAGGAAAATAAGATCAAAGGTCTTTCCCAATGTCACAGTGAATCAATGAAAGGAGCTTCCAGGAGCCCAGAGTTCACTAAGGCTGTAAATAATGCCAGACTCTGGCAGAATGCAGCAGCAGCTCCATCTGATTCGGTTTGCCTGATACTTCTGCTTTGAACCTTGGCAGAACATAACCTACCCAATAAAAACATGTGATGAGACATTATGCAGAGCACTAAGAAACTGGTTTCCCTGGACAATAGACCCGAGTATTACATTACCCAGCCATCTCAATAATACAGGGTCCAGGGTCCTCCTGTGGATGAGAAACTACAACATATAATGTTGCTGGGCACTGGCACTGAATTTTCTGCCTCTCTTTGCTATAGTATTTCTCCTTGGACTCTGGGAAATCAAATAATTTCTCTTCAAAATGTGAAGGCAAAAAATTCTTTAGAATCTGGTCCCCAAGGTACTTGCATAGGAAAGGTTTGTTTGTTTGCTTTATTGTTTTGTTTTGGGGGTTTTTGTTGTCTTGTTTGGGGGAGGGGGGTGGGTAGAGGGTAAGTTTTTGTGTGTGCACCTGCCAAGGAAGTTATTTTTGGAAAAAAAAAAAAAGAGAAAGCTGTTCCTTCTAAAACTTTTTAAATCACTCTGAAAGTCTAAATTCATAAAAGTAATCTGGTGTCTCCTTTTAGTAAAGCAGAATGAGGAAAAAGGAATAAAAGGCAAGAAAAAAAATAGACTGACTGCAATACGGCAGACTCAGGGCATGTATCAGAGGGACGCGCATGCAGATGGTCCATGAGTGATTTGAAAAAGGTTTCAAATGCTTCTACCTCAGGATATGTCATTATCTGCTAGCTATCACATGGAACTGAAGTTTGTATTAAATCAGTCAGCTTCATGCCTAGTAGATAGTAAATCTTTATATAACATTCAGTGGAGCTATTATATCACAGTTTCACAGCCTTCCTCCTAGCTGTTAAGCATTCTTTTTCCCTGTGTCAGATTTTTAACAGCGGTTTTCTCCCTATTTCATCAGAGGAAGGTGTTTAGTCCTTTTTGTGGTGAAGTACTTTTAAAAAATCTATTAATTTCCCAGCATGATTCACCAGACTGTTCTTATATGCCAAACTCCCCCCTTCCCATCCTGATCTGGCTACCTGCTCACTCAAACAAGATTTAATTTCTTCCAGGGGATATTAACTCTAAATCCCAAGTGTGTGCTTATCCACCCTGCCTGTTATTTCAGGACTGCTCCTTGCTTTTGCTGCGGCTCTAATTAGTCAGCTGGCCTGCAAACCTCTGGTTCCAAGAGAAAATGCCAGCACAGTGCACTAAGCCCCCGTTCCAGCACTGAGTCCCGCTTCAAATGGCAGTGTCTCCAAACCGGAGGCATGGGAGATGGAGAAGAGCACTGTGTCTTAGCCTGACTTTTTCCCGCAGTTGATTTAGTCTGAGTTTTTGTTTACTGGGAATCTTTAAAGGCCTCTGCTTTCGATGAGGCAAGAACTTTTTGTGCTTAAAACGCAGCGGGTGGGTGGGTGGGTGGAAGAGGCAGGAGCGCGGAGCAGCTCAGGATGCGGCTGGAGCCGGGAGTTGCCAGGCAACTGCTGCCGGCAGCGGCAGCGGCATCGCCGCGGGCACCGCACCCTGCGGGACAGGGCTGCGGGACAGCCGCTCCCCTCCGCTCCCCTCCGCTCCCCTCCGGGTTTCCACTGCCCAGGAGATGCCCAGGGATGTACTCGTGCCAAAGCTGTTGTGCAGCAGGGCTGTTCCTACGGCTAACTATTTTGGTATTTAGCTCCGTTTTTGTGCCCAGGGAACAATCCTGTTGCTGCCTTCTTCAGAAAAGCGATTGCTAAAGAGCATTTATAGCTAAAGTCGTGTACATTCCCAGGCATGATGAGCTTTTCAGTTGGACTTCCCCTCTTCTGCCTGATATTGACCTAACAGAGGTGAAATGATTTCAGTATTTCCTTGAGGAAATATAAAAGATCTGTTTTTGTCAGCAGAACTGTGCATTTATGTATCAGCATATTTTCAATACAGGAGTCTGCCTTAGGTAAAATTGTAGATGTCACCCAAGGCAGTGGTCTGGGAATCTCCTTCACACACTCAGGCTCCTGAATGTGGTCCAAGTCCAGATCCTCAACTGCAATTTCTGTGTTCTGACTTTTCCATGTGTGGAAGGGTAGAGATGGTAAGGAAAGAGCAGATGGAAATTTGCGAGTAAGAAGGAGATTGCAGAGGGATTTTCTATTTCAATGTATTTTTGGGAAACCTTAGACACTGCCTGGAAACACTAGTGGCAGAGCGCTAATTTTGATTGTAGACTCATCAAATAGACTTTCTGAGAAAAAACTTCTGAAGATATTTTTCTTATCAAGACGCAAGACTGAAATTCAGGGACAATTGGCACAACTCTCCCATTTTGGTGCTGAGTTCCTCAGTTGCTTGTGGACAGTATTTGTGATGGGCTTTCACTTTTCTCCCTGCATTGTGTCTGTTCTGCTTTGCACCGTTTGCCAGCTGGGAACTAACACAGGGTGGGGGAACAAGGCTGCCCCGTGTCCCAGGTGAGGTCTGGGCACCTGGGCTAAAGCACCATGACCAGTGGGCCAGTCTCAGACTGCACTTCCAGCAGCGGAACAGGTGAGGGGACAATGTCTCCCGCATCCCTCTGGCAGCAGTGGAAGAGGGGGGCATGTCCCTGCAGCAAATGCCTGGGTCCTGCCCACACTGGGGCTGTGCTGTTTCCACCAGCTGACCAGTGCCCGAGAATCACACACCTACAGTGCCAGATGTGCACGGAGAGATTGGCATGGAGGGATAGGGCTTCTTCTCCTTGTGTGCAGGGTTCTGCTGCTATCAGGATTCTGCTACTAGGCAAAAGAAACTTGCTCACCTGCAGCTTTGTGTAAAGCTCCCTTTCGCTCATCAATCTGAATTAATAACACCACTTAAATATGAAAAGGTTTACCAATTACCTCCTGAGTTTTCAGTATTCATTTTGGTGCTAACATTTACCAAAGAAAATAAATTAAAATGAGAGAACTATTTATTTAAAATCTCATTTGTCATGTCTTTTCCTTCTCTCAGATCATTGTTCACTAGGTTCTTTATAGATTTAGACCACTGGGTATGCTTTGTTCAGCTGTACATTTTATATCATGTAGAGACAGGGCTTTCCTTCAGTTATTCAACAAAGCAATTAACAACCCTCTGAGTGCAAACAACAGCCTCATGTGATGGATGCTCATATTTGTATCTCTTCTAATTCTGGCACCATTCTGAATTCATTTTACTTCATGTTTTCCTGGAAGGGATTTGTTTTGTAGCCCTGACTTCCATGCATGGAGCTCTGTACTATCACCACTTGTACCAGGAAGCAGAGCATCCAGGAGGCCTAAAGAATTTAGAAGCTGCCCTGAACACAATCATTCTCCTTCAGGTCCCCTAAGATATCCTCTGTAATTGCATGCTGCTTCCTCCCCTACACAGCAACCCTTTCCATGACAACTCAGGGACTGGAAGTAGGTGCTACTGGAGACTAAATACAGGATGGCTGCTGTGGGAAAAAGGGTCCTTAATCTCACTTCAGTGAAAGAAAAGGCAATTTTCTACTCCTCTGTGCAGTTGCCTGGGACCTGGCAAAGCCCATAGGATGGATTATTTGTCCCCTACATCTTGAGGACAGACAGGTCTATGGAGAACATCTAGTCTGACAAATAAGTCTCGCTTGACGATGCATCTGACAGAAAACAAATCAATTGCCAAACAGGAGGAAATCTTTGGGTTCCATGGAAACCATTAGACTGTCAGGTATTGCCCCTTTTAGATGCCAGTGCTTTTCTCACTCTAGTTCTAGTCAGTCTAAGAGCATTCTTTCAAAGAAGAATAATCTTCTTGTCAGATGCTAATGGTATATATGCAGTGCCGGGCTCCATGATGCAGAGTGGCACATGGTAGGTGAAGAATCCTCCTCTCACAGGGAAGGATGCTAACTTTGTTTGTGACATAAATTTTCAGATTATGTTCATCATTTTCTAGCTCAATTAAAAATCCAAGACAGGGGGAAAAATTGCATAAAAATAAAAAGCTTTGTGGATACAAAGTCTTCTTTGTTTAAACAGTGGTTAAAGAATTGGGATAAGATCTTCCTGTGAGTGTTTTTTATTTTTCTGGTGTGGCCAAAATGTAGCTTTTTACTCAAAAGGTACTAATACACAACTTTTGGAGATTTTTTTGTTCTTACCTGTTTTCCTATTTGAAATACACTAAGATGACACTTATGGACATGGTTTACTGGTGGACTTCAAAGTTCTGGGTTTATGGTTGGACTCAAAGATCTTTTCCCACCTAAATCATTCTATAATTCTATGATTAGAGAAGCCTCAAAGCAGCATAAAGGACTTGAAATCTCTCTCTTTCTCTCTCCTCTGAAATATCACAGCCAGTGACATCAAATGAAAAGGTTTTCTGTGGTGTGGCTGACCTGGAGCCATGCCAGCTGGCTGAGTACTGAAACAATAACAAGAAAATAGGTCACTTCCACACAGTGTTTCTTTCACTTCTTAACCCCCTAGCAGAGTGGTTTGTAGTAATGCAAACTCTGCAGTCATAATCTTGATAATGGATGCAAACAAACCTCTAAAAGGTGAAGGGATAAGCAGTGTGTAATTCAGACCAGTTTTGAGAAAAACAAAAAAATTGAAAGTCTCTCAGGAAAAGCCCATTTCCATGAAATTTTTCTACACTAATCCCTTGGCTTTCCTATGTTCTGCCTTCTCCTGCAGCACATATTCCACCCCAGCTTTATCATACTACATAAAACAAAAGGTAAAAGAGGTTAGATTTCAGATTGACTGTTTGGCCTATCAGCATTTCTTTATGACTGTCCTGCATCAGGATTCTTCACAACAGAACAAATCCTCTATACACCACCTATATTTTCTTTACAATAGCCTCCAGGAACCTATTTAATACATCATTCACTATTCACTTGCAGATCATTTCACTCTGGTTTGTTTTCCTCTACACACATTTCAAGGATGCACCAATGCACTGAAAAGCACTTTGTGCAATGGGCACTTTCAGCCATGTGTTTGGAACAGTATTTTAGAAAAGTAGCAGAAATTAGATAGCGGATTCAGTCCAGAGAAAGGTCAGTATTCTGATTTTTTCTTCTTCCTAATGGTCCCCAGTTTACTAGCTGGGTGGAGCAGTTCTCAGGCTTGACCACAGGTCCATCTCCCCTGAAAGGAATTTGATCTGAACCAGTGACTCCTAAAGAGTGTTACAAAACTTTTATCAGACCCCACTGGCTGTAATAAGCAGTGCATTGTGTGCTGCTGCTTTGGGAAACAAAAAACAACCATTTTTGCTATATGCTAGGGTAAAGAATATGAAATACCTGCTTCTCCCAAGCTCTCCAGCACTGCTAATGATTTTACTATAATTTAGGCTTAAAAACCAGCAGAGCTTTACTGACATTTTCAGCTAGCTGCGTGAGACTGCATTCTTACTGCCCTTAGAATTATTAATGGCAAAATCTTGCGGCTACCTGCATACCCTAAAAAAATACTCATTTGCTTCATTTTCAATGCATGTCTGCAAATGGATTCTAAAGTCCTGAAAGAGGTATTACTCTTTTGTTATATGGAACTACTACAGTGTCTTTTTATTATGCAATTATGGGAAAAAGTTTAAATCACCACTACCTGTAATAAAAATGAAAGCTTAAGGGGTCTGTGGTTTTTGAAAATTTATTTCTTGCTTTGATTTTCTTTCTGTATAAAAAAAACAATAAAAGATCAAATGTGAATCCGATTTACTTAACATATTCTCTCTGACCTCTGAAGGTCAGGGAACCAATTCAAATGAATAGATCACTAATGGCTGTCATTGAAGTATGTCCACAGAAGCCTATTTTATGAACCATAAGCAGGACTCTTATACCTATTACAGGAGCTGCAGAATGTGATGACAGCTTCAGTCAAACGGGGAGCTGCAGTGTGCCAGAGGGTGAAGGCTGAGATTAGAGGACTTTAGAGAGAGCAACGGGACTGTACTGCATTTCATTAGATCAGCCCAGACATGACAAGGCTAAGGACAGTTGCTCAATGAGTTCATTGATACTGGAACATATGGAAGACTCTGTCTGTCACAATCTTATTAGCGCAAGGATTTTGCTGTCCTTTGGACAGCTTTGGATGGACTTTAGAAAGCAAAGAGGATACAGCTGTTAAGCCTCACCTTTCACCTTGGCTGGGGAAGTTTCTGGGAGCGCAGATGGTGCTCAGTTTCAAGCCATGAATCACTGTCACAAAGTCTGTGTTATGTAAGGCTGTGTGGTGGGTTGATCCTGGCTGAGTGCCAGGTGCCCACCAAGCTGCCCTATCACTCTCCTTCCTCATCAGGACAGAGAGGGAAAAAACAAGATGGAAAAAAACCCTTGTGTTTCAAGATAAAGGCAGTTTAATGAAGCAAAAGCAAAGTCCCCTCATGGAATCAAAGGAAAACAAAAGATTCATTCTCTATTTCAGGTATGTCCAGCCATTCCCTGGGAAGTAGGGAGTGGCTGCTCTGGATGACAAACGATGCAACAAGAAATGCCACAAATTCCCCTTCCCCTCTGTTTCGATATCCCAGCTTCAGTTCTGGGCAGGGTGGTCACTACCCCACGTGTTCCCCTCTTAGATTACCTCCCTGGGACTTCATGTAATCACTGCTTTGCCCCTGTATTTTCAGTTAGTGCAAGTCCTTGAGGGCATAGAAAATGACAAAAAAGGCTTGTCTTAGGTCAGTGGCTGGTCTGACCTCTTTCCTGGTCCCAGGGTACAAGTGCTGGGAAGTTCCATTTTTCTTATGAGATTCCCTGAAGAAGTGAGGGGGGAAGCATGGCCTAGTTTTAGCAACAACTTAAGGAATGAAGTCAAACAATCTTCAGGCTGTTGGAAGACATGAAGAGTATAACTTGCAATTAATTTCACTTAAGAAATGCAATCTGCAACGGTACTAAGAAGAGCTGAACTGTATAGTATGAACCAAAGCAGAAAACATGAAACTTCCAGCTAATAAAAGCAACTCAGAGTTTCTGAGTAAGTTGTGTTCAGGCTACGTTTCCAGGGAGGTTTGCAGTGTAGCACTACAGCAGCATCTGTGTATGGTCAGCACTGTTTGGCATGGGGTGCAACAGAAGGCACTTGCAGTGTGTAGGAACAGTTGGCTAAAACCAAATTCTCTGTCATTATAGTTACTACAGAACAAGCTGTATGGAGAAAATTGTGCCTGTTTATGTGGAGAACATTAAGAAGCTACTGGAAAAATAGACTGTTAAATACGGTAAAAAATGCAATATTAGATATACTCTATGCTTTCCCTTATTGACAAAAGTGAATGTATGAAATTGCCCAGCACATTGAAATGTGTTTGATTAATTTAAACAAACCCAAGGGGTTAGGCACCAGACACATGATTTTGGTCTAGGCTTTCAAAATAAAATTATACAATAAATTTACTATTATAACATTATAACTATACATGGAAAATGTTTTTCTCTTCCAATTCAGTGAAAAGAATAGTTAAATCAAACATCTTTTCATGTCCAGATAGATCTTTTTATGAATCACTGCTGTTTCAAAGTAATAAACCAGCTTTCATAGTTAAAACGCACAATAAATTGAGTTTCTGAGTTTCCTGGTGATGATGTGGTGATGTTATTTCTTTCTGAAAAATTTAATTTGCCTTTATCAAATGTCTTTGATTTTCAACCTATACACTTAAAAATAGCAGTTTGTATAATGTTTATATATGTGATGTGCAGCAAAAAGATTTTTTTTCCATAGTTTTCCCTCAAAATACAAAAAAACCCTGGCCTCACAGCACATCTGAAATTGTATTACAAAGGCATGAAACAAAATGCAGAAAATCAAAGAGCTGGATTTTCAAAGCTCTTTTTGATAATCTAAGTGGAGACAATCCACCTAATTACTCTTCTCTATGTTTTAAATTCTATTAATTGTTTTCCACCACATCTTCTCTCTAGTGTGACATAGATTACTCTTTAACAGGAAGCAGTAGCAGAAGATGAAAGGAAGAAAAACCCCAAATGAACATGCTATGATCTTTACAAGTAGCTACATTTGCAAGCAAAACCACAGTGTATGAAGTCACACGGCCAGAAGGTTTCTTTTGTACTCTCTACTTCCAGTTACATAATACACATTTTAATCTGTTAAATTAACCCTGTGCAGAGGGCCAGCACTTGGCCAATGTTCCATTTAGATGTCACTTAAGCTCTGGCCACCTCTGTCTTTTCCTACAGCCTTTTCTGCAAGAGTTAATCTAGCTCAAGAGGGAATAGCAAACCTCATTACTAAGAGGAAGAGAAAGGACAAAGAAAGATTTTGAATAACAATGGATCAAAATCTGCCTAAGTAGCTTCAAAGTGATCTTAATAGCTTTTGGGCAGAAAAAGAAATCTTTAATTTGCTGTGGGAGTGAGTTTCTTCTGCTTTTATAATATGAAAAATCATGAGAATTTTCTTCCCAAGCAAAGACCAAAGATTTTGATATGGCTGTGATGCCGTATCAATGGAGAAATGAAAGCAGGGTAGGGACAGGTGACTGCATGTAATGATCCCTTTAACTAGTTTTGACATGTTTTCATGCTTTTTTCCCTGGTGATAATTCAAGAGATCTATCAGATAATTACATAAATATATGAGATGTGCTACCCATCTGAGAAAAAGGTTAGTGCCATCGCAGGCCATGTAAATCTTCTTTTATGAAAAGGAAGGCAAATGAAATGATCACCTAAGTCAAGGTTTTATAAAATATTGACTAGGATTACTTTTGCTGTGGGAGTAATTTTATTTTAATCCCTCATTTGAGATTCTGTTCCTATGTACATTAGATGATCAATCATGAGATGTCATTGAACAGCAGGTGGGAATAAGGTCAAAACTGCAATATGCTTACCTTAAGAATTATTGACTATTTGTTTTATAGGCTTGCAAATAATGGCACAGATCCTTATGTTCTGGTCGTGTTCCCCATAGATCCAGCTGTGTGGAAGCTGGAGAACATGCTGCTCCCAAGGAATGGCAGAATTGATTCCAGACAGCTTGCTGCCAGAGTCTGATGTAATTGCAACTACTTAATTTCTTTTGAAACAAATCAGAATTTTAATTTATTACAAGATATTTTTAACAAGTCACAACGTCTTATGTTTATTGAAAATCCAGAATTTATTTTGATATTCTTTTGCAAGTGGGGTGACTCCATCCCATTTAGGACCCAAATATACTCACAGGGTTGACTCTCAGAGCTGTTGTGTGTCTTCCACATTGCTGAATGCAAAATATTTCCTGACAACATTTTATTTGTTGACAAGTGCAAATAAATATGTTAATAAAATTTAAACCTCTCACTGCTCTGGAGTTATGGAATTAAATGTGTAATGAAAACATTGATCTTTAACTATTTCTGTCTGTTTTAGAGAGAAGAAGTGTTTCAAGAAATCCAAAAGAAAACAACAATCAATGCAGGATAGGAAAGGGGAGGTAAGGGGTGAATAGGTTCAAACAGAAACAACTTGGACAGCAGTTTCTGAGACCTGAGTTTGGCTTTGTAATCCTGATGGTTTCACAATTCCTGCAAAGGTCTGGTCCCTCTGTCAGGGTACTGCAAACACACAGCACTAAAATGTGTTGGCAGCCCAGTTAATGTGTTTTGAGGTGCAGGGCTTTTCACCTGGGAGTAGCTCTAAATGCAGGTTCAAAATATGGAGTGAACGGGAAATTTTGACTTTCACTGGAATGCAGTCTTTACCACTAAGATGCAAACTTGCAAATCTTAGTTCATATAGATATAAACTAAGTTCATATAGATATCTAGTTTGGCATTTGGATGAAGAATGTTTAAACCCTGAAAATTACTTCAGTGTTGAATTCTCTGCAATACCTTCCACAGCAAATTTCCAAGTAAAACTTTTAATAAAAAGTAAATCTCTGCAGAAAAGTTTTTGCAAGTGTAACAAACAAGGTCTCATAGCCTAAACAAAGCCCAATAATAACCAGCAACTGGAGAGTTTTAGTACTTAGCTGACAATAAACTTTGGATGTGTGACTTTAGTGTGTTGTGTCTCATCTTCCTATTCTGGGAAAAAAAAATGTAGCTAATAATACTTAAAAGGCTGTTTTGAAAATTAATTGAAGTATGTACAGCAGCACTAAAACACCTTAGCATCACATGTCACTGCCAAGTGCTATTGTTGTTATTGTGGGATGAACAATAGCAGCAGCCAGAGACTCGACCAATCCAGGACTAAAAATATCCAGGGATAAAGACTTCCAGAAGCTTCAAAAGAAGTAGTCACCAAAGCTCGTGGCAGTTCACCAGGAGAACTCCCCAAAGCATCTGTGCCTTTCTCAGTTAACAGCTTCACATAGGTTACTCATTAGGCTTTCATTTCAACAAAACCAGAAAGGGGGTTTTTATGTGAAAATTCCTTTACAAAAATAAATTTAATAGATTTTCTTTACAAAAGCATACAAAAGAGTTCTCCTTTAATCTACCCATACTTTATTTTCACCTGTAATCATTGCAGGAATTTTCCTCACCCTTCCATCTGACATGGCTTTGTAATTATTGTCTGTAGTATAGTAATTTGTACGCAAAGTTCTCCTGTGTTAAAAATTGCTGGATAGAAGTTTTTGTTATTGACCTAAGTTTGACACAGCTGTGTAGGTGCATTATAATCAATACAATTCTAAATTATATGAGAATATATTTTTTCTGACTGTAATGACAATGAAGAGGCAAATTATTTATTAATCGTGAGTAGTTTATAGAAACACTGCTATTAACTACACCATGCAAAAAACACTTCAGAGACATGCCAGAGCAGTCCTGAAAGCTGTGGCTATGCCACACTTCACATGAAATTAATAACACTTTCCTGAATAACCTATATTTTTCTCCTCTGAAATTATTGATCTCCTTTATGCCATACTCCAAGACAGACAAGACATTTTCATCTCCTTCATATAACTGAAATTTGAGTTACATTTCACTATTGCAGCAGATTTAATTTTGCTTCTTGCATACCTGGATCTGACAAGGAATAAGGAGAAATGTAAAATTATCTAGATTGGGACTGTAGGGTTGTTAGTACAATGGAGACTTGGTTAGGGGTGGGCTGCATGCAGGTGTGGCTGTTTCAGTGCATTTTGTGCACATGCAAAGGCAGACATGCACAGGCTATCAGTTTGAAAAATATTTTTCTTGGACTTTTGCCTGCAATACTGCAACACAACTAAAGGCACTTGTAACTGTAGGTACCTTTCTAAGACACATTTGACACTTTCCATATGACTTTTTACTTTTGTCATGTTTTTGGGTGACAGTGTATAAGGGCATAATTTCAGGAGTAAAACACTTGAGCTCACAGTGTTAGAGCCAAATTTCTGCATAAAACGACTTTTAATGGATGGCACATTCTGGAAATCCATTAATGTATTGTTATCTAAGGATAGCAACAACTGGGATTTGAAATGCTAAAGAAACCATCAGGGGTATTATCTATTCAATCCTTCCGAAAAATTCCTTTTTCCCCCAAATAAATTGTGGGAACTATACCATACCTAGACCATGATTTTGCATTGTCTAATGCAATTGAGCAATAATTCACAATAGGGATTCCTAATGTAAGGGAAATTCTGAACAAATAATTATGACATGATTTATATAGATAAATTTGAATAGTAAAAAAGAAATATATGCCCTTTTTATTTGGCATATAAAGAAATGCTCAAGGTCTTATAAAAATCTTTCTCATATGTCTTGAACCACCTTGAGAGGTCCTTCTGTCTCCTTCTTTGAAAGCACTCCCAACAGACATTCAACTTCTCCAAACTAGTTAAAGATTTAATTCCATGTACTATATGTTGCAATAATCCAATTTTTCCGTGTCTAATTAATAACATAAATGGAGCAAAAGGAACTTATTACTACCTAGATACATGCAGGGAACCCCTTTTCTTGAGTATGTTTTAAATACTGATCTTTTCTTCTTATGTGATGATCAAGCTGGTTTAGAGACTGTACTTGTTAACAAGGAGGTTTAACTACCAGTTAATTAGGGAGATAGCACATCTCTAGCATTTACATTATTAATCATAATGGGCTTTTTTTCTAGAGCCATGGTATAACACTCAAAGCTAAAAAAAGGAAAGAAAATAAGTAAAAACATCCCAGAGAAAATTTGATTTGTTTTTCTGGAAGTGAAACGAAACTATTTTCATGACAATGCAGAGATAAATTCAGAGTAATGGCTCCATTGCTCTGTATAATGTTGTCCCTTTAGGTTTTGATTGTCAGCGACAGAGTCTTAAATAAATTTCAGTCATAGAGTCAAACTCTCTGCTCTCTACTCAATTTTTTCTGAGACCTCAATTGAAAATATCCTATTAAATAAACTGTCTGAATGTTTATGCTAAGACATTGAGGTAACAAAAAGGTTCTAAAAATATAATGTTAGTGTGCATTATGCTACATCAGAGTCTCTTTCTGAGTCCTTTGGTTAACAAGTACATGACATACATAGCATAATTCTTAGCATAAATCCTTATTTTGAAGGAAGTTTTAGGACCCCTGTGGATAGTCTGGATCAGCAGGTTTGCATGGACAACTATTCCTTGAGGGCCACACGGACACAGAATTGGCTGTATGCTATGTCTGCAATGATTGGGTGATTATTTGTGTTGGAAGAGGAATCCAGGGAACTACAGCCCTGTCAGCCTGACCTCAGTGCCAGGGAAGGTTGTGGAACAGATCATTTTGATTGCCATCAAAAGCACAGAGCAGGGAACCAGGCCAGGCCAGCAATGATTTGGGAAAGGCAGGTCCTGCTTGACCCACCTGAACTTCTATTACAAATTGAATTTCTATTTACAAGTTTAGTAGGTGAAGGAAAGCCTGTGGGTGTCATCGACCTGCACTTTAGTAAAGCCTTTGACACTGTCTCCACAGCATTGTCCTGGAGAAACTGGCTGTGCATGGCTAAGACAGGTGAACTCTTCACTGGGTTAAAAACTGGGTGGATGGCTGAGTGCAGAGAGTGGTGGTGCCTGGGGTTAAATCCAGTCAGGTTGGCAGCTGGACACAGGTGGTGTTCCCCAGGGCTCAGTTTGTTTAGCCTGAAAGGAGGTTGTAGTGAGGAGGGGACCAGTCTCCCAGGAAACAAGCAATAGGAGAAGAGGAAATGGCCTCAAGTTATACCATGGGAGGTATAGATTAGATATTGGAAAATATTTCTTCACTGAAAGGGTGCTCAGGCCTTGCAGCAGGTTACTTAGGAAAGTGGTGGAATCACCATCCCTGAAAGTGTTGAAAAAACATCTGGATGTGGCCCTTGGGGATACTGTTTAGTGGTGGATATGGTGGTGCCTGAT
This sequence comes from Rhipidura dahli, assembly GCA_013399225.1. Lineage (NCBI taxonomy): Eukaryota > Metazoa > Chordata > Aves > Passeriformes > Rhipiduridae > Rhipidura > Rhipidura dahli. The sequence continues at coordinate 87,698 of VXAC01007453.1, read as the reverse complement.
TGCACTTAATGATCTTAGAGGTATTTTCCAACCTAAATGATTCTATGATTCTATGATGAAGTCAGAGATGCGGAGCTAAGGATGGTAAGGAAAAAATGGCACCCACTTAAAAAACATTAGGAGCAAGAAATCTGTATGCGTGGCTGAAGACACCTCTTCATCACCAAGAGCAATCATGAGATGGTGAGCAATTAAAAAAGAGAGTGAAATATCTCAACAGCCGATGAAAAAATTTCTTTCAGTCCCTGTTGTAGAAGCCATTGGGGAAATTCCTATTCCAAGGACACTTTTTAAATGGAAATAACAGCATGGTCTTGACAGAGATTGAAGTCTCAGAGGAGGAAGTTACAGAGCAACTCAGCAACTAGGACAGCAGAATATTCATTTGACAGGCCTGAAGTGAGCGTGAAGCAGCAGAGTTAATGAAAAGAAATTTATCCTTAAAATGGTAACTGTGCTTGAAATAGGAAAGTCACTTATTTGCTTCCTCCAACTGAAAGAGGACTCAGGGAAAATACTGCAAATTACACCTTGGCAAATTGTAATTTTGCTCAGGGGAATGCCCTGAAAAGCCTAATTAAAGAGTAAGGTAAGTAAGTATAACCTGATATAATCATGCCAATCCTGTTCCTCTAAGGAAAAGTGTGACTCAGTTATCATGCAGAGTTGTTTGAAATAGTTAACAAAGTGGAGAGATAGAGGTGAATGTAATAGATCACTGGGCTGCTGGCAAAGACAAACTCTTAAAACAGGCACAAATTTTTTTTAAAATGTCCACAGGGACAATTGTGATAGCAAACTACCACAATAATATACAGAATATAACGTGGAACGTCCTGTGATGTCCAAGACTTTCCTCATATTTTTTTTTTTCTTTTCTTGTTCCCAAGAGCATGCAGGCACAGACCAGTGAGTGTCTGAGAGGCAGCACTGGGTGTGTGTGTTTTGTAGTGCCAGGTATATGGCATACACATATATACACATATGGCAGCATCTGCATGATATACAGAGTTATACAAACATGCCATGCATACAGCCAATATGTGCCTTGCATATGTGGCAGGGTGAAAGTGAAGGTACTCTGGGAATACTTTCGATTTTCCTAAATGTGACAAGGAATTTTCTTGGGGTACAAAATTACAGGACATTCTTTGTGTCAGTAGACAACCCACAGGTATTGAAGTGTTGATGTGAAAAAGAAATTTGAAATCACCCTTAGGAGCTTGTACTTTGGATGTGAGCAATTGCTTAGCCAGTGCTCAAGAATGACCTGACAAAGGTGAAAACATGGCTAAGTATTTATACCTCACAGTGAAAAATGAGACTTTTAAAAATCATGAACAACTGCATACTTCCAGAATCAGAATTTCTGACACCCATTTTCACAAAACAGACTTTACATCTTTTAATATTTACCAAGATGTTTCATGAACAGTGAAGGATATAAAACAAAAAAAAAAAAAAAATCAAACCAAACCAACCAATCAAACAACAAAAAAATCCTCAAATCCTCCATGGAAAAAAAAAAAAAAGAATTTACTGTCCTTCAGTGGTAAGGAACCAGATACTGAATCTGATACAGGACCTGACACAGGTTTTCTTATTCCTCAAAACCATACTTCTAGATGTCTTGAACCAGGATCTTCTCTTTACATTAATGTATCCTTCCAGTCCCAGGAAGAAATATTGCTCTGTCTTTATACCAATACCAAACTCAATACCAAACTCAATACTCAAATATTGAGTTTGTGATTGACAGAAGTAAAAGTGAAGGAAATTACTCTATATTCAGGACCATGTAGTCAAATGTAATGGGATTTCCTTGCCCTGAGTCCTCCTTTTCATTTCTCTGTGTAACCAAACAGGTTTTTCCTCAAAGAAACATGGGGAGTTTTGCTGGAGCTGATAAGCCTCACTCAGTGCTTGCTCTGAGTGACAGGGATGGTGTATAGCAAGGTCCTTGGCTTAGGCCAGCTCTTTCCAGCAGCAATCAGGTGTGAGGTGCAACAGGCCATCTGGGCATAGCCTTGAAGGACCTTGCCAGCAGGGCCCTGGTAGGAGTTTCACAGGGATGAAAGAATGAAAATGGAACGATCCCTCTTGTGTTGCTCCTTGTTCCTCCATTTTTTGTTGCTTGTTGCAAAGGGGCTGTCTTGTGAGAAGAGTAATCTGCTGCCAAATACAAGGACAGTGTTGTAGCGAGGATGAAGAACAGCTAATGGCAAAATGTGAGATGAAAAAGAACTGCATGACCTTAAGAAGTGCAGTAGTGCAAATGGGATCAAATATAATAGTACTAAAGCAAAAGATCATATACTGAGGAGGAAAGGAATTTCTGCTATAACTTGGGAGCTGATCAGCCAAAAATGAGAGAGTGGAAGAAAGATGTGGGTATATGAATCAGTCACAGACTGTCCCTGAGCAACCAGCAGGATGTGGCTGTAGGAAAAGATTAATTTTGTACTTGGGAATATCAGAAACTGTGTGTCTGGCACAGAACTGTGTACTATGTATTTTGTACAAGACTCTGGTAAGGCTCTGTGTATATAATTATAGCCACCTTTTTTTCAGGAAAAATGAGGGAGGAAGAACAAATTTAAACTAAAGGATGCTGGCAGTATCACAAACCAGCTTTGGTCTCTTTCAATCTATGTTTCTGAATGAAGGGGGAATGAAGAGCTTTGCTCTAGAAGTATATATATATATACATATATGTTTTGTTTTGGTTTTTTTTCTGAATCCATGTATAAAGCATGGAATTTAAAGCAGTATTTTCATTAGATTGATTTTATATGTCTCAGTAAAGCCTTAAAATGCAAAAATGTTGTAGTTGAGTGTTAAGCAATACAGATGAGACTAAACTCCATATGACCTACCTTTCTCACAAGGTGTTGGTACAGTTCAGACAGTGTCTCATTTCCCTGGAATGAAAACAGGTGCAGTTATTAAATACCCTCTGGTTTAAAGGCGTGTATTCTTCCTGAGACAACTTCTATTTGGAATAAATACCATTTAATTAGCTGCCACCTTTCTCTTCCCATTGTGGCTTGCTTTTGAATGACACCAATTCAAAGAAATCTAGACAAGAGTTAATCTCAAAATATGTACCCATAAAGAAAAATCAATATTATCACTCTTTTCAAGCTATTTAAACAAATGCCTGTCATTAACATGATTTCAACAAATCCTGAGAAGGAGGTGATTTCATCTGTCTGACATTTAACAGTCTTTTTTTTCCTGCTGATCTGTCAGTCCACGACCTTGAAATCATTATTACTCAGACTCTAGTAAATTCTAAATCATTATGGTTTCTTTTCTCTACAAGCAGCAGATAGTTGGGTTTTTTTTTTTAACTTTTCAATGTTGAATTTTATAATTAAAGTAATTTAAATTGCAGGGCACCTAAGTTTAATACAGTAAGTAGAAGAAAAGTTTAAATATTTTTTGGTGCCCTGGCACTCGGAGGTCTAGGTTTTGGAAAAGACTTGGTTTTATAATCATCTGACTCTAGAGGCAGAAAAATTTAACTGGTATTGATGTGCACTCATCAGTGAAAGGTGGATTGTTTATGAAATCATTTGGTAAAGAAGAAACTTAGACATCTCTACTGTTTAAGATGGGAATCTAAACTTACAGCTTTGCAAAAAAAGTCACAATCAAATGATCTGAAAAAAAATATTGCTGTCATAGTCTCTGGCATGGCTAAAACCATGGTCAGAATAAATTGCCCTGCTGGTATTTTAATCCACGTTAGGTGAATGATTTAAGCAAGTCATTGCAGAACTGTCGCCTATGTCTCACAATCAGTGACTGATGGGGTCAAGTGTGGTCTTGGAATGGTGGGCTGATGAACCCAGTGATTTTCTCTTTTTTGGTATTGGTATAGGTTCATAGGGGTAAAGTACACAGCAAGAATGTGACTGCAACGAAAAGAAAATGATTTCTGCACCAGTACAGAGCAATAAGATCCTATTTGATAGTGAAACTCACCCTGCAGAGCTTTAACATACAGCAGCAATTGCATGCAATACCGCCTTGATAGAAAATTGTGTTATTCACTTCAGTGCAGATAGATTCTGTTATTCACTTCAGTGCAGATGGCACCCTAGCAGGCAAAACCAAAATCAAAATCAAAACCAAAGAGAACTTACCTTACTTGAGAGCACCCATTATTTTTTGGCAATTCAGAAGAAGAAAACTTGAAGATTTCTTATTTGCTGTGGATAAGGGACAGTGTTCAGAGAACTTGACAAAATGGAACATAATTCAATGGGAATTTTTATTTTCACTGTGAATCAATGAACTCTGTATTGCTGTATTCTTCCCACAAAAAGATTATTTGTTTTGTTTTTCTTTTAAATGGAGGGATTTCAATAAAAAATATGAAAATGCATTCTGGAATTTGTGTTTAGAAAAGCCCTTGGATAGTAATATACTTACTATGCTTTCACCTCTGTGTTCTAACATCCAGATGGTCAGGGTGATGGCTTTGAAATAGTTGCTGAATAATGCATTTGTCGGATAATATTCAGTTTGGTGTTTGCACTGAGTATTCTGAACTTGTGGTGTTACCCTTGTACATAACCATCCATTTCACTTCTTAGCCACGTCTGCCATATTGCCCAACATGGGCCTGCTTTCTCAGAGTTTTTAATTTTCATGTATAAAATGTTTATGAATTTGGATGCTAAAAATGTTTATGAGTAATTTACCATGCATGCTGGAGTATTTAAAATGGCTTATTGTGTCTGTCTGTACCATCTGCAGAGTAAGTCACTAGACTTTTCAATTATTCTCATGGGAAAGGATGTTTTCAAGCCTTCAGTTTGTTCTAATCAATGCATTTGCCAGTGCCACATAAATTGCATATTAAAAGTAAAAAAAAGCCCCTGCTTTGTAAATATATCAACTTTTAACTACAGCTAGAAGTTAAACAATTGGATCAATATCACACTAATTAATACTGAAATTCTGTGCCCTTCTTTAGGAAGTACAATGTTAATGACATCAGCTCTGGCCCAAAGGGAATCTTCCAGTTCAGTCAGAGAAAGTACAAAAAACTGCTGGCAGCTCTTCCCTTAGATTTCAGTTATGTGAAAGCCTCTCGTTAGCATCTTTGATTCTAAGATAAGTGACTATGCAAAATGGCCTTGTGTGTCTCTTCATATTTATCATTGCTCTCCATCTCAGATCAGTTTACACTGCAAAAGCTGAATTTCCCTTCCATGTCCTCATAGTATAGGATCTTGAGATTCCAGCTGTGACGATTGAGTGTCCCGATGTAATGAGACTTACTGCAGAAAGCAGTATGGGAAGCATTATTTTTCCCTAATCAGCAGTACAGTACAGTATGCAAATATTTTGAAAATATTTTCACCAATAAGTGATTGAAATTATGATCATTTTAATAACCAAGAGATATGAGTTCTGTCTTTTCTTTCCCATTTTCAAAATATGGAAGTATTCATGTTTCTTTAGCAGATCTTGTCTGAGAAACAGAAAGTAAGAGTTATAATTAAAAAAAAATCTCTAGCACAACTGTAATATGTATAATAATAATAAAAAATAACAGATTTTAATTTTATAGAGGACATATTTACAAATCCTGAGATGGTTATTTTACTGCTACTTCTGTTAGCTAGATATTGCCTCTGCAAACAATTGTATCACCTACAGTGTTCCAAAGAGCATTTTTTTCATTGCCCCCAGTCCTCCTAAAGGAAAAAGAAATAAAATGAGCATTTCAGGCAGTCAGACAGGTTAGAATAAACACCATATGAAAGTGGTTTGGGCTAACTTGAGTGACTATGCCTGAAGGACAGGGCCCATTTATAGAGAGTGATGAATAACTTAAGGTGGAGGAATGTGTGTAATATCTCTGGCTGGCACAACAAGAATCAGGAATAAGGGTATGCCTACAGCCTAAGTCATACAAACCGTGGGAAAAGGACGCTGGGACTGAATGTTTCTCAGTTTTGCCAGTGTCAACATTATATCCATGCAGGGGAATATAAAAATACAAGCAAACTTCCCCAGTGATGATAATAATGTCTGAAGTTATATTAAAAGTTACCAAATAAGGGATAATTAGGTCCACCTTTCCACTCTTTTAATACAACAGGCAGGTTATTTTGGAAATTATAGAGAATGGTCCCAATCTCAGCTAAACTGTTTAATATGCTGAGTGATAAGAAATGCATTGCCTTATTTACAAAGCATATTTAGGTCATGCTCTGCATTAGGACTAATCTCACAGAACAGCTAATGTATGATGTGATTCTCTTCTCTCCTTCCAATGATACTAGAAAAAAACCAAAAAACCACCATAAATACAGAAAAAGAATGAGGGATAAAAATGCATCCAAACAATGAAATGCAGTGTTACTAAAGACGTATTAATCTCTGTAAAGTTGGAAGAAAATAAGCATGTTTTTCATGTTCCTTGCAGAGTGGGCATTTGCAGCGTTTGCTTTATAAACTATTTCATAAAGATGGTATATAAAAAAGTTAAAGTTAAAAAAATTTGACATGCATATTATATCATTGTGACTGTTGCAATTCTGGCCCTATCATTTCTATACATACCATTTCCTTCATATGTAACAAGGAAAAGGAAAATTTCTTTTGCACAGCTGAACATCTGCTGCAGCGTAAAAATTTTGACATATTGACAGTCTGTGGTCTGCAATATTCTATGGAGGAGAAAAAATAATCCTCCTGGGTATTAAATATTTCAAGCAGTAACTTAAATATGTTGGAAGTATGTTGTACTCATTTTCAACTCAGAAATAGCATCCAAGGAGTTTACAAATTGCTGAAACGGATCAGCAGAGTAAATTCTTTTTATTTAGAGTTTTCTTTAAGGACAAAAACAACTGTTTTTTAGAGAACTGATTTGGAAGTAACAGCAAAACTTTAAATGGGACTCTGTCAAGGCTGGCAAGCACAGAATTGAGAACAATTGTGCAAGGCACTGTGGTTCCTTGAACTTCTTCAGCAGAACTATTTGCATTCCTACTTCCTAGCTCCCGGGCAGAATAGTTTCCTTTTGCCTGACAGCTTTCCAGTGGGGTAAATGGATTTAGTAACAAGGGACTCTAAAATTCTCTAATATAAAAGCTGCCAGGATATTCAAATTACATAAGGTATTCAAGACCTTTTCAAAGCTTGGAACATCTTAAACCTATCCTAGTCCTGCTGAGATACCATTTCAGATAATTGGATCTCCTGCTATGTGCAGAAGTCAGGTGCAGATAACACCCAGCTTCGTGTATCCAGAAGTAAGAAGAGATTTTCTGTCATGCATATGTCAAATTGGTTAAAAAAAAAAAAAAAAAGAGAGAGAAACAGATAAAACCAGAGGACCAGCTGACTTGGTCTTTCCTTACACAAAGAAATCTGAAATGCCTTTTCTTAAATGAAAAGTCATTTCAAGGATATTCTATGAAACTTCCTTTGCTGGGTTGCAATCCCAAGATCATGTTAGTTTCATCAGTGTTCCAAGACAGGTAAAAATGGTAGGAAGGAATGTGTTCTGTCATCACTGGCTTGCTGGGACCCATTGCCTTTTCCAACTGGACCAAGTAATTCATGTGATCTAAAGGTTACTCAACACCAATCTGATGCTGAAAATGGTGGGAGAAAAGGCAATGATCCCACTGCATTAACAACTGCATCCTTTAAAAAGTGAAAACAAAAGGTGTGAGTGGGTTGTATAGACAAAGGTCATCTAGATCGAGTAATGGCAAGGAATTATTACTCATTTTGGGTAGGAAAGACTGTTGACCTACAAAGGCCATATATAAGGAAAAGGACCTTTACTCCTCACCTTTAGGTACCTGCATTAAACTCTTCCCTAAGTAAGTGGCAGTTTATCATTCAGGCTATAGTGCTGGCTGGATTATGAAGTACCAAATGCTCTTGAGGTTTGTCTGTACTTGGAACATAAAATGAAAATGGCACCAGTTCTCTTGCTGTATTAAGTGCAGTGAGCCCCTGAAGGCACTAATTAGCCAAATGTCACAATAAGCAGTTTTATGTTTTTGCTTAAACTTGACAATCACTTAAGCTAAGGTATAAAAAATGGTGAAACAACCTGAGAAACTTTATTACAGAAAAATGGTGTGCTCTTTTGGGCTGGGGTAGAGTTAGTTTTCCTCACAGTGACTGGTATGGGGCTATGTTAATGGATTTGTGTTCACCACAGGGTTGATGTTTCTGTTATTGCTGAGCAAGGCTCACACAAAGCCAAAGCCTTTTCTGCTTTCCATGCTGCCACACAGGGGAGGAAACTGGGAGGCTGGGAGGAGATGTAACTGTACCAGGTGACCCAAAATGACAAAAGGAATGTTCCAGGCAATGTGACATTTTGCTCAGTACATAAAGAAGGGAGAAGAAGTAGGAAGGAGGAGTCACATTTGGAGTGATGTAATTTGTTTTCCCAGGTCATCATCACATGTGGCAGGGCCCTGCTCTCCTGGGGATGGCTGAGCACCTGCCTGCCCGTGGGAAGCAGTGAATTAATTCCTTGCTTTGCTTTGCTTGTGTGCACTGTTTCTGCTTTCCCTACCAAATTGCCTTTATCTCAACCCATGAATTTTCTGCCTTTTACCCTTCGAATTCTCTCCCCAGTCCCACTGGTGGGGGAGTGAGCAAGCAGGTGTGGGGCTTGGTGGCTGGCTGGGGTTTAACCACAGCAAATGGAAACCTCTCTTAAGAGGAAGGTGCGTGCCTTTTGCGACATTGTGCTCTTATGCCAAACATACATTCCAACTGCTGAGGCCTGAATTTCTCCCCACATTGTGTATGCATATGAATATCACTCAGTTTGTGTGTAAATAATTCAATAAATGTATATTTGATGGGAAAAACAGCAAGGAGTACAGGTTGTATGAGCACAATTTCAAAATCAAGGTTCTTTTCTAAGTTGGTTTCTTTTTTACTGCTTCACATGAATGAACAATCCATCAAATCAGAGTCTAGTTCTGAAATTTGAAAACAAAATAGTTACTCGCTCTGTAGTTGCCCTTTATTTTAAAAGACTCTAGCACAACAGAGAGCATTTTTCACTGTTAATGCTTAGTCCAGTGCTAATTTGTTTTCTCTTTAATACAATGAGTGGCAATGGAGGTTTCGTTTTCACCTGCAATGGAACCCAGTCAGAACATTATAAGTAATATTAATAGAGTATAATAATTTCTCATCTATTGATGACCTTTAAAGAGAATTGTAGTTATTACCTCAGAAAATTCTCATTTATTACCTGCCTCTTCATTGAATTTCAATGCCTTTACCTAGGAGAAATATAGATGCTTGGCTTCAAAACAGAGAAACAGGATTTTGTTACTATAATGGCTGCAGGCAGTGAGTGTAATTCAAAATTTTTCACATTATATGGGATTTTTGAAGATGATGATGGTTACTAGACCAGGCAGTTCACTGCAGAGAATAGAATGAGTTTATATCTTAGGGCTAAGTTATTTATAAAGGGTAATTTCTCAGATCTGGCAGAAGTTCATTAAACTGATTAGGTGTGCTTCCTGGACAGCAATAGAAGCTTTTGTTGGTGGTGAAGTCCTTTATATTGTAAGCAACAATATGGATATTGAGATATGAACATTTTTTTGAACATGCACTCTTTACAGAAGTAAAAGTCAAACAAGTCCATCTTTGGTGCTGCAAAACTCAGTGGCAGAATTAGTTTTGCCATTTTCTGATCCCAGGCACTTCTTTTATGTCATCTTGCTCCCAGTGCTCTGGCAGTAGGCACACAAGTTCAGATTTTTTCCTGATGTTAGAAGAAGGGAAATTTTACATTGTAGTTAACTCCTTTTTTGGCATTCCTGTGTTCCAACATTTTCTATGGTTGAGTATTTTCCTGAACTGTCAAGCAAATGTTGATCTACCTGCTCTTCAGCTCAACTCTCACATAATGGCAAGTGTTGCTATTCCTAAATGGACAGAACTAAGAACACTTAGCCATAGTTAAAAAAGAAAGATGTAATCCTATGAAGGAAAACTTCTTGAAGGATACTTAGATTATCTGGTTCAGCATACAGATTATATCATTACTATAAACTGGTTTAGTGAATTTTATGACAAATGACATATATACAGATTCCAACAAATATTTATATCACTGATAAATGCAACTCTGTGGTGCTAGTCTTCAGACTGAGAGTCCCTGACAGGTTATAAAGACAATTGGCTCAGTGAATAAACCAGTAATGGTTAAAAAATAGTGGATATCATCAGATATCAAGAAGGAGCTGGAAAATATAATTTTACCTCCATATAAATTCTTAACTATTAGTGCTGCCTTCAATTCTAGTGGGATCAGAGACTATAGATAACAGAAATTAAAACAACCAAGAGAACGAAGCAGCTGCCTTACAAAGACAGACTAAAGAGTTTGGGATCCTTCAAAAGCCTAGAGCCCCCAGGGGCAGGGAAGGGTATGATTGAGTTCACAGTCACGACAGGTTGCTGTGTTGAATGCAGAGTGGATAACCCAAGTGCCACCATCCTACAACTAAGAGACACTTGACGAAGATTTGTTTAAAACAGATAAAACGTAGTAACAGGTAGAAAGTATCTTCCTATCTTCTGGCTTCCATCCATCCATCCATCCATCCATCCATCCATCCATCCATCCATCCATCCATCCATCTATCTATCCATCCTTCCATCCATTTCTAGTTACTGCCTTTTACATGGTGGCTAATGAGCTGATGAAATTTTCCAGCACAGAAGCTTGCAGAAGCAGAGAATATTGTCAGGTTCAGAAAATATTCAGGCCAATTTGTGCAATGACAGAATAAGTGGGAATAAGCAGGATATATCTTCTAGGACCAGGTTTGTGTTCTCTGCCTCAGCAGCAGCTCCAGTGGCTTTAATCACATCAGAATAATTGGTCATGTTGAGCTGACCCATTTCTAAAACTCTTAAAAGCATTATTCTGCTGAAGTTGCTCATTTGTTTGCTTGTTAAAGTGTTTCCTCTTCTAATTCTGAATTACCCATAAAATTCACCTGGGCTATCTCTTCCTATATTTTTACCATAGTTCTTAAGGAAATGGGACTCCAGTTACACAGAAACCTCCAGAATAAGTCATAACATTCATGTGAATGCTTAGATCCATGAAAATATTATTAAAAATATTATAATTTTGAATATTCAAACATACTCACTTTGGACTACTCACAGAAATGGTATGGTCAATTTAATGCTATATACAAGTAAAATAGGTAACTCATGCTTCTTTAAGAAAAAGCTACACGTGCTGTTATGGTGTTCTCTGGAATAAATGGTGAGGGCAAAACACACTAGTTTGGTACAGAGTCTTTTCATGAGGTCATCACAGCATTCCATAGGCATCTCCTCTCTGCAAACCTGGTTGCTCAAATTTAGACTGGTGTGTACATTGCAAATGATTTTCCAGAGGTTGAACTAAGTGATTTAAATTGCAGGCTCCTGCTTAATCTTGATAAGCACTATTTAAAACAACCCAAAAGCTAATCTGCCCCAGATGCTATAACCTCAAGGTTAATGAGACTTGTTTTGAATCTGATGAAAATTTTCTTTTCAGGGACAGCCTAAGTTCAACAAGTCATGGTAACAACTATTAGAAATAGCACATTTAGGGACCTTTGCTCTGTTTCCTTTAATCAAGCTTTGCAGACTGAAGCAGTTTTAATACAATACAGCATTTTTGTTTGGGTTATTGCTTTGGCAGTAGTCCACATTTCTTTAGCAATTTGGAGCACAATATAATAATCCCACACCCAGGATAGTCTTTAAGGCTTTATACATATGAACCACTGCAAAAAGTCAAAGTAAGTGGAAGAAAAGAGGACTGAGGTGTCATGGTCAGAGGTAGGTTGTTGCAGAAAAAAAAGATAATTTTCACCCTGAATATTGTGTGTTAAAAGAGAGAGGTTAAGTTACAGAAGGCTTCAGTGTCAAATTCCAAGTATCATTTCTGTCAGTAGAGCACAGTAGTGGGGACTGTTCCCACCCAATGCTCCAGATCACAAAGTGGGGAATGTTCTTATTTTTCTTGATGCAAACACTGATGTTTGCATGGCTCACAAGAAACCACATGGAAATGTGCTGACCACCTCTTGGCATCTAAGATTTCCTTTGGATATGTTCAGAACACCTCAACTTAATTTGCTTCCTCATCTGTCAACTGGTTTCCTAAGCTGTTGTGCATATCTTTTCTTATTCATATGCCAGAGGAAGAATATACAACTTATATACAGCACATGAAGTTGGTAGATTCCTCTAGACTGTAGGAAGAGACTATTTTCTACTCTGCAGATATTGGTGTGTGATAGGTAGGAAGGCCTGCAGTTCAGATACTTCACATTATAAACCATTAGCTTCAAAGTCAAAATAACTGGACAACTCAAAATTTAATAACTTGTCAAGTTTAAAAAGAATCTGCGCTCAAATTATCCATGCAATATGTTGAAAATGTTTCAGCAGACCAGAAATGGAGCAGGATTTCTTAATAGTTTTGGGACAATACTTAAAGCTGTTTCTTTAAGAAACCATGCAATCTCCTGAACACCAAGCCTGTGAAAAAAATCTGAGCCTTTTGCCTTCTGCATGAGAAGAGTCAGGTGTGTTCTTTCCAAAATTATTATTTTTCACAATGGCAAAGTGTGAAGAATTTTGCAGCTTAATTCTCCATGGCTTCTTGCTTATCTCAAAATCCATTTTTTTCTTAGACCTTCACTGTGTCACAAAATTGGGAGAATTCATGGAGAAATTATTCTTCCCATTCGACAGTCAATCATTGACAGAAGACTAATCCATCCATCTGGAAATATTTCCAAAGATTCCACAGCTAATAACAGCAAAAATTATGGCAACATTAAAGCTATGTCAGAATTGTTAACTGAAACACTTTAAATATCCTAACATAGACCCAATTCTCTTCATGCACTTGCACAGGGAAATGCACACAGACACATGTGGTAGGTGACATAAAAGATAGGAGTACACTCTGGTTTGGAAGGAACCTTTACAATCATCTCATTCCATGGGCAGGGACATCTTCCAGTGGATCAGGTTGCTCAGAGCTCAATTCAACCCGGCCTTGAACACTCCCAGGGACGAAGGAATCTACAACTCCTCTGGTCAGATACAGACAATATGTTGGATTAATTAATAACACTTAGTTGACACAAAACTCCACCAATGTCCCTACCTAAAAATGAAATATGAGGTGTGAAAATTACTCAATAGCATTAGTAGGTTGTAGGGTAGTACTTGAAAAGTTGCTTTCTTACAGCTCTTATTTCAAAGGATGAAGTACAGTAGGATTACCACAATGGCTATTGTGACATTTTAAGAATATCAGCTTAATTCTTTATAGCTTCCTGGTACTGAAAAAAAAAAAAATTTGGACTGTTGCTTTGCATACTTCCCTCCACCAGACACAGATAGAATTCCTTTTGTAGGTGCCAAAGTAGCTGCCTATGCTGCTTCTCATGATCTTGTCCTCAATGGAGTGGTACACTTCAGTTGTACAAGAGCAGCAAAAATATGTCTTATTCATATCAGTGATTTAACAAGATTTGATGGCAAAGATTTGATGGCAAGGTACACTCGAGTATTTACTGTATAGAGTGCAAGGTCAGATAAAACTGTCAGGAAGAACTTCCCATTTAGTCACAAGGTTCAGGAAGGTTTCTCCTTGCTTTCTAAACTTCTCAGGCAGGAGTCTAGGTGTGGCCAGATCCAGTCCTTGTCCCAAACTTGGTCAACAATTTTATCTATAGGATTATAAATGTGTACAGAAAATCCTTTATATCACCTAGAGATTTCAAAGTTTAGAATGCTACCAATCACTTACTGAGGATCTGTTGTGGCAAGGAATCTCCCAAGGAGTGACTTTGAGAGGTGCCCCTACTCAAGGCAGATCCTGGTGTGGAGCCTGCTGATGTGCAGAAGAGCTCAACAGGCCCTGGGCTCTCTGCTCCTTATAAATTGAGATCATACTCATATTTGCATGCCAGCAAGGCATTCAGGTAACCATTCCAGACAGCCCTTGCCTACCATGTTGCCTTCCATCCCTCAAAGCCCAGAGTCAGCTGGATGAAGCAATCACCACCCACACTGGTGGTTATGGAAGGTGGGATGGTGGGAGGAAGCACAGTGTCACAGGCATGCCTGGAGATATGTTTACCTCTTCAATTCTGAAGTTATTGACAGCCTTACAGGAGAAGAAATTGCCTTTTCTTCTCTGAGAGCAACTGTATGTATCTGAAAGTCATGAATTATTAACATGGGCTGGTTTATGATGGCAGCAACTTGAAAGCATTGATTCAGTTTACCAGAAGCCCATAACCAGCTTCAAAAAACAGTTTTGTTATCCAAAAAGACCATTTGAGAAAAGTTATTCCATAGTTATGACAGGTATACAAATGATATAGATGCATGTGTGATAATAGATCTTATGTACTCAAAAGCTCTATTGTAGAGCCATGCTGCTAGCATGGCTTTGGATAATTAAACAGGAGCATCACAAAGATTTGAAAATGTTGTAGGCAGCAGATATATTAATGTATAACCTTCACATTAATTATTTAATGTTGATATGGGAAAAATCTATTCACTATTGTCACTTTTATGGTGCTCTAATATTTGATTATATTCCCAGAGAAAAGACTAAAAAGAATTGGGAACAAGACTGGACTCATAGCCTTCCATATCACTGAACCTAAACTCCTCAAAGGAAAAATGTTAAATGTTTTCTTCAGTTATTGTATCTAAGCTGAATAAGAATTAATTTTGTAAAGCAGTTCCACTGTCATTTATCAGGCACATACTTAATAGTTATTTTTACAGAGATGTAATTCAGAAATCAATTGTTTTTCACACAAAGCAAAGACTAATACATCTACGTTGAATCTTTTTGTGATGCAATTCATTTAAAATGTCACTGCATTTACTCTTTCTATAGAAACTGATTTTTTCTTCTGTCTAGAAGAATCGAAATAGCAGGTCCTATATGTACATCTCACAGAAGAAATCTCCTGAGGGAAATGTATTGCATAGCTGGTTTTCCACTAGATGTTAATTTAATTTTGTAAAATATTTATGGTGATGTCTTCATTTTGAATTTTCTCAGAACTGGAATCTGAGGCCTTATCTTAGACCTGGAGGCAGCAGGTAAGTTAAGGAGTATGTGCTGGGGATTGTGCATGTGTGGCTATCTGTATAGACCCCAAGATTTACTATGGTAAAGAAGCAGCAAGCTAGGCAAATTATGCTCACTGTGTTTTTGAAGGAAAGGAAGGAAGAACATCAGACTCTTGTGGTCTGAGCAGATTACTCATTAATCTTGACAGAAGCAAAGAGGTCAAGTCATCCAAGAATGATTTTGCTACAGAGAACTTAAAATTTTACAGAACCAAATTCTCATTTCTATCCCAGATGATCCACTGCAGGTTTTGCTGCCTCAGTAGAGTTTCAGGTGACTCCACTTTCTGTCTTACCATGGCACTGAGTGTTGCACGTCAGCTCTGGTGTTCCAGACCCACCCCTTATGACATGTTTCATGAATTATTTTGGCTGGTTTCAAAAGTAAATAACCTGCATATTCCACTGGTTTCCTTATATCTTTGCCACTGAGATCTCACAGGTCAGAGGAAACCTTGATGTCTAAATGGAGCCGTAGAGAACAATAAAAGAAATGGTTAGTGGACCTCAAAATCTCTTTATGAGGAAAGCATATGCTTAGCCTAATGCATGCCTGAGCCAAGATGGACAACATTTGTAATATTCTAAAGATGGAAGATCCAGGAGTAACAGGAATTATTACATGTGACATAAAGGCATAGGGAAGAGAATAAAAGCAAGCTGCTTAAATAGACCAGGGAAAAGTTAAAATTCTTATGATTTTGAAATGAACACTTGATGTTATGCCTACCCAAAACTTAGTGCAGAATTACAGCAACTGAAACACAGATAATTTGAATGGTGGTAAAAACAGTTTTTTGGAGTTTTTGTAGTCTGAAGAGCCTCCTTCACATGCAGTAAGTTGAATACCGTCAACAAACAATCTGTGCTCTGATACCACATCCACACTATATCTTAAAATCATTCAATATTTACTATTTTAAAGAAGATATATTTTTAATTAGAATTATGACTGCACATTTTAACTCTTAGATGCCTTGGGCATTATAAAAATTATACTTATTAGTAACAGTAAAAGTGATGTAACATTATTGCGGCTGACAAAACAATAAAAGCCAGCAATAGTGCACATTTCTCTAGTGACTTTCATCACAGGATTCCAAGGTACTTTGATGCATAAACATACTACTGAGAAAACACAGAAGTTATGCTGGGCCAGCCACACTGCTAACTTTTTTCAGGATAGGAATTAATTAATAACTTCTTTAATTGAAACCACAGAAAACATTTGGGAGAGAGAACATAATTAGCTGACTTGGAATTTAGCCAGTGAGCTAGCCCTGGTACACCCTTGCTGTTATGAAAAGTGCCATGGGATTGTCTATAACCTCACTCCAGTTTCATTTCTTATGGAAAGACAAAATTCAGTGTCCTCTTCGGACTTCTAGGAAAATTTCGGGAGACTTTGAATTGAGGCCAGGCCAGAAAAGCAGTTTCTGTGGTAGCAAGACAGTTCCTAAGACAAGCTTAATAATGTCTAAAAGACAAAAAACGCTGGATCAAGTAGATAAAAACTTGCCAGATGCAATCATTCTTGTTGTCTTTATTTCAGTTTAGTATCTGTCAACACCAGTAATTGTCTCTTTGGAAAACCACTCAAATCAGAAATATTTCATTTTACTTTTCTAGAGGTATTAATGCAAACCAAGACATAAAATAAAAGTAACAATTGTGATAAATTCTTTCTTTGTTGTCTTTCTATGTGTAGTTTGGCGCCTTCTGTCACTGTCTTGATGAACATTTTTGATACTGTAGTTGTCTCAGAAATACTGTGTTGCACAACATCTTCTGGCATTAGACCCTGCATTGTTTGCCTGAGAGCTGACTTTTTAATTTAACAATTCGAATATGAATGCTTTTGCTTTTCAGAAATGTGAAGTGTTTGGCTGGCTGTGAAAGGCACATCTTTTCCCAGACTGGTGAGACAGATGTTTTCACAGGTTGTCATGTTCTGCATTTTTTGCTCCTCTGTCAGTAATGTTGTGATCTCTGATCCCATCCATATGGATGGAGGAGAAGCTCGTTCCCAATGCCTGTGGCAAATTGCATGTATGCCATCAAAATGAGCATAAAAACAAGAACTCCAGATTCTCATACAAAATTTTAAATTGAGAAATCAGGCAAAGAACTGTTTATGGATAGGTCTGAGCATGTTGTGAGGGAGAAAGAAATACTACAAAAGGGCTGAGGCATCCTCCATGTCAGTACATATTCTCAGTGCAAAGGAGTGTAAAAACCAGGAGCTGATTCCTGGGATATGCTTTTCTCTTGCTTATTGGAGGTAGACACAGGAAAGGGTCACATTTCATCTTAGTGAACAGTTTGGCTCCCCTGGATTGGCAGTCCTAGTGAGTAATCCAGAAAAGATGTAGCTATGCCCTGCTTTTTGGCTGAACAAGGTAAACAACATTTGAACGTGGTCAACTCCTCCTGCTTGGCCTCCAGTCAAACCTCCCAACCTGACCCACAAGTGGAGTGGAGCTGCACTGGGGTTGTCACAGCTGGGAGGCTGAAGGTGGCTGCTCACAGGAGTTGCTTGCTTGCTATGCTTCATCCCACCAGAGGTTTTCCCCAACTTGTTTGATGAAGTGCAGCAGAGTGAAGCACCTCTCTCAGAACAAGTTTAGGTCTCAGCTGGCACTACCCTTGTTAGTACCTTTGTCTAGCAGAGCACAAGATAAGATCCCTTCATCTTCCTGATCCCTGGAAAGAAGCAGATGAGCTAGCATCTCCTAGACAGTAAAAAAAAATGAAAAGATGAATAGTCATACCATGGTACCATGGTGCTCTTTTAGTCTTGGCAGAAAAGCTTTTGATTGGGGTCAATTCCCATTGTGTTCTGGGGCTGGGAAATTATAAAAGCATATGAGTTTGCGCATTGCAGTCCCTCTCTCATTTGTTATTTGCTACATCCTAGCTGAGATGGGAGAAAATTTTTTTTCAGTGTTGCTTCCCTACTCACTGAAGACCACAGAGGGCATTGATGGAAACAACACGTTGAACAAGGTCAGCATGACTTGCTACTCCAGTCTCACTTCCCATTAAAAGCACTGGATGGCCACAGAGCAGGGACAAAGTAGGTGAAGGAAGGGGGAGAGTAGGGCTCTGGACCTTCAAGGCTGGGATAGAAGGCTGGGATAGCAGGCTGGGATAGCAGGCTGGGAATAGCATGAGAACTCCACTGTGGTAGATATTTGGATATTTACACAGGTGGATATTTACACAGGTAGGCACATGTAGGTGGACAGCTAATTAGCTACCTTGCTAGAAGGATAGGTGAATGGATGGATATATATTAAGAAATTTATAGTAGTAAAGCCTGCAAAATATATTTTCCAGTGTTTCTCTTTTTTTTTTTTTTTTTTTTTTTTTTTTTTTTTTTTTTTTTTTTTTTTTTTTTTTTTTTTTTTTAGAATTTTTTTTTGTATGGTTTTTTGATTGTTTTTATTGGTAGAGAATTCTGGCTATAGGAATAAAATTATCAATTTTTCTGGTATTTAAAGGACGCAGTATTTGATACAACAGAGAGGTCTAGAGGAGCCTGTAACATTCTTCTTAAGTTTTCAAGTAACTTATCTCTGAGAGAATGAAGAGCACCATTTCTTTATTAGTCTCTCATTAACTCTATCTATCTCACCTCAGTGGACTGCAATTTCATTTTCAGTTCTCTGTAATAATAGTGGTGCCTGAAGCACATTTCTGTGGGTGAATTCTTGGATGTGGATGAATTCTTGCTCATAAGAAAGCCAGAGGTCCTATCAATTTCCATAAATCAGTTCTGTTACTTGTAGAGGTACAAGTAAATTTGTAAGCTTAAAATAATGTTTCCAGTCCTCAATTCCTCTTCCTAGACTCTTCATTTTTCATGTGCTTTTTTCCGAGGTGGTATAAGAAAGACTTACACTACAATCTATGCATGTATGGTTGCACCAGAGGTATGATTCTTAGCTAGCCCAGATAGAGTAGTTGACCATATCAGTAATTATCTTCTTTTTTTGCTCTGGTTGGGAGTTGTTTTATGGTTTTGTTATAAAGATTAGGTTTACTCACATTCTCTTTGAGTCATAAAGAAGCTGGATATGAGTACAAACAAGAATTCAATGCTGCTGAACATCAAGAAAATTTGTGTATGTAAGGGCTAAGAGTTTTCAGTCACAGCATAATTTTAAAGAAGAAAATGAAATACTTGTGTGAATCAGGGCAGTTCTATGTAAATTCTAAAGCATGCATGGAAATGGGCTAAAGTGGAGCAGACTGCTGGTGAGTAAGAGTTCTTTCAATGGTCCCTGAAGGTGTGATATGTATATGTTTTTATCAATCTTGACTCTAGAACATCTAAACACTAATTTCAGAAAGTGAAGTGTTCAGTATATTATTAGAAAGATCACTCATTTGCTTTCACAGTGTACTTCAACTATATTATGTGCTGAAAACTTTCACTTAGACACTGCTGGTTGTCTTTCTGCAGCAAGATTTGTCTCACAGAGGTCTGCAAGGTCCAAAGTGAGCGACACCTAAGGAGTGCATAGTGAAATCCTAAACAAGTCAAACCCCAAGATAATTTCCTAGTCTACATCTTCATTGGTATTTTTACAGTATTTCCATGATCTGAACAGCACCTAGCTCCACTATATTCATCAGCATAATCTCTGCTGACCATCCTACTCCCAAAATAATAAAATAAGAGAGGTAATCCTTCACACTGAGGATGTTAATGGATTTCTGTTACAATGATAATGCTTTGAATTAGAATTAAAAGTTTTTGTCTTTTTAAAGAAGATATTTTACAAGAAAAATTCTAGTAAATATTGATCTAAAACCATCAGCAGGATAACTCTATTGAAGTCAGTGAAGTTATAGTCTGTATTAATTTGACTTCAGTGCTTGGAAAAATCTTTAATGTACTGCTAAAACAGATTTAGCAAAGAACTATATTTTGCATCACATGTAACTTTTCCAAAAGATTGTAAAAGCTATTAATTTTCAGCCCTTAAGGGGGGGTCTTCAAAATATTAACATAGTTTTCAGTATATATATACTGACAGTATATATCCACTTAATTTAATTTACATTGGAGTACATTATTGTTTCTTCAGGACTCTCTGAAATTATATTCCAAGGTTTTTTACACATATCAGTAGGTCTTTCTGATGAATATCTGGGCATGTGCCTTGTTTCTGAACATGAAATGAGACTCCAGTTTTGTCATTTGACAGAAAATGAGATTATTACTTATGATTTCATTTGAATCACAAAACAATGAATCTAAAATTTTAGGAAGTTAGCTTGTAGGCAAATCCAAATATATTTCAAATATTTATATCAAAGAAGGAAACTGTAGGAAATGCTAGTCATTTTGCAAAACATACTATGTAAAGGCAAAATAACTCTTACACATAATTCTGAGGTACAATATCAAGAAGGAGGAATAAGCCAATCATTAGATGATTCAACCTTCAAGCAAATATGAAAGTCCCCAGATTTCTGTCAATCTAATCTAAAAAGTAAATGAACCAACTTTTAACCACCCACTATGTACATGCAGACAGACAGACACGCACAAACAGACAGTATTACTCCCTCCCAACAGGAGATGTCTGGTCCTTTCTTTGTGGATGCAATAAAAACTCCAATAAATTGTGTAGGACTGTGTAACATGAAACTTTTGTGCCAGTATAAAAAGCTTAGCAAGCATTACTGGAGCTTCTACTAGCTGTGATTCTGGTGCCAGCCACAAGCTCAGGACAAGGTCCTCTGTCTCCTGCTATTTCTTGCCTCTGAGGTTATAGCAGGAGGAGAGAGAGGTCGTGGTCACTGCCATGGCCTGGCTGGCACAGACACACGGTGCAGCTCCAGGGCATCCTCCAAGTGCAGCAGGGACCAACACAGGACAGTGCTCGAGGACTTGAAACATCAAATTTATTTGCAAATATAAAGGAAAAAGAAACCCTAGTGTTTCAGATTGTCTCTGAGGATTTGTCCTGCAGCTGAAAGTTATGCCTGAAGTTTCTCTGCGGGTCAATTCTAGACCACATTTTACTATCCACATTTTACTAGTCCACAGTGTCTTTGTGGGTCAATTCTAGTTCACATTTTACTGTCTACAATTTAGCAAAAAATACTTTTTCATTTTCCATCCTCTGTGTTGGGACTTCTCATCTGTACCAGAGGGATGAAATTGTAAAAATGAATTAATGCTTACAATTTTGAAAACATTAAATGAACAATGTTGGAATTAGAAACATGAGGATATGAGGAGCAAAAGAGTCAATTATGAGTTACAGTGTAGCAAAGCTGGATTTAGGAATCCTGCCGACTGTGCCAATTTGTTGTAAATGGACTATTCACACTGCTTAAAGAACCACTGTCAAAGGTATCTGCAGAAATGGTTTTATTGAAATATGACACTGTAAAAGTGTGGCTTAACAAAGTTCAGTACCAAGGTTCACTCTATTACTGTACTGCTCAGAGGATATGACAATATTTCCAAACTACATAGACAAAATCAGTATTACCAAGACAAAATCTTAGAGCCCTATATTACAAGGTTATGTGCAATATCAGTCACTTGCCAAAATATTCTAATTGTTAAGAAGTCCCTCTGTGCTGAGGAGCAACCTTGAGGGCATCCCAGCTCAATGGAGTCCCCGCCACGCTGCCAGTTGCTTAGTAGGGAGAGCTCAAAGAAGGCTCCCTTAGTCTATCATACTTATGGAGTAAAGGTCTTGATGTGAAGTCAAATTACATGTGGTGGATAAGGTGTGCATGAGACTCCTTATATCCAAAAGGTCTTTAATCCTCGATAAACGAGGACTGAAAATGGTGTGCTCTATCCATGTGTTACTTGTGTTATCCTCGCTGCGTGCTCATATTCACTGATGCTCATCATATTGCTCCATTTTTCTGTGGAATTCAGAGAAGAGTTCAGAACTAGAGAAGTTCTTGGCTCGCAAGTCTCTGGCCTTTACCTCTTTTGGAGTCTGTACCAAGCTACACCTAGTCTGATTAAGGAGCAAAGTATATTCATCATTCCTTCAGATACTCTGGTCTGCAAGGGATCCTCTTAAAATGCAGAAAGGCCTGATCCAGGGCACAACATTTATAAATAAATCTTGCTGCAAAGAAGTTATCAGTTTATTTAGAAAAAACTGTATAACCCCTCTTGACTTTGCTCAAAGACAGGTCTCTAATTTCTCAAAACTTCTCCAAGTACATTATTTTGAAGAAAGCTTATTTTGCAGTATAACCTGTCAGAAAGAGACTGTTTCTTTTTATTCCTGTTCTCTTTAAATCTTTTGGGGCTCATCTTTTCTGTCCTTTCAGCAATGTCTCTCTATAAAGTGCTGTTAATTTTTGAAATATGCAGCCCATAACTTTGATATAGTGAATTGTAGAAATGCGCAGTTTTGACTCTGCCTGTCAGGAGTTTAACTGCAGTCAGCCCCTAAAACCACCATATCAAGTAGAAAATTCTCAGAACCTCCCCAGGAAACATGCAAGACCTAAGCTGAAGGCCTTCAATTTTTCCCAATATGCTGGTACTTTCAACTGAATTTAAGCAAAAGTGTTCATGGGACTCTCCTCCTATACCTTCTAATGTGATCATAATAGAGAGAATTTCCTGCCTGCCTGAGACACTTGTTATCATTACTGTTGTTGCCTGTGCTGTGTAATTTGAAAGACAATGTGCAATTGTGCAGTAATTACAAACATCGAAACCACAAAATGCTGCAGTGGTTGTATTGTATACACTTGTATTTCATCCTGTTATATGTACAGTGTCCTACTATTTCGAAAAAGATAAAAAGAGATCAAACAGGCATTTCCTCTAAACTATCCCTTATCCCTGAGGCACTTGAAGAGCTATTGGACTGCGTGGAACGTGATGATCAGCCTTTATATCATCTTTTGACAATATACTGAGAAAGAATAACCTTTTCATCATTTGTGTGTGGTCCTGAAAAGAGTGCTAAATGGGTTGTCATGTAAGGTGTTTGAAATTCCACACACAACATTTTCTCTGTGCTTTCTTAGTTGTAGCATTTTAACAACTAAGCGGCTCACATAGCACGTTTTACAAGGAATGATGAACTAATCCTAGAATCACCGAAAGTTTTGAGTTAGAATAGACCTTAAATATCATTTAGTTCCAATCCCCCTGCCATGGGCAAAGACATTTTCCACTAGACCAGGTTGCTCAAAACCCCTTTCAATGCTGGCTTGAACACTGACAGGGATGGGACACCCACAGCTTCTCTGGCCAACCTGTTCCAGTGCCCTCACAGTAAAGGATTTCTTTCTAATGACTTATCTAAACCTGCCCTCTTTCAGTTTGAAGCCATTCAACAAATGACCCTCCCCCCAAAAAACCAAAAGATTCCTGAAAAATGTGTCAAAAAGTGAAATGCAGCACTGAAGTAGATTTTGCTGTAGGGATTTCAGATGAAATGAACAGAAACAGTGTAGAATGTTTGGAAATGAATAAGGCAGACTTAAACATGCAGAAGACCTGTGCAGATCCATGTTTTGGAATGTTACAAGTGGATATTGTAGCAAAACCTTAGCACTGAATGCTTGAAGATGCAAACATATTCAACTCCAGCACGGCTAGGCACTTAGAAAATCACTTTGTCTAATTAATTGGAAGAGGTATGGTTTTATTTTTTGTATCTGTCCTGTGATAATCCTAAGGAAAATATGAGATTAAGAGATGAAACTCCTAATCTTAACACACAAACATGCTATCGGAATTTAGAAAAAACTGTGTGAGTTCAAACTGAGGTATACCAGGAGAATTGCATGGGACCCCTAAAGATAGGAAAAAAATACAAATTTATTTGCCTGTTTGCTTTGAAATACTATATTTTCATCTGTAACACATTTACTAACTGATATAGAGATACACATGTATTTATAGATAGATAGATAAATAGATAGATAAATAGACATCATATGGGAACATCTTAAAAATTCATACATTTTCTTTTTTTCTTCTTATTCAAAACAGAAATTTGCCAAAGGAGCCCTGTCTGAGACACAAACTATAAAAAAAGAGAGAATTATTAACATGGTACTACATCCTGATAGGAAGTCTTAACTCAGGAAGACACGCAGCGAGGCAGAATCACAAGACATGGAGTTTGTCCTTTGCTACTGGGTAAGGCTGGGTTATCGATTGCCTCCATATATTCCTAATAAAACATGCCTCTACTCTTCTCATGCTGCAGTAAAATAAACTGTAACGTTTGACTCTCCCCTGAGATGGAAGCTCAATAGGTACTACTGCAGGTATTTCATTCTGAAGGAATTGAGAAAAGCCTGAACAACCCTGACTTTTTTGAAATGTGATTCTTACTGCTTATTGCACAGATGTGGCTTACCTTTTACTAGCAAAATAAATAAGTAAAGCCACAGAGTTACAGAAAATACTCCCTGAAGGGGAGAACTGTGTATGCAAGTCAGTTGCGTAGATGAGGATCGCAAATTGCCTCTGTTGAAATGGGAGTTGCCTCTGTGTCAGCTTCAAAAGCCAATGTAGAAACAACACTTGGTGTTTGTGAAAAGGAGCACCTTTCCTTAAGCAGTTTTCAGAACTCTAGAAGCCACGTCTAACAAAATGTCCCATCAACCATGTGAGGCAAGTAAGTAGCAATATTAAATGCATATTCAGTACTAATTGGAACGCTGTGGTTTTGTTCCTATAATTTGTGATTTTTCTCTTCATCTCACAATGGAAAAAGAATTCAGCATTTTGAATTGACTGCAAGAAACTTTACAAGAAAAGGTTGTTCTGGAAATGTTGAGAAGACCTTCCTGACACATTTAATTACCTGTTTTTGCTTTTATCTGTCTTTACAAGATACAATTAGATGAAATACATGCAATCAAAGTGACTGAATTGAGATACATTTATTTTAAAGTGATACTGTTCTTACAAGGTTGAAACAAAATATATTGTCATTTTAAAAAATATTTCCTTCTTCCAAATCTACAGACGTAAAAAATTCTGATGAAACACTTTGTTTCAAATTGCCACATATGTATATATACACCATGTCTGTACTTATACCTACAGCTATGACTTAACTGTTGGTCTCTATCTATTTGGCAATACAAGTATTTGACATTTGAATTTTGGTGATGTCATTTGGGGAAAATAGGCTCAGCTCTTAAACCTTTACCATGCACATTTTTCATACCTTTATTTCACCCCTCTTCAACCCAACTCCAGAGCCATATTGAGAAGTGAAAAAAGTAGGGTCTAAAGGGCAAAACATAGATGTGCACTTCAACTCAGCAACATTTTACCTTGCTCCGTGATTTTTACTGCAGGTTAAAACCTGAGGGCTAATTAAAGTAATTCGTATTTATCAGGTATCTCTCAGAGCAAAAGCTTCCTTTGAAGGCTCTTTCCATTGTCTATTGATTTAATCTAGTTTAGCTGTTTTGTGTAGTTGCTTTTTTTTTAATGTCCCACTCTTTCACCATTATTTGATTAATAGCCAGCCAGTGCCATGCCATTAAAGCTCCCTTTGTTTGTTGGTGCAGCAAGTGTGATCCATAGACATTTAAGTGTACACTATAAGAAAAGAGAACAGTTGTCACATGTTCCCTGGGAAATGTTAGATTGATCTCTTTAAGGACAGCACTTAGAAAACAGTGCTTGCTAGGCAACAGTAGAAAGGTAATCAAACTTTTCAATGTTTTGTGCTCTTTAGATTGTATTTTTTGTTGCTGGAGATCTGTTTTTTTTCCAGCTGTCATTCATCTAATCCACAGCAGTAGCCACCCAAATTGCTGTAGTGAATATGAGAGCCAAATTACTTTACCTGTCGACATTCTGCTTTTGTCTTCATTGTAAATATCATTCAACCCTAAGAAGATTGTCTCTGCAGGCGCAGAAGTGAGTAGGAATGCCAACAGAAATTAAATGACATTTTATCACTTTTGAGAAAGCATATGATTTGTTTTAAGAGATGATTGCATTTTCTACACGTATTTCATCAACTGGCATCTCTATTGCTTCCTGATCCAGCTTCCCCTGAAGTCAATGATAATTTTTCAGAGATGTCATACAGAGCTGGATTAGGCTCAATATGATTGATAGAAAGACATTAATGAAACACAATAAATTTAACAATTAGGTTAGTAAGCTTATTGCCTCAGTAGATCTTAGATACTTAAGGAGACAATAGGTACCTGATAGGTGACAGTATTGATCTCCTATTCTAGAACTATTTCCTGGCAATGAGCATTTGATCCAGAAGGAGTCACATCCAGCATTCTGCCTGTTGAGTAGGAGTATGGCTGTTTAATTCCAGATTCTTACAAGTGTTTGCATATGTAACCCATGGAGAAAAGAGCTTGAATGTTTCTTTCTTACTGTAATTCTCACAGTCACCATTTTTTTAAAGATCAAGAAATAGCCACAGAAATCAAACGGTGTGAGATGCACACCCTGAACAGATTGCATACAAAGGGGAACTCTCTTTCAGTCACTTGCAAATTCTGTGTGTTCTGGATGTGTGTCTTGTCAGCCCTTGCCCTCTCCTGTATGAAATCATTTACTCTCACTTTACTCATGACAATGACAAGAGAGTTACCAGGTAATTAATCACCAAACTTTTGTTTCAGTAGTGACAAGAACTTTTAAAAGCTGAAGGACTAAGCCAATGTGGCCATAGGTTCTTAAAATCACATTGTAAAAAATTTCTCATTGAGTATTTATTGATGTCAGTTTAAAAATAACTTCAGAGCAGGTGTTCATAAAACTTGGTGCATGAATGCTTGCAAAAAATAATCATCCAAAGCATTCAAAGTGTATTTCATGAATTCATGTAGCAGTTGAAACAAATATTCATTGAAAATATATTTTTGGTATTAGCTCAGCTCTTGCCTGAACTTCAGAGATGGCTTGTGAAGAAAAACGTTTCAAGAAATAATCAAAAAAGAAAATTTCTTCTTAAAAGACACACCATTGAAAGGATGCTTTTGAGTGAAGTATGAATATATTCAGAAGTAAAAATACAGTTCTGATACTGTTGTGTTTTTAATGGTCTACTCATAAAAGTGTGGCAGTGCTGGTGATATGTGCTGCATGACTTTTTGTTATTTTTTCAGTGTGGAAGGGGATCATTCCATTTATTTCAACAACAATAGGAAGTTGCCTGATATTCTGCATGAATAAAAATAGCAGGTTTCATTTTCTTTTAGGATGAAGAAGGCCATCTGTCAGTAACTGGGAACCTTTCAATCCAGAATATGGTTTACTTCAACTCTTGCTCAACTGAATACCTTTAAAACTTAATGCTTTACCACACAAGATGCAAACCCATGGCCAAAATTCACAGCCAGATAACAGAGTAGAAAAAGACCTTCAGAAATAACTCCAAAATGTCAAAATACTTTTTTTGAAATTAGATGCTCAGCTTCTAGGAGGTAGTTGACCAGATAAAATTTAATGTATGGAAAAGCAGTTAGAGAAGTCATTGATGGTTGTTGGTAAGAAAAAAGATAATAGTTTCACATATTAGTTTTAAAAAAAATCTTTGAAATTTCAAGTCACCTACTCAATTAACTGGTACCGTAATTCATTACAAATATTTACTTATTGTCTAAAAAACTCAAGTAATCAATAATTTATATGAAAATCTTTTTTAATGGAGCAAGAATTTTTGCAACAGATATTTTTAAGACTATCCTTACAAATAAGTGAGATAAGTATTTGTCTTGTCTGGTAAGGGTGCCTGATATCATGAAGCTACCTTTATGACACAAAGACCAAAATTATTTGATTTGGGAAACTTTATGCTTGAATGTTTTCAGTGTTGGTGGTTTTTTTCTTTTTTTTTTTGTGTTTGGTTTTTTGTTTTGTTTTGTTTTTTCATCTGGACATGAACAGCTCAAAGATCTTAAAATTTTCAGTTGAAAAATACATGTTTCTGAAAAAGCAAGGCATTTACGTGAACAGAATTTGATTTTTAATGAGTTACCAGTTACATAAAGCTGTTTCAAAATGATGCAAAACCCAATAGCTTTATTTCAAAAAAAAACAGAATTTGAGACATTCTTTTTAGATAAATATTTTTTCCAATTTTTTTTAGAGAGGTATTTTCTGAAGAAAAACAGTCCACTGATGTTCTTTTTAAAGCATCTGCATACTACAACTTTAGTCTGGGCCTATTAACTCATAACAAATACAGCATAGTGGCAAAATAAGTTATATGTCATCCCTAGAGAAAAAGAACCAGAAGGAACAAGGACATATAAAGTAATAAACTTCATTATTTAGCCTTACAGAGAAAAGAAGAGGGAAGAATTCCCAGCAGATGTTAAAATCAATGTGGGTAACCTCAGTCCAATTAGTCCATTTACACCAGCTGAGGTTCAGGAGGTGAATGCCTGGGGTGCTGATGTGAGCTACATAAGCTACTCTGACCTTTGAGGATGCTCTCTCTTCAAGTCAATAAAGTCTTACTGAGGCACCTAGATTACAGTTGTATTTATCTCTCACCATTTACATGAATTGGGTTGTCATGACAGCTGTTCTTCTCTTATCTAGCTAATAATAGTAATTTCTGGAGTTTTTTTGTAGTAGTCTTTTTTTTTCTCAATGTATGTGTATCTACTGTGACTTTTCAGTGCCTTTCAGATTTAACCAGCACCAGAAACGTGTCTTCAAACCTGTGCTGCATATTCCAAAGGTCATAGCTAAGCTGACGAGTACAGATTTATGCATTACAACTTTTCTGCTTTTGCACTTACTGCATGGAATATTTGTGAAATGTTGTATTGATTTTTTAAATTTTAATGTGGTTATTTTCAGAATCCTTCTAGTCCCTCTTAGCTGACCAGTTAAGTGGCCAAATTAGAGACATCTTTCTTTTAGTTTATCCAGTCAAAAATATGCTTCTCCATTTAGCATACTTAAGATTTTCTTTCTGTGTTTTGATTTCTAACCTACAGAATATCCTCTCAAGGGCAAGTGAGCCTGAAAACCTCATTGTTACTTGCACATTTCAAGGCCTTTCCCTCTGCAGTGCTGCCTTGTTATTCAAGTTTTGCTGTTGGCTTAGCCATATCCATAAGTTGAAATTTACTTTGTGTACTTTATTTTCTATAAACATGGCTTTATTAAAATAGGAAGGATGATATTCACTATTTTTGTATGAGTGGCTATTTTATGAGTAGTATAAGCCTGCCTGGAAATCACAGCAAAACATTTTGAATCTTTTCTGAAGAAAAGGTGCTGTGGCAAATATAAACAGCTCCTGCAATTACAAAAGGTAGAATTCAGTTTGCAAGAGCTGTTGAGCTTTGAAGCACAAGCCAGTTACCAGCAGTCAAGAATTGTTCCAAGAGGAATAATTATCTAAACTATATGGCAGGTAATAGGGATTTTCACCCTGGAACATTTTAAATTCTTTTGGTTTTGAGTGAAACTGTTTCTTGCCTAGAATCCTTCAAAGGCACTTATCTATCCAGAACTATGCAGCTATGGACTGTGACCCATGTTCGTTGAAAAATAATAAACCAGTGGTGCTATTACACATACCACAAAAACCTGGAATAAACTTGGTATCATATGGAGAGACCTCAGGGGTTATCTCACTGGCTCTGTGGTTTCCAGTTATGCAACTTCTTTTTGCATGTAGTAGTGGTATTGACCACCTAGAACCAAATTCATGAATTCAGCCTTTGATTTATTTCTTATGTTCCTATAGAGAATCATATGTAGTTTATATACTGTTTCACCCCTATGCTGAAAGACACCAAACAGGTTGATCCAGAGTCTAAGTGTGTGCAGAAACCTGGGACTCTTTTCCTAGATCCTGCCCTCTGTGATACTGGAAGCAATGCACTGGTCTTGTTTCCTTTAAGATGGAGATTTGGTGTGCATTAATACCGAGTGTGGCAGCCTGGCTAGGAGGAAATGGGGAAGGGGACCATTTGCATCACAAGTCCCACAGCTATTAGTGTAAACTCATTTTCTGGCAGGTGATGGGGGAAGAGTACACCTATCTCTTTCACTTCCTGCAGTAAGGTCTTTGCCATGGCCCCTCTGCTTCCTTGGGGCTTTTTAGTGCACTTGTTCAAGTCCAGCATGAGCTTCACCTCCCTCACAGCAGCTGCAGAGTCCCTGTGGTTTTGCTGTTGCAGCCTAACCTGCACAGCTAATTTGACAATCCCATGGCATGGCTTCTCCTGTAATTGCCTTATGGAGCCTTTTAACAATGGTGGTAATACATTTCTTGCTGTTTGAAAAATGGAAGTGGTGGCAGTTACCACAGGTGAGCACAACAAATACTGGCATGGTTAAAAGGAATCAGTTTAGGGAGGGCTGTGGAGCTGTGAATTTGGGCTGCACAATTTGACATTTTGCCCATAGAGATCTGTTTCAGAGATTTTCAATTATTTTCTAAGTGAAATTATGGCTTTTAAAAAGCTTCATACTGTCAGCCACAGAGATGGAAGTCCTTTATTCATAAGACAAATAGTGGCAGCACCAGCTTTCTAACACTAATATGCCTCAAGTGCAACTCTGTCCTAAAGAAATTATTGCTGCCTTTACAGTCTTTCATGACTTTGCTGGGAGATTAGCGGGCATGCTGATAAGAGCCAGATGAGTGTTTTAATTAGGTGAATACATATTCAGTGTGGGTGAGATTCAGATAGCCTTAGATGCATTCAAACAGTAGGCTACAGCCATCATATGATAGAAATTTCTAAACAATATGGACTTGAACAAAAAGTTGAACAGTAACTTGCACCTGAAAGTGCTAACCCTTGTATTTTGGAAAATCTCCTGTGAGAGTCCCAAGACAGAAGTGATGCTTATGACTTCAGGAAAGAGTTGAGTCCTGTAACTAAAAGGCTAGGCATAAAATCAGTAAGTGATAAACAAAGAGGAAATGTGACATATCAAATGCTTACAACTTCCATCTTAGCACTCACTTTAACAAGATTTCCAGGGTGAAAAATTCATATTTACAACAGGAAATCTATAAAGAACTTGCAGTACACAGTTTGTGTGATCTTTACCTGGATGTTAGGATGGCTTCAATAATACATGGTATTTGGTACATTCTGCAGAGAAAAAGGTTCAAAGGTACATGGAGTAGTAAGCAGAACTTTAGACTGTGTGTATATCTCTCTCTCTCTGTATATATATATACATGGATATAGGTTGCTTAGCTCATCCAAGAATTTCCTGTTCAAAAGATCCTCAGAGAAATTAGTTACTCCTCATTGTGGATGCAGGGAGATGCTTCTACTCCTGGTGACAGTGTGGAAGTGATACAGTGGAAACAGCAGTGTTTCCTTTGTATCTTTTTCTCTGAACTTTCTGCCCACTTAAATACCCACAGTATGGCTGAACACCTAGATCACCTTTAAATCTTTAAATGATGAGACTGCAGAAACAGTTACCAAGCTCTGAAAGCAAAACTTTTTCTGTTCAGTCTTGTCTAAGGAAGTGCCTGAAGGTTTTAGCAGCAGACACTCCTACCTTGCTCAGTCTTCCAGGCAGATTCCAGCTAGATTGATGCCATTATTATAGAGGCTCAGAGGTCCCCAAGTCACAACTCCTAGGTTACATGCAGATTTTCCAAGACGTTCCCTGAAACCTTCAGTTTTCTAACTGGAGATTACAACCTAATTATTTTTCCTCCTCCATATGGATCCTGCAGGGTGACTTCTCCAGCTTTATGAGAATGAAATTAAATGAAATTAAATTAAATGAGAGTTAGTCCCTTTTGAAGCTCTATGAATATTTTTTCTGTTGTGTGGTATAGTACTCCTCATAAAAAGACCCCAACAACAACAAAAACCTGTATGTATTTAGTTTTACCACTGTAAAAAACCTAAACAGCAAGAACAACAAAAACTTATGTGAAAACTTAATACCATAAAAATACAAACTCTGAACCCAGTGTACACAATCAAAGTCAGCTACAGTCAGCAGTGGCCCTGATGACCTTGACCCAGAGTGCTGGCCATATTTAAATAGAAATCTTTCTGATTATATCTCCATACTCATGGATTTCAGTTTTCCTCTAGCTTCATCCCTACCTGACATTTATGATGTGCTGATTCCATCCCTCCTTATCCCCTGGATAAGATGACAAACATGTAATTGGAAAATGCTGACAGACATTCTGGGAATAACCTCAATAGAAGCTGGGTGAGATGTAGCTGATTGCTTAAAGAAGATGGTACTGTGTGCTAAGAACACGCATACAAACACACAATGCAGCAATTCTCTCCTAAACTTCTTTCCCCAAGGTGAGTCATGATGGTTCTAAGAGTCTTGTCTACTGTTGTTCTGATCCTGGAGAGAGAAGACATGACATTTTTCCTCCCATGACACTTTTCAGACACAGGATATAACCCCTAGGGCTGTAGACAGCTGAGCATAATTTAGGGAGCCACAGACTTTTCTAAATTGCACTGGAGACTGAAGAAAAACAAATATGATTTATAGCCACACTGGTTTTTTTTCTTTCTTTCCTCAGCCATGCTAAGATTATACTGGCTTCAGTTTAAGCATCTAAATTAGTTCTTATCCTTTATTCATGCAATTCATGATAAGCATAAAAGGTGATGCCTTCATGAGGTCCTTTTGGCCTTATAAATCTCCACAAAAAAGATAAAACTGTATTATGCAAGTTTTATGATATTACCAACTCATTTCTCAAAAATGCAGCTGATTGTAACTTCATTCTTTGTAATGGATCTGCAGCAATCACAACCATATGCTCTCTGTTTTGTATAACCAGGTTTTTAAAGCATTAAAATCACTAAGGATTCTTGGAGGCTCTGTAAAGAAAAATAATTGCAGTAATAAGGATATGTCTAAAGACTTTTTCATTGGTGAAGACTTAGCTTGGCAGATTGTTTGGTTTATTTGCTTTCTAAATTCCTTCCTAGTCGAAATCATTGTGTAGTGATCATCATTTAAAGGATCATCTCAGTTGTGCCATCACACATTAAAATAACATTATGTAAAAGACTGAGGTAACATGAAATGCTAAATTTTTTACTTTTCTAGGCACTAAGAAGAAAAAATCAAGGCATAAGTGTGCAAGAGTCTTCCTAAGAAATGCAATGGCATTGTAGACTTCCAAGTGAAAGGAAGCCGTGATGCACAGTAAGAAATCAGAGCGTTACTCTTCCACCCATTTTGGTAGAGTGAAAGGATTATACAGTTTCACAAATGCTACAGATTATTTTTCTATTAATTCCTTGGTGATGGAGGCATGTCGCTCATTCTATGATGTGATTTTAAAGCACTGTGGCAAAGACAAATATCACAGAGAAATCAGTACCAGTGGTTCAGAGTATTTCTACCACAGATTTGAGGAATGTCATTTGGGATAACTGCAGTGCCAGAATTACCAGCAGAGCCCTGAAGGACATCTCTATGACAGGGACAATTACTGTACAAAACAATCATTGTTCCTTTACAATGAATTCTTCTCAGAAAACTGTAAATATGTTCTGCTTAAAATTATACAAATCCATCCAAATAATTACTATTTCTGCCAGCAACCTTTTTCCTGAAATTTATCTGAATGGTCTCCAAACGTGGTCATTACCTCATCCATTTCAAGGACATTTGGCCTCGTGGAATAATAGCCTGTCACATTCAGGAACAGAATATCCTGTGAAAACCTTCTAGTCTATTCACTCAGATCTCAATTCAGATTACTATATATTATTCACATGTTTTCAATGTACTGAGGGCTCTTCTCAAACTGAGGGTTTGTTAGCATACAACATTTTAAATAAAGTCTAAATTTGTTGACTTATGAGCTTTACTTCTGATTTCTGTCAGGGTTTTAGGCTCATAATCTACTCCTTGCTCTAGTCTAATCTCATAGTCACAGTCAGAGACTAGGACAGCAAATAAAAGGAGACAAGCATATCTTGACATGGTTGTAACCAATTGAATTAATTGACCTCTCTCAAAGGACAGACCTTAATTCTTCAAACTGCGAACATTTTTTTTTTTTTTTGGTAGTGATTGCATTTTCTCAAGATGCAAGTTACATGATTTAATTGATTAATAAATTAAATTAAGGCTTAACCATGTAAAAAGACTATTTGTATGAAGAAAGAATAGAAAAATGTGGTAGAAATAGAAGTATGAAGAATGTGCTCCAAAGAAGTGCCAAAGGGAACTCAGAAAAGCATGGAAGAGCAGTAGCATTGTTTGTGCTGAATAGTGGCAGCAGGGCTTCATATGTCTTGTATTTTGGGATACTGGATAGATAGAAGGCTGTGACCCCAGTAGACGTGCTGTGCTTTTTTCTTTGCCTTTGTTGCAGATTTACCTTTGTATGGAGAGTCTATTTATGGAGAAGGTCTGCTGCAGAGCTGTGCTCTCGTGCAAGAAGTTGGTATGTCTGTCGTGCTGTAGTTCCTTTTTGGATCAAGATCTTCCCCTGGATGGAGGAACGTTGATAGTTCTTGAATGTCATAGACATCAAGGAAAAGAACTGAGTGTATTGCTCACTCTCCTGATGGAAAGGGATGTTTTATTTTACCTATTTTGAAGAAATAAATCGTTGGCCCCAGGAGATAACTATCCCTGGCCTTATTTCTCACTCACTTTAAACAGACAAAGAAATTACACAAAATCCTTTTCAGTTATGTCCTCCTAGATATACCTTACAAACTGGTTTGTGTTTGTTAAGGACTGGGATAATTCACAAAGCTTTCAAAAGAGCTCCCAAAGAAGAAGTAACAGGAACCTTAAAAGAAAGAAATTTACAATATCTGCCATTCCACGTAAGGGTCACTATTTCAGCAATCCTGAACTAGGATGCACTGGCCTGGGGAAGAGCTTGCACTCTGGAAATAGATCTGCCCTAGGGCTGTAAATCTGTGAAACTATTTGAAGTCACTGGATTTGCATGAATTTTATGATAGAATCTTAGTGTGTAGTAACAGGGGTATTCTTAAATGAATGCATGGAATGAAACTTAAAAGCAACTGAACTAAAACTGACAAAAGAACTAGAAGATTAAAGATGATTGTTGGTTCTTGGTTGTACAAGAAAATAAAGTAAAAGAAAGCCTTTTGCTTTCTTTCTCAATCTATAAAAACCTTACAGTCAAAATATTGCATCTGATCCTAGTTTCTGTTTTGTGTGTTTCACTAACTTATTATATTACTGATTAATAATTAGTAAGTTGATTTTAGAGGCCGTTTCAGGTTAATTACTTTTTAAAAAATAATGACAAAATTTAATCTATTTGAAAGACAATAATTGTTTTTGCTATTTAAAAAATGCACAGCACAAGTGAGTATGCTGAAAAAAAGACTATCTTTATCATAGTTTAATTAGGCTGCTGCAAAGTAGCTACTTGCTATAATATCTGATTTTTATCTCTTTTAAAGAAGTAGTCTTTATTTATTAACTGTTCTCCTGTTTAGAATTTACTGATACTAATCTGCAAGTTCTTTTCATTCCCTTATTAAGATTTTTTCCTGAAATATTAATGTCTTAAAACATTCTCATGTAACTTTTATTCTTCAGTCTGAAATCCCAGTTGTGTGCAAGATAATAAAAAGGTCTCATCTATTTTAGCAGGATCCAGATTTCATTCCAGCATAGCAAATAACAAGCTTTGTAGCTGAATGCATGAGGAAAGTATTCATATTTGTGACAAACTGTCTGCCTAACCTTTTTGATTTTTAAGTGCAACCCTGACTGAATGTACGGCATTGTTAATGGAAACTGGTGTTTTACTGTTATTTTTAGATTCAGTATTAGCACACAGCAGCAAGGATTCAAGTAAAGCCTCTTGCACCAGCAATCAAAGGAATTATGACAGCAATAGCTGGGTTTATTAATTGAAAGCTGATGTACTTTTATTTGGGCTTGGTATGTCTCATTGTCAAAGAATAAGGCATGTGCCAAAGGAGGCTGTGGGCTCCCAGAGCCCAGACAATGCAGAAGAACTTACAGGGGCATTTCAGACATTAAATGCTCACAGAAACCAAGCTGCTTTCATTGTGGCAATGCAGAAGATAGCTCAGCTGAGAGGGATTTACAAAGGTGTAAACAAGGCTCTGAATGTAGGCCAGTTGCCATGTTTATGCATTAGTCTGAATGTGTTGTACTTTTAATGAATTGATAAACCACAGTAAGTTTTAAAGAAGCTTCTGAGGCAGGCATAATTTTAGTCAACTTCTGTCGTGTGTATCCAGTTTGACATATTTGCAGGGTCTGACCTGGCTGGATCTCCTGAAATAGGGGCATCTTGTACCCTTGTGACTGCAGCAGCAGTTATGATCTGAGAGAAGATTAATGACAGATTTCTATTTTGGTTAGATGCTTGAGTCTGACAGCAAGGAAGTGATGAGGAGATCTTCCTTCGACTGGCTTGAGATGAGATCTTGAGTAAGTCACAACTCTGCAGGGAATTTAGACCTTTGCAGTGAGTTTCCTAAACAATATCCAAAAGTCTTCAAACAAACAAACAAACAATCCCAGTTTTAGTAGACAATAAAGTAGGTTAATTAATTTTTTAAATACAGAAATAAGGATGGAGTAGTAATAAAAGGGATTGTAAGCCAGTTTCCCCTAGTCCATTGTGCCCTCATAGGTGGACCATTGAGTCAGCTATCTCAGTGGTTTTCTGACATGCAGAAAAATGTACAACCCCTCTGGACACTTTTTTGTAGTGCCTTGGGCCCAGCAATGTCTCCAGTTCCTGTTTCTCTGAGCATTGTCTTTGACACTTTTGGAGCTTTAGGCCATCTCCTTCTGTATGCTCTTTTGGTAGCCTTTCTTCCACTAATTTCTTAAAAATCTCCTCTCTGTGTCTGGGCAATTTCTAACAAAAAACCATTTTCTCTTATCCTCCAGAGGGTTATATATGGCCTACAGCTCCCTTTTTAAAAAGTGTAGGGTCTACACTAAAAAAACAAAGAAAGGGTGCAGTCTGTCATGTGGCTGATCTTGCTAAAATCCTCAAAGGAAACCGGTCCTCCTATTTCTGTTGCCATGACAATGAACATTTTTACAGAAAGCCACATTGTGGCTAAGAAATATATTGTTCATAAAAAGCAGTAGCATCACAGCAATTAACTTAGTGACTCAAATTTATAGGCTGCCAACCCCAATATCCCTTTTCTGATGGTGACTAGTACCAGATGCTTCAGAGAAAGATGACAATAAATTTGTTTTAAACAATTATGCAACAAACTGTCCACAGAGACCTTTCCTAACTGCTTTTAGTTAGAGATTAGTTAATTGCATAAGTCAAGGGTTTGTAGTTTTTTTCTGCTTACATATCTTTTCTCTGCAATGTAACTGCACATATTCTCACCAGACATATAAATGCTTGGTTTTCTTTAATTATCTTCTAAAACCTGTTTTCCAAAGATGTCTGACTGTGAGTTAGAATCAAGAGTTTTACATTGTTTAATTTTTTTAAAAATCTGTTTTTCTTAGAGCAACTTCTCTTTTGATATGAGCTCTGTGTTGTTACATGTTATCTCTCTACTGTATGTTACCTTACTTGCTTTTCTCACAAAACTAAACAGCCTATACATTTTTATGTTTGCCTCGTATATTTGTTGGTCCCTGTCTGTGTAAACTCTGGCCATGTCCTCTGAGTGCAGTCATGTCTCTCAGGGATGAGATAAGAGCATGATCTGAACTGTAATGTGGGCTGTACTGATTATTGTGATAATGACGTCACAGCAGCCTCAGTATTTATTTCAAACTTACCTAAAACAAGATGTGTGAGTTGACTGGGTGGAAAGTATGCAGATAATAAAGAGATAAAAAGTACAAAGTTAAAAAAGAGATAAAAATGTTAACAATACACCAGAAAGTTCTGTTCTAAAAAAGGTAGAAGTAATTCCCTTGTCTCCACTCATGAGAATAGCTCTAAATAGTAGCACTAAAGCAAAAAAATCCACTGACTAAACAAACACTTGAAGAAGCTCTCGGGTCCCACAGACAGTGACTGGAGACTGGTGCATATCATCCAATAGACTTTGTCAGTCAACCTGAGAAGTATTTAGAAATTTTGCACCTTTTTGGATCCTAATAAATTAATGGTGTCTTCTGCAAGCAGCTGACTTACTTACTCAAACAACTGAGTGTGTTTGTTTCTTTTCTGAGCTAAAGGCTAGATCATGAGGGCAGAAGCAAGAACAGATTTGGGGGCACTTGAGAACAAATAATGAAATATTTATTTCCAGGTATCCCAACTATCAACTACGATGTAATAATGATTTTCCCCCCTTCTAATAGAAATCGCTGTCGCAATATTAATTTTCCTCCTGTACACGAAACAACAGTATTTGAAGTAAAAATAAAGGAAATAAAAAGACTTTGTATCAAGTATATTACTAACAAGTGAGCTGTAATTCCATTCTACATCAAGACTATTAAAATTTCAAGTAAAAGATGAACTCGAACTTGAGTGAATATAGGATGATTAAAAAGAAAGAAGTGAAAAGATACTGTAGGCTTGTTATTTAGATTCATGCCATAAACAGAATTTTATGTATTTACACAGCTGAGTTATGGAACATTTACCCTTTTCAGTACTTCAAATATGTACCTTCTTGGCGAATATGA
Organism: Rhipidura dahli; assembly: GCA_013399225.1. Classification (NCBI taxonomy): domain Eukaryota; kingdom Metazoa; phylum Chordata; class Aves; order Passeriformes; family Rhipiduridae; genus Rhipidura; species Rhipidura dahli. The sequence continues at coordinate 48,880 of VXAC01007453.1, read as the reverse complement.
GCACATTAAATTCTAAATTCAATCATATGAAGTACTTATGATTAAGTTAAATATGCAAGCATGCAACAAAACCACTAAACCTTTTTTAGAGGATTTTCAATAAGTCCATCTTTGTTTTGCTTAGATCCATTTAAAACAAATATTTTATGAGCAAATTTCTGGGCAGCAGTGCATTCTGGAGCAGACAGTCATAAAATAAATATATCAGGAAATTTATTGTAAGATGAGCTGTAGCTTGTAGTTGTTAGTATTTACCTTAAAAAACTAAGCTTGGATAGGTAAGATAAGAAAGTAAGTATGACTGGTAAGGGCAAAAATGGGATGATTATCGTGTCCATTTGAACAAGTGCAAAAGTTTTTAAATAAGATATGAAAAACTTAATCAATGACCAAAATCATAGCCATGCACACAAATACATCCATATGTCTATTTCTAGAGTCCTAATACCATTTCTTAACTGGGAAGAATATGTCCTTCCTGAGCAGGAAGGGGATCTTGGGAAAGGTAAAAATAAATGACGTCTGAACCCCTTTCTCAGTTCATTTTGTAAAGGTAATTACAAAATAGTCCAAACCAAACTATCTCTGTGTGCCACTGTAAGTGCTATCCAAATTACTGGAGAGCAATTTTCAGAAAAATGGGCAGGGTCCTATTTTCACCAAAGTAATATGCTACTAATATGTCTGTGAAAAAGCCAAAATTATCTCCTCAGTTTGCTAAAGAATAATCTGCAGAAAATATCTAAGATACTTATGTATTTAAAAGGAATCAAATTAAATGGGAGTAGAGGGCGTGTGGAGCAGACAATTTTCATGGGAGCTGGTTTGAAGGGGAAAAACACACCTGTAAGTGATCTTGCTGAAATCTAATTCGTATTAGAGATCCAGTCTCCCATTCCATTGCACAGTGCTTGTAGGGGGTGATGTGTTATCAGAGCCATGGTGCAGTCTGCATTTTAAATGCTCCACAATTGAGGCTTTATTCATTTCTTTGCAGGATTCCTTGTAATTGCAGTGAGGCCCTGAATCGTTTGGTGGTGGCCTGCCCAGAGAGATCGAGCGTCCAATTGAATTAAGGCAAATGTGCTTCAGCAGGGAATTACCAAGGAGAAATTGAACAGAAAAGAGATGGAATATTGTATTATTCGGGGGCATGACTTCTCAGCAGAGGTCACTGTACATAATTCAGATCTACTGACTAACAGCACACAGACTGGAGTGAATACGACAAATTGATGTGGGTGGTGCAATAATTGCAGGCTCAGAACAGCATATACTGCCAAAGGGGTCTTTGAAGGGCAGAGGATCAAACAGAGGTTGAGTTTAGGATTTACAGGGGGTAGATTCCTGTGACCTTGGTGGCAGCAAAAGCACAGCTGTGAACCTGACAGGTGGCTAAAGCAAAAGAGTTCCAGAATACAAATTGGTCTTGAAAACAGCATTAGATCAACTCAAATTGTTTTGTTTCGGTTTTGATAAATACAATGAAGTTTCAAATTAAGAATCCTCCTCCCTTTTTTACTTAGTCTATTAGGACTAGGACCACTGCACTCCGTAATGATACACTCAATTTCATCAGTGAGCAGTAATTATTGCTCCTACTTGCATGGGAGACCTCCGAGACCACCCCAGGTCATTCTTGAGAAATGCTGTGGTCGATTAAGCACTGTAAGGGTCATTCTTCCTTCAGAACAAGCACTGAATTAAAATCCTACCCAGCAACAGATACTGATGCTGTTTTCAGCTGAGATGTAATGCCAGGATCCAAGAGGTACAAAAACCATTTTAATTAGAAGTGAATGTCTTACTTTGAGCATCTCACTTAAATCTCCTTTGTTCACTAAATCTGGCCCAAATTCTGCCTGTTTAGTCATTATAGTACTTGTCAATATAGTCCTACTGTGTGCTGCCATTTTACAGGGCCCTTTCTCCTTACAGTGGTAGATGAGACATCAGTAAAATAAAAGTTTTAAAAACATTCATTATTATTTCTCTACTAATAAGAAGAAGCCCTGCCTAACTTTGACTGACAAAGCTCTAATGTGTTTAAAGGATTTAAGTGGGTATCAAACTCAGTATCAACTGAAAATCACCCTCATATAATGGTGTAAAAATGTACCACCATAATTACTTCTTCATTAATTTTGGCTTTTATAACCATTCATTAATTTGATACCACTGACAAAAATACTCACACCATAAATAATTTTTGTTAAATATATATTTAATGTAACCTAGAAAATTCTCAGAAACAGAATAGCCCAACTGACAAACCTGGTTTATTTCTACCCCTTTCTATCTGAGATTCTAATTTGACCAAAACTATCAGGTTAGAATAAGAAAAGCTTTTGCATTACTCTGCTGTATGCATCTCCTACTCATAACAACAGGTAGCTTGCATAGATGTTAAAGGTGTTTCAGAAGTCATTAATTAACATTCCTAGCTGTTAATTTAAAAAGAGAATTTAAAACAGAGATGCATTGTAAACCAAATATATCCTCCTCTCTGTGAGTTCCTTTTTCTTTTGATCATAACAATCAACTCACATTACTAACCTGAATCTTGTATCATAGAGAAGAAATTCACAAAATCCCCACAAGTATTTCACAGCAAACAGAGCAATCAGTCCCTTAAGCCCAAATAAATTCTCTCATGAAAGAAGAAAGGAACTAGTCAATTAATGTGTGTTTATAGCAGGATAATTTGGAATGGAAAATGATTATTGCAAAGCATTTTTGAAGAACAGCTCAAAAAATATATCAATATTAAAACCTTTCTGTGAGTAATGTGATTCACACATATGAGTGGGAAAATAATTTTAGAATTATCTGGTTTTTATAATACACATGTATCTCACAGTGGACTGTAAACATGATGTGCATAATTAGAGGAAGAGAGAGAAACAAATTGACAGAGTAGTGAACCATGTCACAGCTCAGTGTTAGAAGCTCTTCTCTGCAGTAAAACCTATTTACTGCAGCTCCAATACTGTCTTCAATTTCAGTTCACTTTATGCTATAAAGGTAGGCAGGCTAAAGGAGTTAAGGAAGAGTTATAAGAGCTCACATGGTGCAGAAAGCAATGGCCTGTAACCACAAACCAAACACTGTGGGCAATGCTAACAAATTGTTAACATGGAAGTGAAACCATAATAAGCATAGTGAAAAATAAGTGAATAGAGATAATAGATTGAGATTAAAACAAGAAAAAGGTATTGTTTGTTAAAAATCTTCTCACTGGAGTTATATAAACATGTACAATGTCCCATAAGAAATACTAGAAAACCCATAACTTGGACTGGTGAAAACAACTGGAAGAATGTGACAATAAATGGTTGTACAGGAAGAAAAATTTGATCTCCTACTGCCACCAGAGGCCCTTTCCCTTCCAATTTCCATGAGTTGAAACCCATGCAGATATATTGCAAAAACACAGAAGGAAATTGAAGGTATTTGAGTCCAGACAATTTTTGTTTCCTGCTCTCCTGTTTCTGTGTCTTGGAGTAAAAATAGTGCAGGATAAGTAAAAGTGACTGAAAGCACAGTGATTACTGACACAATCAGACTGACTTAAAGTTATACCAGGCTAAGACAGTAGTAGGAGTTCTGAGGGGGTTTTTTATTATTTATTTTGGAGAGGGGGAGAGAAGATGAGGGGAATTCAAAGGGCAGAAAATATTTATATGAAAATTACTCCTCTCTGGTGCTTTGTCTTGATATGTGCTCCAATAACCCACATATAACCTTGAAGACCATTGCCCAATGCCAAAGAATTCATTTATTCTGGTCTGGAGCTATTTGTAAGTGGACAATCATACTGACACAGCAAAATTAATCATTAAGGTTATTATAATAAAGTTGTGAAGTCTTCAAAGATTTTTCCTCTACACTGCTGTGGCAATCAAGAAAGTGATTGCTAAATGTGGATCAATGTGCCTTCTAAATGTGGGTTCACACATTTAGTCTGCTGCCCGTGCACAGGAACAATAACTTCAAACAGAAAAGGATATTATTTCCTTATAGCCCAAGGCCTATGAACATGGACAGTGAATACCCAGGATATACTGCACTGATAAAAGTCCTTGTGTTCTCAAGAAAACAGTAGTTTTTGGTTTTAAACCACTTCAGTCCCAGATAGGACAAAAGCCCTGACAATGAGTGATAAAGGCTTATGTTATGAGCATTGCTTCAAACTCTCTGCTGATCTTGCTCATTTGCTTGGACAAAACTGAGTAAAACTCTTCAAGCAAGCACTCATTTCCTGCAAGACAGCTGTGGAGCCTGTATTGAGATAATTAACTACAAATGGAGGATTCTGTATAATTTCCTGGACTTCATTGCCTTAAATTTCCTCTAATTATTATTACATCCTCTGTTTTCCAAAACTTCTCTTATGCCCTCATAAAGTTGTTCTAAGAGGAGTCTTCTCTGATGCCACCATGAAGTTGTTCTAAGAGAAGTGTGTTGAAAAAGTCAAGACAACTGGACAGCTGGACATCTATTTACCTGTATATCCCAAGACAAAGACAAAGTTTGGAAAGCCTTTTTTAATGGTTTACATTCACTTTAACAAACCACTCCTTTGTACATCCTTCTGCCTTTATCCATTGCTGACTTTTTAGCAAAATCCTGAATCAATCCATCCTTTCTGCTGTTTCACTTGATAATTAAGAGATCTGTTCTTCAGGATATGTGAGGTGGAATTTAAAACATTCAGTCAAAACAAAAATAAAAAGTCTTGTTAAAAAAGTTTTTTCCCAGAAAGATTTTCCCAGAAAATCAGCAAGAAAATATATGTTCCCAAATCCTTGTTTTCACTCCTGCTCAGATAAATTTTGCACTCTCATCTTCTGCTCCCACTATCTGAATGACATGTCACTGGCAGCAGAGGTAGAGGAAATTCAGTTGCCCACTTGGCAGGGTCCAGGAGAAAATGTGACAAAATAATTTGGCTCTTTTCAGGCTTGTCTGAAGTGCCCATCACTCCTCAAGCATTTTCCTTCAAAATTTATCTGATTAGGTCAAGGTAATGTTTCCCTAGAGATGTTTTTAATCAAATCCTAGTCCTCACACCCACTGGAAAAACTAAGCCACGCTCAAAATTTTTCAAAATCTTCTCATGATTGATATAAGCAATACATTAAAATCCCACTTTAGGTCTGCTCTAATAGAGAGGCATTTACACAGGAAACTGTTTCACTGGGCATACAACAGGAGTACCAAAGAAATAACACACACAAGTTCTTATGAAAATTATGAGTAGTGAACTATTAAACACTTAATATTATAAAATAATATTAAGTAATTTAATTTGTAATTAAATTAAATAGATTAATATAGTAATATTATTTTATAATTAATATTATAAAATATTTAATACTATAAAATGAAGTGAAAAATACGAGCAAATTTCCTGCTCTTTCATTCAGTCACTAAGGATGGAACCTGGCTGCACAACTTTAGCAGTGAGACAAAAAGGGCAAGTTTAATAAAAAACCATTTTCCCTAGCCCAGTGATGTGGCTGTTCCTAACATCCTAGCACACTGCTGAATAGGAAAATAATCTTTTCCAAAGCACATTAGTAAAATATTTTGAAGGTACACATGAGTATGACACACAAACCTGTATCTCCTGCAGAGGAAATAAGGCGTAGTTTAAAACCTGACCAGAAACCAGATACTGCTACTTTATAGTTTGTCTTAACGTTTACTGAAAGACTAGCATTTGAAGTTAATACTGTTCTGTTTAGACCACTTTTCTAGAAAAAAGAATATCAGTTTTTCAGAAGAAGTTGCTCCTTGGTAAAGGCCCTGTACACATCCACTCCCATTTAAGCAGGATGCTGCCCACAACAAAATAAAAGCAGCCTAACAAAGAGTCAGAGTTCATATATGTTTGCATGGTATTTAAATAGGTGACATTTGATGCATGTAGTACAGATAAAAATCAGAAGATTGTCCTTGTAGAGAGCAGCTCTTCTTCTTGTGTTAGATGGGCAATTTTGGGTTTTTTTTTTTGAAATTGCAAATGAATAGCTGACATTTCTCTTTCCTAAAATTTTCTAAGCTGATTAATTCTGAGAACCAATTCCAGTAGAGGTATCAAGCCAGACTATATTAAGTGATAAGGATTACACTAATTCATCCACAGCATCTTGATAAACAATCTTTCAGTGATGGATGAGAGGAGTTTAATTTCTACCAACTACGAGCTGAATTCCTTAGAGTTTTATGACCTACTGAAAAAGGTCTTGCATACAGACAGATAAACTGATTCCAGCAACCAAAGCAATCAAAATAACTTCTGCCTGATTACCAGCTGCAAATCTGCAAGCAGTAGTTTGTGCATTAGTAGTATTATATACTCAAATAACAATAGATTTATAGAGGCACTTTAGATGTATTTTGATACTCCTTTTTCATGGATGTGGTTCCTAGTCTTGTTCTGAAAGTGCTTAGAATCTCCCAGGGTCTGCATCTTCATTACTCCATGATTCATGCTGAACTCCATCTAACTGGGAAAAATGACATGGAACCAGTTAGAAGGAAATATTATTTTTCCCATCAGAAAAGCAAGCCTGAGAAAGACCATATGAACCAGCATAAACATTTTACAAAAATGCTGAACTTTCATTATGATTAATCACCCAGTTGAAAAAAGGGCCACAAAAAAAAAAAAAAAAAAAAAAAAAAAAAAAAAAAAAAAAATAACAATAACTTNAAAAAAAAAAAAAAATCAATCATATCAGCTAATCTGGCCCCAAAGTTTCTGTGTAATAAACATTCAGAATAGCAAGTGATATGCATGCATTTTGTTTCTCTATAACTCTTACAGACTTATTACTTCCACTGACTTATCTTCAAGTATTTCTCTGCATTATGAAGCCCACTATATATATATAGATGTAGATATATATACATCTATATATATATGTAAATATATATAGATATCTCTATCTAATAAAATGTTCTTACTTAGAAGATATTTTGTACTGGTGGGATACATGATGAACAAACATTTAGCTTATGTAGTCCAGCACTTTAAAATGCATTTTTCTCCATGACTAATATATACACAAGGTATTCCAGATTAAGCTCACTAATCTTCTTATCCATTGTCATTCCTAATAGGCAGATCTTCAAATCCTTTGGAAGGACAATATCAAACATTTCATCTATTATAAGACCTGTTTTATTTGAAATCAAGTACTTTGGTGGCATTTCTCTTTTCAGGAATTAAAACTGGGAAGCCTGTTTTCATTCTGCTACTAAGAATGGCATGAAAGTGAAAAATGCAGATGAAAGCTATGGCAAGACAGAACAATTTAAAGAGTAGAAGTAAGTACACAGATCTCAGGGAAAGAGACAAACCATAACAGTGTACTACCACTAATAGACTCTGTACTATAAAAAAAAAAAAAAGTGGTTATGAAATCCACCTAAATATCTAGTTGCATGTAATCTTTCATTGCTTGCCTTTTTTTTTATTTTTTGTGAAAGCAAACTTGAATCTTTTAATATTTATATTAAAAAATAGGCTTAAGTACATTTGTTGTTATGGAATGGGTTTTCATGCTCTGTATATCATCAAATGGCTGGGGTTGGAAGGGACCTTAATGATTATTTAGTTCCAATGCCATGGGCAGGGACACCTTCCTCTAGACCAAGTTTCTCAGAGCCCCATCCAACCTGGGCTTGAACAACTTCCAGGGATGGGGCCACCACAACCTCTCTGGGCAACCTGTGCCAGTGCCTCACAGTGAAAAAATTCTCTCTAATATCTAATCTAAACCTAACCTCTTTCAGATTGAAGCCATTACCCCTTGTTCTATCACTACATGCCCTTGTAGAAATCTGTCCTTGTCCAGCCTCCTTGTAGGTGTCCTTCAGGTGCTGGAAAGCTGCAACAATGTCACTCTGGAGCCTTCTCTTCTCCAGTAGGAACAATCCCAAATGCCTCAGTCTTTCCTCATAGGAAAGGTACTCCATCCCTCTAATCATCTTCATTGCCCTCCTCTGGACTCTCTCCAACAGGTCGAGGTCCTTCCTGTGCTGGGGATCCCAGGCCTTGACTCAGGACTCCATGTGGGTTTTCACAAGGGGAAAGTAGAGCAGGAGAACCTTCTCTGGATACAGCCCAGGATGTTTGGTTTTCTAGGCTGCAAGCTCACATTGCTGGCTCGTGTCCAGCCTCTCAGCTGCCAGCACCCCAAGTCCTTCCCAGCAGAGCTGCTCTCTAGCCGTTCATTCCCCAGCTCATGTGGATATTGGGGGCTGCCCCAATGCAAGTGCAGGACCTTACACCATAGGAGCATCAACATGAATGGTTACACTTCCACTTACAAAGTTACCTGCAGTGCTCCTTGCCTTGAACTCTCACTTCTAACTATCAATGTATGAAAGCCTTTTTTTTTCATTTGTTTCAAGCCTGAATCAAAATCTCATACTTTTTCCTTGTTTCCTCCTCCCTTTCCCAGTTGTCTGGAGTGTCTCTTCTAGGGGAATTATGTCATTACTTAGATGTATTAAAATGCATTAGTGAATTACCTTTATGCTAAATACTATGAAAATACATAGTTGAAAATGACATAGTTAAACACTGACTTCAGGAGGCTGTCAGGGTTTGACAGGACTAAATCACTCATACAAACTGTCTATTAAATAATAACTCCTCCTATAGCTAAGATCCATTAATTTTTTCATTAATGTCGATAGCATTCCATTAAATTGTTTCCATAGTTTCTTATATAATGAGCACACAAGAGAGTCTTGCATTCAAACTGGGGCTTATATAAATGCAACACTGCATGAAATCTCAGCTCTGAAACAGTACAAAGAGTCAATGACTTTAACACAGCACTGGTGACTCCTCTCCTTTGCCAATATTGCTGAAACAGCAGTTTTCACAATGGATTTTATCTAAATTAACTTTATTTCACACTCAATTTGTTGTGCATAGTTTACCCTGTCTTTCATGCCAATTAACTTCCAGAAATGCTTGGTGTGCAAAATGAGGAAGATCTAAATGAATTAAATAGGAACTTAATTGCACTATGTGATAATAGCTGCTTTGCAGTTTACACAGCGGTTGCCATTAATGTATGTGTGTTTTAATAAGTTGCATTTGTAATGTATTCACCTCAAAATCATCTGGGAAGTCAAAGTAAGTAGCTGTTTCAAAAGCCTGAAATCTCTTCTGTTGTCATATTAAAAAAGGAAAAAAACTTATTTGATAAACCAGCAAAGATGCTACACGCATCACTTTGAGAAATCACATGATTCTGAGTGGGAATGAAATCTCTTGTGGTTGTCTTTCTGCTCATCATTAGTAATGCCATTTAGCAGAATGCTTATTCCTTTTAGGTGCACACATTATCATTAACTTGCCATGAATGTGCTAACCTCAGAGGTAAACAATATCTTTTTCAAATGCTGACCTAAATATTAGGAGGCATTTTCCACTGGCCAGAACATCAGTCTAGGGGACAGGAATAATGGATATTTGTGTCTGGCTCATCCAGAAACTGAATTTGGTTATTTCTGAAAATCCTCACCACTAACACAGAAGATTACATTTATGTATAATATATTACATATATCTATACCAATGTATATATGCATTTTCACAGAGATTAGTTAATTGTGAAAGTTCTTTAAGATCAGTGGGTGGACTTTCTTTGAACAGATATTGAGAAAGAGGTAGAGCATCTACAGGAATATTATATAAACTTATGTGACTGTGTGAACTTTATGAATGTTTATGAAGAGTAAGAATTTATTTGACCTATAATAGCAGCATTTATTCTCACTAGAGGTATTTTCCTAAATTTATATATGAATATAATTCACTCCTATAGGCACTATCATTGTCTGAAGCTACAGTGAGAGACTGTTATACCCAATATAACCAATGTTTCTCATCACCCATGGGACCATTTTAAGCGTTTTAAGAAGAATATCCTTGTGCTTCCTCTGGACCTCAAATGGCCACTCTGAACATCTCCTCTAAATATTGTGACTATAAAATGAAAATCATCAGTCTTAGCATTTTCCAAAATTTTGAATACTCTTTGGAGAAACATCCCATCTTGTCTTCTGGAGCCATAAAAATGACTTGTGGGAATCAGAAGTGTTGGAAACACATATGACATCTCCCTCTCAGCTGTACCTTTTCTCTCTAATCTTCTCTGCTTGGAAAGAAAGGAACCAAAAATGAACCAAGAATTGCAAATCTTCCAGTTGCCGTCCTAGATGGCTAATATTCAGAAGAGAAAAGTCACATAGCACTAAATATAAACAATGAATTTGTAAAAATTATCCGTAGAATGGGACATAAAATAATTGTATCATTTGCAACCTGCCTTTACCATCTATGTCTACCATATAATTTTGATGTGTTGAACAGATCAGGATTAAGACCTGATGATACAAGACAACAGCTTTCTGGGATGATTTCTGAAAGATGGGGTAAACAGTCTAAAAATGTAATGAAATGTTATGTAAAATTTAGGAAAGTTATTGTGTTAACATTCTTGGAAAATAAATCTCTTTTTCACTTCATGGAAAAGGAAGCAACATTGTGAAGTTCTTCACAATACAACACAGAACTGACACAGGCTGTTTCCTAATAAAATCCAAAGAAGCCAAATTAGAAACCACTGTACAATTTCACAGGACTCAGAGGGATGCCCAGCATGGTGCATCCACTCAGGCATCTACACTCTTGTGAAGAATAGCTGATGGAGCATAACATGTTTGCTGTGAGGCATGACCCCTATCAGTACTAATTTTGCAGATTGAGGGATCAAGGAGTGATTAGACAAGCAGGGGCATCATTAAAATGTAGCATGTTTTCCTTTTATTCTCATAATATTCAGATGCATTCAAATTGTTCAAAGAGGAGAGAGGAGTCAGTGCTCGCTGCATTATTAATATTCTGAATTATGTTAAATCTTAGTGCATACAATGTTTCTCAAGACAAATTGCTATAGCTAAGCAGTAGTTTCAGCCACTCCATGAGATAAACAAGGTAACTAGTTATATTCACTTTTCAACAGTGGCAGAGGTTTATCTGTGCTTCTTTAAGGATTTGCTAAAACAAAAGTGTATCTCATTTGCAGCCACAGTAATCAGCTTACCTTTAATCTTTTGTTTTCTTTGTAAATAGCAAAGATTTGTTTGCTTTGAGCTGTCTAAAACCAGAGCTACTGCAGATCATCCAAGAGTATTAATCTTTGTTCTCTGCAACCTGATTTCTGAAAACTGGGTGCAATGCAAAGAAGTCAAGGCAAGAAAGTCAAATAAACACATTTTTTTACAAATTTTGGGGCCGTTGTCACTAAGTTAAGATGTGAGAAAAAGCATTTTTCTCCCAGGAAGGTGCAGTATTCCAGTTCAATAATAGTTTTGAAGTAGATCTCTAATTGATTCAGATTTTGTTGAAAATCCATTGCTATAAAATTAGTTGGCATATTGCTGTCCTTTATTAAAAAATATTATCCCAGAATACTAAACACCATGCAAGGATTAAAATAGCTAATCAGCAGAGCTGTTCACCATGCTGTTGAGTGTTAGAATTTGGCAATGCTGGTGGAATTAGGGCCTAAGCTTCAAACTGAACCAAACCAGATGTTAGCAAAACAGTTTATATGTGCAAACCATAACTGACTTCTTAATTTCTTACTTTCTCTTGTTGGAGAATTAATGTAGTTAATTAATGTAGTTAGGCTTAATAACAGGATGGCTAATTGCTATTTTTCCCTCTCCATATATGTCCTTTTTATTTAAAGAGAGTGTTTTGTTTAACTTGTATTATATGTTTCTGAAGCCCTGATTTATTTGTCGCCCCAGATTGCTTATTAGAAATGCATGACAAAGTGATAATTACAGTCAGATCTGGGCAAAGCATGTCACATGTTCCAGAGTATTATTTAAATCTATAGCTGAGTACATCAACTTAGTTTGTGCAAATGGAAATTTCAGGTAGAGACTCAAATAATGTTAATACAAATGAAAAAAATAATGAAAATTGTGGATATTACAGAAGGGTCATAACCAGGCTAAATGACAAGGAGCAATAATCTTTACAGTTAAGACCATGTAATCTACCAGAAGGAAATTAATTTCAGTCATATGAAACCAATACATTTGAACATCACAAGCTTGATACCGCTGTAAACTAATCAGAAAGCCAGGTGCATCTTGGATTATCTTTTTCCACAAATTGACAGAAGTTTTAGGGTCTTGCAGTTACCTAAATCACATGAGACATTAGTATTATACTTCTGGATTTGTAGGTGTATTTCTCTACCTTAGAAGTTATATTGGTTTTATAAAGCTGGTCAGTGCCCTCTGAAATTTATGTTTCAATGCCTTTTACTGAAAATGTGTTGAATATTGATAAGATGCTATTCTTCTTATTTCATTGAGATCTAATGGAATATCCAAGCTGGTTTTGTTTGTGTGTATGGGTTATTGGTTTTGCTTTGGTGTGTTTGTTTTTTTGATTTGTTTTGTTTTTTTTGTTGGAAGTGAAACTTTTGACCTTTTCCAAATCTCTTTGTTGTTGGTCTTACTGGACTGTGAGACTACCTGAAAAGCAGGTGACATTATAGATCCTCCCTTCACTACAGGGAAGCATTAGCATTATTTTGATGACGTCAAGGCTGCATGTGATCCTGTTCCTGTAGTTTGAATAGACCTTTGCTCATAAAGTTCCGACAGCTGTTTTTCACCATTCACAAGGGACAACAGCTGGTCAGTTCAACAGACTGACCTTCAAAACAATACAAACAAATCTGATTTCAGGATAGTTCTGACCCTTTACTCCAGTGGATTTTTAATATATTCTTTATTCTCTCAAACAGTATTATGTATTTTATGACAGTTTTAAGGGCTCTTCTCCTATTCTTCCTGAATTTCCAGTATGCAGTTCATTGTGTAAATATGCATTTAATATTTTTTTATAAGGTCCAATATTTTTTTTCTGACAGGACCTTGAGATAATTTTTAAGACATTTCTTTGATATTGGCAAACCTATTTATTTTACTGGGTAAAATAAGATGGTTCTAGTTTGGCAGACAGGCTATGATGGCAACTGTACAGTAACAGACAAGATCCTCTTCTATGTAGGAGTTGGCCTGTCTCTGCTTGGAAGGAAATCTTTGGGGTTAGTAGTGTATGTGATTCTTTAAGATTACTGTAGTATATTCTTCAGATTAGAGTCAGTATTTTAATAAGCAGAGAAATGAGTATTTGTGCTTTTGCCACTGACATTTGCCAAAAGACTTTCAAAGCAAAAGCCTTGACCACTTGTCAGTATGAAAGATGAAGTATGACTTTTCATAAAAAAGACGGTGACTCTAGAAGCGGTGGTCTTGTTCCAACAAGGGCAATCATATTCCATTTTCTTTAAAATTGAATATGTTTCCTAGTAGTTCTGGTGTTTTTTCAAATATTCTCTAGGCTGATGATAGCGTTTCTGCATGCTATGGAATAAGTAATGTGGTCTACCTGACACAGGGATATATTTCAGCTATAGAAGATTGACCTGTTAAACACCCACAGAAAAAAAACCAAAAAACCTATCATTAAAAGCTCACTATTCTCTGCTCTAGGGAGCTGCAGTAACCATGGTACTGATCTACACATAACACTAAAGGTACAGTACAATAATCCTGGTGGAATGGCAAATGTAGAATTTTAATGATTCCTGCTTTATTTAGGCTGTAAAGTGCTTTGGGAAAGGTATCCTTCAAGATGAAAGCTAGTACAGAAATATAAGCTATTGCTATTATGCTTTGAATTAATCACTACTTGCTTTCCCCTCCAGAGTGATGCAGAAAAACATCTTAACATCTATTTTACTTGCAGCCTGAAAAAGAAAAAAAAACACTTCTTCTCATAAAACAGGATAAAGCAAAGAAAAATACAAAGCTCCTTCGAACCTGAAAGAAAGAAAATCAGTTTCATGTTGATATATATAGCTTTCATCCTGCATTTCTTGAAATTGATATTCATTCGAAGGAAAGAGAATGACCTATGAAACAGAATTGAGTCCTTAGTTATTAAATATCTGCTAGGACAGATTCTGAATGGGTAATGCCTGTAAGTCCCTAGAGTAGGGGAAATGAGGAGAGAAACCCTACCACCCACTTAACACTGCTACTGTGGAGGAGCCGCACAATAATCATGGTAATCAGGATGTAGACTAATTAAACTTCAGTGTGTGAGGAGCAATATACCTAAACAAAGCAAAGTCAAAAAAAAATTAAAACTAGGCTGGATCACATGTGTTCATCTAAGTGAAAATACAATTTGCATAAATGGACACAGTTAAAATTCACACTTAAATAGCTCAATGGGGATCCTGTTTCCAATGTGCAGTGGCACACATGCAGTTACATCCATGTATCAGTGATCAATGGCATGTAAAGCAGCCTTTGTTTATTTGATTTCTGACCCAGAAAATAAAACTAGAAACATAGAAAATAGAGAAGGAACATGAGGCAGGGACATTGTGTTTTTATTACATGTCAAAGTTTACAGAATAGTCCTGTGTACAACATTCTCTTTCTTCCTTATTACAAATAGTTCTGCATGTCCTGCATTTGACACGGGAGATAGTCTAATCATGAATTTATGTAATGATTTGACTTGGAAAGGACCTTTAAAGATCATCAGGTTCAACCACCCTGCGATGAGCAGGGACATCTTCTGGATCCATTTGCTCAAGTGCCACCCAACCTGATTTTGAACAGTGCCATTGATGGGGCATCCACTGTCTCTGGGAAACCTATTCCAGTGTCTCAGCACCCTCATCATTAAAAAAAAATTTCCTTGCATCTAATGTAAGTATGCCTTCCTTCAGTTTGAAACCATTCCCCTTGTTTACAGGCCTTGGTAAAATGTTGTTATTCATCTTCTTAGTAAGCCTCCTTTTTGTATTGAAAGTCCACAGTGCAGTTTCACCAGAGTCTTCTCTTCTCCAGGTTAAAAAATCCAAACTGTCTCATCCTTTCTTCATAGAAGGGGTGTTACAGCCTCTGATAATTTTTGTGGCTGTCCTCTCTAGTTACTGTAACGGGTCCATGTCTTTCTTGTTCTGGGGACCCAGTAATGCATATTTGTAACCCTGATCATAGGGGAGAAGATCTAGTGATACTTTATATAATCTCCTAATTAAGACTTGTGGGAAAAAGAAAAATGTTTTTTGTTATTACCCACTCTGTTGACAAAAGTTGTTCACCTCAGCCATCATATCCAGTAGCCTACATTAGTGGGGAATTAGTGGGGGCATAGAAACACAAGCCAAGGTCTGAAGAGATTCCGTGTTATCTGTTAACTTTTTAAAAGTCACTGTGATTTCAGACTACTTCTTTGACTGATTCGAGACCAGTGCGTTAATTGCAGTCGACATATGTGCATAGAGTCTGAGCTATACTGATGCCTTTTCCTGGTCTTAAAATCAAGAGGCAAACACGGTTAGAAAGGGAAAGGGGTTTTGCCTTGGTGTTTATTTTAAGGATCCTCAGGTGCACCACGTCCAGGCTGAATGCACCTCCATGCACACGGCAATGGTCACCACAGTCCCCCTCCTCAAGATCTAGTCTTACATTCTAGGTGTTATTACTTAGCATATCTATCCATAATTCTCAAATGAGAGGCTCAAATGAGCCCCCCTTCCCCTAGGAATCTTCTCCTGGATGGTTCTATCTCAGTTTACAAAATGTGTTCTGAAGAGGACCTTTGAGTCTGGGACACACTGACTGCTAACTACAAAGCTTCTAAAATGTTCAGTCTCCCAGCTCAACAAACAAATCCAAGAATGTAGGCAAAAAGCACTGAGAATACAGAAGTTGTAAAAAAGGTATAAAGGGGTATAAAAGAAAAGACAAAAATCATCATGGCATCAATACTATATGCTCTTTCACAGCAGCCATCAGTTATTCTGAGAGCCTTGGAGAAGGGGGGCACAGAAAAATATATCTCTTTAGAGATTTTGTTCTTCTTTTCTTTGGGTCCTGTAACATGTATGTGATACATCCATACGTGACTGTACATAACACAGTCTGGGAAGTGGCATTGTTTAGTCTGGGCGTGTTTAGCCTGGAGAAAAGGATGCTCAGGGAGGACCTCATCACTCTTTACAACTGCCTGAATAAGGTGAGGGTCTGCCTCTTCTGCCATATCTCAAGCAAAAAGATGAAAGAAAATGGCCTCAAATTGCACCAGGGAAGACTCAGATATCTAAATATCAGGGAAAAAAAAAAAATCACTGAAAGAGTGGTTAGGCACTGGAATAAGTTGTTCAGGGAGGTAGTGGAGTCACTGTCTCCAGAAGTGTTCAAGAGGTGTCTGGATGTGGCACTTAAGGATATTATAAGGTTTAGGGGTGATTCTGGCAGTGCTGGGTTGATAGTCAGACTAGATGATTTTGAAGGTCTCTTCCAACATTTAGGATTCTGTGACATATATATATATGTTGCTAAGATGTAAGCAGCTTTGGAGTCTTTCAGTTATGTGAGGATTTCTTCTCTGGGGAAGGTTCTCTCAGCAGGTGGCTTTCAAGAGGTCCTGATAAACAGATGATCCCATCTTTGTTTTTATCTGGAACATGGATCTAGAAATGTAGGTCAACCAACCAGTGATGAAAAGAAGTCATAAATGAAAATACAGCAGTGGAAATCAATGGGCTATAGTTACATCAATGGAGAACATCTGAACTGTGGCCCATCTCACCACACAGGTATATATGTTGTACTTCTTGCAAAGTTATAGCAGAATCAGGATTTCTGTCTGACTTTCTAAATGGGCCTCACTCCCTCCTGTCCTGGACTCACTTACCTGACACCCTTTAATGGTTGCTTAGGCACTTCATGCTCTGTACACAGTGCAGGAATGTGCCAAAATTGCCAGCTCAGTACACACTCCTGTATGACTGTAAGCACTTTGCCACCTATTAATGTCTTTTTTATCCCTTCTTGAGAGCTTAAACATGGGAATGAGTATGTTATTTACTGTAATAAAGCTAGAGCCGGCTGTTAAATTAACAGAGTAACTCAACCAAGAATCCCATAATGCTGTTTATTCCCGCTTTTCATACAACTGAGCTCCAGCTTGTGTGTGTTTGGCCATCTCAATTCCATGCTGTTCCATAGACACTGCACAAATACTGTATAGCTATAGATGGTTACTGTATTATTTTGATTTTTTTCTCCCTCTCCAGATAATCATTTAAAGCAGCAGCTGATTATTGAATATATGTTTATTCGCCTTTTTGCCTTCCTTAACTTTAAATAATCACTTTCCATTACTTCCTAGAGATACAAGATGTGTCAATGTGTCTTAAGTACTTTTTCATAAAGCTAAATCCTTTCCTATTTATTGAGCAAGCCTAAAATTGTGTTTTCCTAGATTTGGGGATGCCTCAAACACCCAGAGATGCATTATCCAAAACCACACTTAAATCTGAACACTGGAAGATTTTTTGAATTGTGTATCAATTCTTTTCATGCTATTTGAATTCTGCATCTGAAAGAAAGGGGCAAAAGACAGGCACTTGACTTGAAGAGGTTTCTATTGAGAAGTGGAAAAGAAGGAATTTAAAAGATGACAGTCATCTCACTGTCATCTTTTAAATTCCTTCTTTTCTACTTCTTTATTAGCAGCCATAATTTGATCACAAAAGACACACTAGTCAGAGTGGGCATCTAAATGCAGACTCAAGTATGAGTAGCAAAGGAAATCTACTCTCAAGAATTGCCAGTATTGTCTCTGAAGTGACTTTTCATGATTCCAGCCTTTGGGGTTAAATGCTCAGCTGGTGTATATTGATGTAATGTCATTGACTCTAATGGAGTCAAACTGAATTAGATGAGCCAAGGATCTGAATGTCTGTCACAGTTTACTGAACCAGATTCCTTGTACTAAAAATTGCCTTTTTTATTTTCATAAAGATGTCATGTCTAGCAGGAAATCTCTGTTCTTGCACCAGAGGCTCAGTGAGTGTTTCTCAGGTACATGCTGTCTTGCTGAGGTTGGCTGATGCCTTGTTAAACAGTGCATGAAACCAGTTGGACAAGTGAACACAGTGAGCACAAGGGAGAATTTTCATCATATTGTCACAGCTTGCTTGCTTGCTAACATAATAAACTCCACACTTCCTAGACAGCTTCCCCAGAGAGCTGCACATCCAAAATCCTTTAAGCATCAGAAGTCTGAAGGAAGAAAGATAAGCTATTTACTCTTAAAAATGATGGGTCCAATAGAGTAACTCCCAAAGACTTGGGTCTGTATCTGCAAGCTGAAAAATTAAGCTGTTGCTCCAATAATACCAGTGCCTGGCTGTAGAGTCCACCTCTCTCTGAAACAGTAATTTTCATCTTCAGTTACTATTGTATCAAGGAAGGTCTCCATTAAGGATTTTGCAGATATTTGAGATTAATTGTGAAAATGTCAGCAGGACAGCTGAGAAACCCAATCAGAGAGGACTTATTTTTACACTGAATAAATGGATCTTAATGGTAGTTTATCTGGAAAAGAAAGAAAAATGTTATCAGCTTTTTCTACTTTGTAAATAACCTCACAATATTTAGTGTCCAAACACAGCAATTATTTGAGACTGTCATGTCTTTTGCCTTTTATTTTTTTGTTTTCTTCCCATTGTGGTCACAGAAAATAATCCTGCAAGAACATTTAATTCAAGCAGACTTCAAGACTCCAAATTCATAATCTAAAGGTAATCATAGGGACATTATTTTTTTAAACTTCTTTTAAAACCTAACCTCTCATTCATACCTCATCAAGCAAAANTCAAATAAACCCAAAAAAAAAAAAAAAAAAAAAAAAAAAAAAAAAAAAACCCCAAAAAAAAAGCCCCCAAAAAAAAAAAAAACCCAACAAAACAAAAACCCAAAACCAAATCAATTGATTAAGAAGACTCAACCCAGAACATCTGAATTTTGCTTTGGTACTTCTTTTTGTCCCAGATTCCTTCAATGCTCTATAATGATCAGGCTTTCACTTTCAGAATTTCTAGGGAAAAGTTTTCCAAGAGACTTCATGGCTGAAACATATTTATATTGGTCTGATCATCCAGCATACTTTGATTTCTTGTGGCACTCTGTAGAATTCATCAGCTAAAACTCAGAGCATGGAGGGAGGGCAGCGTATCATCATTTAGGAAAAAACGGATTGCAAAGATAAGTTTTAGGTCCATTTCCACAGACACAGTTCAGTTGTGCTTGTGTAATGCATATCCTAGAAACCAAGCTGTAGAGCATGAAAACACCAGTGAAATCTCTTTGTTGAGTTTTCCAATGCAAACCCAAGTCTGTTTAATAGGAGAAAATAGGAATAGTTTGGAATATTTTATTTTGGATAGATGCCTAAGAAGTATATCAGTTTTAGTTTTACAATTCACTGTGGGAGTTTTGGTTTTCACAGCTCAGCTTGGCCTAGGCAGTGCTCTTGATGCAGTTACCTGTCATTTACAAGTGGCAAGTCTCTACTGAATTTCTCAGCGGATGTCAGGCACAAAAATCACAGCTGGTTAGACAACTGCTTTTAAAAAAGAAAAGAAAAGCAACAATAAAAACACATTTATAATCTTCCAACAAGCAGTTCTCTCAAATGAAATGTGTAACCCTTAGATGCTAATTCCTGCGGAGCACCAGCCCCTGTCCCCAGACACAACCAGCAGGGCTGGCGGTGCACGTGTAAAGCACCGCCCGTGCTGCAGCTACGGTGCAGGTTTCAGGTGTTCATCAGCGATTTGTAGAAGGCAGACAGATTGGAACGCACTGTTCTCTTTTTCCCTTGCTCAAATCATGAAAGCCAAACAGACTGGCTTGCTAATCCGCTCCCTGGAACTCCTCCTTATCTCGCTTTGGGAAGGCGCGGGTGCGCAGCGCGGTGTGAGCGCTTATGGCCGGCGCTGGCCCCGTGGCAGGCTGGCTGCTCGCTGCTGTGCGAGCCTTGCAAATCCCGCTGCACGCATGGAGCTCAGCTCTCCCTGCAAGGGCACTACCGCCCTCTGCTCCCGCAGCTTGAGGAGCACATCAGCTTCTAGTAACAGAGACAACGAAGTAAGAAACTGCTCCTAATTTTTCTAGGAGAACATAATGGTAGTACTCATCAGATAGCAATGACAGCATTCAAGCTCCCTTTTCGCACCTGGAAGAAAAGCATTTACTCGAACTAGTAATTATGGCTAATATAAAGAACCAAACTAACTACAATGGATGAGTGTGACGTAGCAAGCCCTAAAAATGAGAAAACTGCATTGTAAACAGAAGAGAAACAGACCTTTCTTGCTTTATGAAACTGTTCATAGTTCAATAATTTATTTGTTTCTCCAAGCCTTTTCAGATGAATGAACTGTAGTGGAATAGCTAAGTGGAATAGCTTAATTGTATCCATCATCAAGAACTTCCTAAAAAAACTATACATCTTCCTACAGCCGTCTGAGACAAGCATATATTAAATAAATTCAGAAGGATATTCATTGACTAAGGGATATCTGTGGATTAATATTAATTATTTATATTTCTCATTAGTCGTTCCTTATCCTCTCCTTTCAGAAGTTCTATTTATTTGGTCACAGATCAAAAATGGTATTTTGTGAGTTAACAGCCAGTCAGCTAATTCTAACAAAGAACTGCAAGAGCCTCACAAACTAAAAATTATTTATCCAGTGCAAAAATCTAATTATTTTATAACCAGAGAGAAAAGGATGAAACTCATCGGCTAATTTATAGAATGATTACTCTCAACAAGTTTCTTTTGGTTATCAAATTAATACTATAGTCTTAGAAATATATGTAATTTTAAGTAACTATATATACGTATTTTATATATAAATAAATGAATATGTTCATGCATATAAATGGAATGAACTTTTAAACTTTACTCTCTCTGTTTTCAATGAATAACTTAAACTTTCTCTAATCAAGCATACTGGCAAATCACTGACTATATATTCAGCTTCAGAAAGAAATTGCAAATTGAGCATTCATGCATGATTTTATCATCTTGGCTATCAGTGAATGCTTTAAAAACCCTCTTAGTCCTTTAAGAAAGAACTGCAGATGCCAAAGTTGTTCTTCATTACAGAACTAAAACTGATAATTTGATAGCTTTTAACATACAAAGAAATAAATCTGATAGAGAAGAGGTGGGAAAAATACTAAATAAGGATAAACATACCAACATACTTAAAAAGGTCTATCAGAATTAATAAGGATTCTGGAGTAAAATGCAGGAATTTTGAGGGTAATATAGATATTATATTTTCTCATAACTGTAACAGGTCTTATGTTTATAGGAAATAAGCTATACATATTTTTAACTGACTTTTATTGAATGAATTAATGCACTTCAAATCTCACTTATTTGTTCAGGCTCATAGGAAATTATCTCTAACCAGAATAATTATTTAGCAGGTGCAATAAATACTTTCTATTCATTTCTTTTATTTCTATCAGAATGAATATCTCATCTGGTAGCATGGTCATAAACTTCACATTTATAAACTAGTCTCAATAATTATAATAAACTACATTCACATTATGTAAATGATCCTATGACTGTATCTGAAAAAAACATCCAAAGCTGAAAAAAAGTCACTTTTGCTGGTACTTACTGACTATGCTGGTATTCTAAAGAACATAGTTTATTTCCTTACAGAGATGATACAGTTTTCAATTTTCTATGCTATTGAGAATAACTCAATATTTTTGAAACTATTGAAACACAGAATAGTGGTTAAAGAAGAAATATGATTTTATACACTGACCTTCATCACAGTTCCTAGTTACAGGTCTGATTCAGAGTTATGAAAGTCAGTGGTAACTGGTCCACTGACCTCGTGATCCATTTCTTTCCTAAGTGTTTCCTTTCCTGCAGCTTGCCATTTCTGGTAGTGTTTATGGTAACAAAGACAAATTACACATTCATGCCTTCTTGCCCTCTGAGTTTAGCAGTCCATGAGGAACAGTTGCCCCATTCCTGACCACCCCAAAGGGCTGTATCTATTACCCACTGAATTGATTACTCATTGATTTTCCTGTCACTGTTCCTTATCCATCAGCAGGAAGACAGAAAACAACCCTCTCTGTAACTCTGTATGTGGCCCATGCAACAAACTGTGAAGCTGAGACCATACTGGTGGAATGATAACTGGATGGCCAGGGAAATTATGCTCTTTAAGCATTTCTGACAGATTGATACCTACAAGCCCTGCATTCCTGTGACTGGAGGGCACACAGCATCCCCTTGCTGTACTTAGTAGGAACAGAGCGTGTGCATTTCTTCCTAAGAAAAACAAGGTGGCTAAAATATCTGCTCTTTTCTGTCTGAAAACCATATAAAGATTTTATTGTTTTGATTGTAAATAGATTCTGCAAAATCATGTCAGTTTATGGATTGTTTCCACTCAGCTGAATGTGCATGTTTGATATGCAAAATGTGAGCAGTGTCACTGGGCATAATATTGACCTAACTCATTGGTACAATCTTTGAGAATTGAGTTTCATATGCAAAATTGTCACACTAATGCTGATTTCAAAATGCAGTTTCTGAAAATATCCTTCAATGTCTTCTTTCCTCTTCCTGATTGCACCTGCCATAGTAAATTCAAGCAGCTGCAAAAAACAGCACTAAAGAAAAACTAATGGCAAAAGAAGGGGCAAAAATTAGGACAAAGTTCACAGAAAAAGATTATATTGAAAAATAGCAGTATTGCCTAATACTGTTTTGCAGCAATTAACAGGAACCCATCAAAGTCAATCCAAATTGCTCAGTTTACAGGACTTTTGTTGCTTCCCTCTGTTTCTCCCTCACACAGATTTATGGTCAGTATGGAGAGTTCATGGCAACACCCAAGACTCTTTCTTGTTTTGAACTTCAGCTGATATTAAATAGATGTACAAGGCATAAAGGCAGTCTGTTTCTGCATAACTGGAGTGAAGCTGTATAAAATTTTAAAACATGGTCAGAGGGATTAATTAAGTTAATATGCAACAGTGACCCCAGTTTTTGCTCTCTGCTATGAACCCTGCTGTTGTAAAATGTCGGATTTTTTTAAAACATCCAACAGTAAGAAAATAAAAGCTATGATTGACATGCATAGCTCTCAGATTAATTCTAGTTGTTATCACCATAGTTGCCAAGAAATCCCTCTTAGAGGTCACTGTGGCTGCTGCAGGGATAATTTCACTCTTTATAGAGGCCAGCAGACCCTTTACAAGCGACACACCAACTGATTTTAGTAACACAGCATCTACCTGTTTTCCTCAACATATAATTTGCAGCATCTTATCTGCTGTAATGTGCAGCAGATTAGTAGCCTGAAAAATGAGCCATCTACCCAGCTGAGTGGGGACAAATAATTGATGGTTGGTACCATAACCAAAAAGAAGTAATTTTTCCTCATCAGGTCACTCAGATTCACAAAGCTTTCAGGAAAGAAAAAAAATCTATAATTTTAAGTAGAAAATGATGGTATGCTCTCATAAAGGAAAAGTGTTCTTCAATTGTTTGAGGTGATAGTATAGCATACCTGTGCAGGACTAAGAAAGATACTATTTTATTTAGTTCCTAATGGGAAACTTAAGTTTTAAAAATTATTGTTATTATTTTCCCCAAATTTTTTGGTCAATCTTAGTCAAATTTTTATGCTGATTCAGAATATTGTAGTGTCACCCTAATGAACAGACTATGTACACATAAGAAATAAAATAATCATTATTTTATGTTACATATCCACTACTCAGAAACATTATCCACCTGAGAGAACATAGGAGTGAGAATGAAATATGTTTACCCGTGTATTGTTGTAGAGACTACTTGTGGAGACAGTCACAACTGAACAGGCACATTCCATTTACAAACATTTAATTTCACCCAGTTCAGCTAATTTAGCTTAGAAGTTACCATCAGGCAGCTGATGAAATATTAACTAGGACTGGCTTTCAAAAAGGAGAGGTTCATATTCACCGAAAGGGTTTCTTCCTGACATTTCAATTCTAATGACTTCCTACTTGAATATTCTAAAAGTTTAAGAGTCACACATGAATGCAGTGATTCCAACAACAGTACTTACTATATTTAATTATTCTGTTTATATGAATGCTCTGTGAGAAACAACCTATCCACAAGACATTTTATTAGTGTCTCAGACCAACTTCAAATCACAGAGTAGTTTTAGGTGCAGCACATGGACACACACAGGCGAGCTGGGTTGGACTGGGCAGTAAGGTATTGCTCCTGGTTTTTACAGATAACTAAGATAACTCAATGCATTCCTAATGCTGCCCATTCACATAATTCTAATTAACTACTGATGTAAGAAAAGGTGATTTTATTTGAGCTGGCTATGGAGTAGCAACATCTTCAAGAAAAAATATTGCAGGTAAGGTCTTCAACATAATATTTTTTTGTTTCTGGAAGAAGAAATAGTATACTAAATTTTGTTATTTAATTGACAACATATATGACAATATTTGTCCTTTACATTGCTCAAAAAATGGGTAATATTGATTTAAGGAGCTTAGAGTTTAAAGGCTTATACTGAGAAAGCACAGAAGTTACAGTAATTACCATTTCTAAAAAATTAACATGAACTCATTACATAGTCCAGAGAAGATTGATGACTTCCATAACTGGCATTCATTTTACACAGTGCAAAGACATGAGCTTATCAACAAATGGGCATTTGATGTGACAAAGGACAAGGAAAATCTTTGTGTCCTCTGTCAGCTCAGCTCCTAAGCCTTCTCTTGGTCCATCTCTGGTGTTCACTGAACAGCTGAAGGTTATAAAATGCTCTTGGTTATGGATTGATTAATTCTCATTTGCAGCAGGCAAACATCTTTATCTAAAACTTGTGTTCATTGTCCACAGCTGCCCAAAGATCCAGCTTTGCCCTTTTGTCTGTGCTTCAGCTTCTGATTTCTGAATTATATTTTGTCTGACAAATACAGTCTTACACTATTAATGCTCAGAGTGCTGATGCTCTGAGTTGTTCTGCTCTTTAGTGCTATTGGCAAAAACTTCCCTTCTTCCATAATCTCCCCTCTAGTTTTCCTTTCTCCAGTGCCTTGAACATGAATTATTATTGTCCCCAACTAAGACATGCACTCACCTCAGCACCAAAATGAGGCACTGCTCTCTTAGTTAAGTTTTAAGGATAGAGCTCCATTTCTTGTGTCCTGCTCAGGGTTTGGATGGAAGGCACAATGGTGGTACAGACAACAGCCATTAGAAACAGGTCTGCAGAATTGTGCAACCCCCCCCTTCCATGTGGAGCGTGTTCCATATGACAGCTCTTCCTAACAGATCTCAAGATTCCTTCCACCTCTCTTGTACATCCTTATCTCAGCATTCCTGTACCTTTTTCATGTTTGGGCCAGGCCTTTCACCTTGTTGCAGTACATGTTCAGTAGCTTAATTCCAAAAGGAGGAGGACCTTAGCTTTTGCAGAGTGGCTGATCAATAGTTTAATCAGTGACACTGTTTCTAATTCTCCCTGTGCTGCCCAACCATTGCTTTAGCTTTGAATGCTGCAGATCCAGGCTCAAACTGGGCTCGTGCTGAGACAGGAGCCAATGGGAAAGGAAGCAAGTACGCCTGGCTGCTGAAGGACTTTGGAGCTGCCAGATGAAAGCAAACAGGGTCTGTAAATCCACACACCTATGCTTATACTCCCACTCTGCCTCAGGAGCAGTTTGTTTGTATGTGAAGATCAAGAAGTGGCTTTCATGAGAAGGAAGCTTTCAGAAGGGGTAGCAAGAGGAGTGAGAGTGTTAAAGGAAATGCAAATGTATTTTTTCAGTCCCTCTGAATGAAAAATTGGAACTCACAGTTTATTTCCCACCAAGGTGCTGTGATTTACTGAGTCTAATTCTGGAGTTGTTTACATTTTATTTCAGTTGATTAGTGCGAGCTGCTGAAAGATCTCTGCAGCAATCTTACTTCTGCAGATGCATTTATTGATATTCACCAGGTAATTTATGCTAATGCAGAGAACATTTACAGGAGTTCTCTTAGAATACTATCACTTTCAGATGTTTTGTCTGTCAGTACCACTGCATTACTTAAATGTTTTAATTACTACTGTTGCTGAGAAACAATGCTGGACAACAGAACATATTTTTGCATGATCACTCATAATGAATAGGTCAATAAACAAAAATCACACCTATGCCTGCCATAATATGAAGAAAACAATAATCTTCAATAGATCTGTAACAATTTCCACCAGGCTAGTCCTGATATACAATATAGTGTCTATAATAAAATTATTGAAAGTAATGTGAGGTGCTTAGGGTGGGAGAAGGGCAAAATTGCAAATCTCACCATCTCAAAAAGTAATCAACATTCATTTAATGGTACTGGTTTTCCTCATTACAGAATCAAATGTTATTTTACACTGGCCACAAACATTTTTTCCTCTTTTTTACTTTAACTGTCTTTTAAGACCCAGTCAGACCGCTTGCATGTCAGAACTAATCAGCAGTGAATTAATTACAAACGTGGATTTAGTAATTGCTTCTTTGCTGGAATTTAATATTTGCCTTCCAGTAATCTAGCAAGGGAGTCAGCACTGCATTGTTCAGCATAGTTCCAAGGGATTAAGAAGAGTTTCATAACTACTGTATTTTTAGTCTTCTGGATGACTCGCAATTAACTGAAGCATACAGTACAAACACTGCTTGAATAAAAAACTTGTAAATTTTTCTACCAGGCCAGTCACAATTTTAATCTATTTGGAATCCCTGCAAATATTTCTGCAGGTATTCTGCAAATGCCTATCTGTTTTTGAATGCTGGTAGAAACCCTGAAGGTTTACACAGATTAGAAAGCACAGGAAAAACAGAAAGCAGCCTCTCACCTGACGTGTAATTGCTTAGGGTGTAAAAAGTAAACCTAACCACCCAATAATAAGGCAGTGGTGCATGATTTGTAACTGCAATTTCATTACTACAGCTAATGGTAAGCAAAATATTTAAGATAGTGATAGTCTATTGAGCTGCACAGAAAGGAAAAAAGATCGAGGCGAAAGAGAGGGACTGCCAAGGTACAGGCTGGCAGTGAAGTTGTGCTTCAAAGAGTCATTTCATACAACCAGTGATGTCTCTAAAAAGGTGGTAGACCTCATCCAGCTTCAAAAAAAGTGGAGTTCTTCTCTCTCTGGAATTAAAGGGGATATAACGATGCCAAGAAAGGAGTTTTGGGAGCACAGGAAAAGCTGCCATGGTGCACAATGGCACAGACCTGCTGCAATGAAACCCAGCTCTTGGCGGTCCCTCCTGTAAGGGACAGGGCTGAAGTCCCGGAGAGTTACTGACCCTACAGGTTCTTTGATCAGCCTCAGTGAGACTTCAGCTCATAAGGGCACTCTAATATTTTTAGAAGGGTATTTTGTTGTTTTACGTGCCTTCTTCAAAAACATGCTCTCAGCTGATTGAAAAGTGTCCTCCATGGGTTTCCTTTAAGAAAGAGTGCTGATATTCCTTCCCAAAAATCCATTAACTGTCTTAATTTAACAGCCTTCCTCTAAAACCAGATTTTAGAGTAGAGGGTTATCAAATAACTGGCCCATTAGAAGCACTGTTTTTCTAAATCCCATTATTTTCAGGTTGATTTCTGTCCTGGTGCATCTTTTTACACATATACATAATGTGTTTTGATATTTCTAATTTCCATGGGAATAAACGACCTAGGGATATTACAGCTAAGGAGAACCAAACCCAGAAATCAACTCTTGTGTCAGAAAACCACCCACCTGCTTTTGCAGTTGAATCTATAACAGATAAAAACCAACTTTGTGAACAAAGCAGTATGGAGGTAAAACATTCCCTAGCATTCCACTTTCTGGAGTTAATTATTAAAGCAAATAAAAATGGAGGTTATAATTCCTGCTATTTCCTTTCTGTAGCTGGCATCATGTTAGCCAATGGATGGCACCAAAATGTCTGTTTGGTCACGAATGCTTTTGGCCAACGATATCATGGCTTATTGAACAAAAAATGCAAGATACAACAGATACAAGGTACAGCTTGGGCCAGGTCATGAAGCAGCTGTAGCTACAATACACTCACCTGTCAGCTGAGTGTTGTGCCCAGTATCTTGATGTGATTTATAGCAAATAAAAATCTCAAATTTAATAGGGGTCCTTTCCTTTTATGTCGGATTATAACCAGAAATAAATGAAGTTAGATAAAAGGTCTTTAGCATAGGGAAACATAAGTTCTGCAGCATTACTTTGCAATAAGATAGACAGCTATTCCTATTTAATTTACTTAAAGTGAGGGTTTCTGACATGGGGAAGTTTGGGGGTTTGGAAGATCAAAGCAGGGTACTGACAGAACTAGTTTAATGCTTTTAAATAAACTGAGTGTATTCAAATATTTAGACTGGATGCATTCTTTTGCCTTTATTTCAATAAAAATGAGGCAGTAAGATGTTATTTTCAATTTTTATGCAGAGTGTGTTGAGGGGCACAAAAGTGTAATGGGCCATTACATTTGTTTTAAATTCATGTGAACAATATTAATATGAAATATCAAAGATTTTCCTCTGAGATTTTCATAAGGCATGGGCAAAGATTTATTATGTGAAACTGCTTGCAGTATTTCTTTCTGAATTGTACTGTGAATTATCACCTTGAAACTATTAGAAAATACTTAACTGTCTCAGTCTAGAACAGGAACATCTTGTCCTACATTCACTTGCATATTGTCTACTGCTGGTTGTTAATTTAAAATATGCAAATAATACTATAAAGTACTTTAAACTTTTTTCTTTTTCCTTATCTGGTGAATACCTATAGTGTACTCTGTTCATCACGTTGCTAGGAGAGGCAGACAAGCTCCATTTTATCTTCCCTTTAATTTATTCAAAGCCTAGACCTGGAGTGTGGTCAGTGAGTTTAACACTGAGCATGGGACAGCACAGGGATGTGGGAGCATCTGGGGCCACCACCAACAGCTGGGCATCCAAGAAGTGAGGGAACCAGTCTGGCAAAACAGGTTCACCTGCCCTTCTGTAAAATAGGTGCTGTGGCACTTTTCCCTGCCCAACCATCCCTTGCCTTTGATTTATTTCAAATTAAAGTCCCCTAGATTTGGTAGGTTTTAAGGCTAATTGTTAATATGTAGTGGGTTTGTTTTTTCTTTTATTGGATTTGCTTGCTCAGGCATTTTCTAACCTTCACAGAAAAGCTGGAGAGCACTGTTTTAAGCTAGAGAATGCTCTTCAGCAAGACAATAGCAATATTAATTGATTTTTAATTGTCTTTGATCTAAGAGACAAGTAACATATCTGCTAGTGCACAATGACTCCTACACAAAAGAATTCCATAAACATAATAAACTTTAAGTAACCTTAAACAGAATTTATAAGTGCATATTTATTCAGAGACTTCTGTTTTATGGATTATCAGCGTAAAAAAATCTCAACTTTAGAGAAATATATATTGAATTAAGATGGATATTTTTAATAGCTTTTGCTTTTTGATATTAATTTTGGATTTCTGCCATAAGATGCTTGACACTGAATTCCTGTCACCCATGCTACAGTAAATTAGAGGTCTGGCTGCCTAATATTTCTGTAAATTAGGCTTAATTGTTGTCCTTTTAAAGGAAGAGATTGATAAAATTGGAAAGATGATTATTTTAGGAACTAATAAAATATGAAACACTGTAAACAATTAGGCAAATATCTGTGTGAGCTTGAGGGGGAGAGCTGGGACAGATTTTAACTCTTTGAGCTGGGTATTTTGAATTTTTTTTTACTTTGAAATTCCTCACTATTGTGATTCTTGTTAATGACACACTTCAAAATATAAATTACTTGGAAGATGTTTGTATCAAGTTTAAATGTCTAAAATTTAGCTTCCCTGTAATATAACACTTTCATGAAGTTCACAGGCTTGGAATCTCATGAGTTCTACCTTTGACATTTTGGTTCACACCTATGTTTTGGCAATGAAAATGACTCTACTTTTATTCTCATTAATATGGCCCCCATGATATTGCCTTGGTATTTTTTTTTTTATTTTTCACACTAAAAGCTCAAAGGAAACCAGCAAAAGGCACAGAAAAATGTTGAATAAAGATTCATGTAAGGAAAGTAATTTCAGTGTCCTGTTAGAACGGGTAAGACTTCCTGAAACAATATTTCACTGATCTGAAAAAAAAAAAAAAAAAGGCAATAATGGGTTATGCAAAATGTAAGCTAGGAAGGGCAGTCAAGAATTCTTTACAACCTTCCCCTTCTTCCAGTTAATCTCTGAAGTGTAACCATTTCCACAAAACTGTAACA
Source organism: Rhipidura dahli (assembly GCA_013399225.1). Taxonomy (NCBI): domain Eukaryota; kingdom Metazoa; phylum Chordata; class Aves; order Passeriformes; family Rhipiduridae; genus Rhipidura; species Rhipidura dahli. Next base: position 18,552 of record VXAC01007453.1, on the reverse strand, counting down.
CACCTCTCGATTTTTAGGAGCTTTCTGGCAAGAGCCACAAATTATGAATTACCCCATAGTTTCCAGGAGGCAATTTGTGATGGAAATGTCTCACTGTTGTGAAGGCCCTGCTCACAAATGCTCTGGGGCTCAGAAATTATGATCCTCAGAAAGACAGAAGGATTCGTCCACAGGTGAAAAGATGTTGCTGTGTCAGAAGAACATTGAGACAGTGAAGATTCCCTTCTGACTGATTATTGTGCTTTGTGTATTTGTAGCACTTGCTATTGTCTGAGATTGTAAGGAGTTTAGGATAGCTGTGTTTTCCCTGAATATTTCTGTGCTCCACTATTGATGTGACCAAACTATTCTGAATCATGGTAGTCTTTATCTAACATGGTAGTTATTGTGCCTTTGTGGCTGGAAAATTGTTGCTATAATACCGTCTTCAGCATTCTTCCAGGAGGGAGATAAATTTCACTGTCTTAAAATGGACCCTTTCCTTTCCTTTCCTGAAACTTCCCTGAAACTTCCCTTTTGCCTTCCCTTCCCTTTCCTTTTTTTTCCTCTTCTTTTTTTTTTT